>VXAZ01002745.1:445426-759486 GCA_013399875.1 Gymnorhina tibicen | reverse complement strand
GCAATTCTAAAAGCTATCTCAGCCAAACCTAGAAACTCTAACCATTGTTTTAATGTCCTTGCTTGATGTATAATTGTATCTTCTTCAAGTTTTCACAGCCAAAGCTAATCCCTAAACTGTTCTGCTTTATTTCTGAAACTGGCTTTTATGTCTCACACTTAAAAGAGCCTTTCTACCTTTTTTTTGTGTTTCCCACAATATGGTAAACCCTGCAAAGCTACTAAAGAAGAAAAATTTGTTCCCTGCAGCAGCATAACACAATCAAAAGTGGTGTCTGAAGTTTTGTTGAAGGTTCAAGATTGTGTGTTTCTGTATTTTGTTGCTTCCCTCATTTCAGCATCTACAGGAGCCTCATGATGCTGTGCTTAGTTAGGCATTATAATGATTTCTCGGGGAAAATCTGCAACCTTGCTTTAACTTATTTAAGTGGTAAGTCATTGTAAGCTCATTGCTCCTTTCAGGGTTTGATCCTAGTGCTGCTTTCCAGTTTTCCAGAACAGCAAAAGTGCTGCAGCAGAAAGATTTTCATTACATTCTATGGATCCTCAAATATCATTGTAGGCTCTTGCATTGGAATAGGGCTGTGAGCCACTGTATTAGGAGCTGGAAAACACCAAGTTATGCCATTTCTTTCAACCCCTTCCCCATAAATTTTTTACTCTTTTGTGAAATAATGGGAGTCCAGCTCGCAAAAACTTTAAATTTCGTGAACTGTTAGTACTCTGCCAAACTTATACTTTTAATGGCAGAATTAAAAGGCCTAAGAAGCCTCTAAGATTGCCAGAGTGAAAGCTCTGAATGAAAAAAAAAAGGAAAAAAAATTCAAAAAAGAGAAAGAAAGAAAGAAAATAAAAGCTCCTTAACTTTTGAATGTGGAGATTATATGCATTTATATCCCTGTATCCTCATCCATTTCTTTTTCTTTCTACTACTACCATTTATCAGGAGTAAACCTATTTATCAGGAGTCACCTATATGTAGGTGAATTTCAGGCCCTACACTGAAGAAAAGAAAAAGTCTTCAGTGTCCATGTTACAACCCACCGCAGAAGGGAATGATAATGCAGGTTCTTGTTAATAGATCCCTTGGGATTTATTAAAGTGAAACAAAACTGAATACATATAGATGTATTTATACACATATATATATATAGGGTTTATTTTAGAACAGTTTGGCTGTAATGGAAAGCAGGCATGTAGCCATTTTGGTTATTATCTATAGCAATAAAAAAGCTTAAAAATAACATTTAAGAAAATGTAGAAGGGAAAAGAAAGAAAGAAAGGATAAGAGTAGACAGATATCACCACTCCTGGATCCATGAACAAGATTTGATTGTTGCAATTTTGATGTCCATTGGTCGAAGCGTTGGTCCCAGTCTTGATCCACTGGGGATGGGGGAAGCCTGCAAAACACAAATTTCAGTGGGTTAATGTATGCTCAGGGTCTGGTGGGAATGTTTTACACTGTCTGATGTAACACTGTGCGGCACTTTGGGAGTTGCTGATGGTTTATGACAGCTCTCACGTCAGCGAGGCTGAGCCAGCTATGCCCCATCAGAAGGGATTGAATACCCTCAGGTCTAGGTGTTAATGTCCCAGCCCCTCCCTGGAAAGCAGTTTTCGTATCCAAGTAATTTGTGTAAGGGAGGACACCAACATCATAAAAGCACTATCCTGCCTTGAAGGACCTTCTCATTGACCTCTTCCCATATCTGGCTCAAACCCCAGGTTGCTGCTGAACAAAGGTCAGTTTGTCATGGCCATCCTCCAGTGGCAGGTGCACACCCCCTCTCCACCTGGGTGGTTACTTTGTGTATGGTCAGCAAAGCACTTGCTGTTTTTGCAAACTCAATTGTTTTGAGTCATTAACCGTTAGCATTCCAGTCTCTCACAAGGTGATATGGACTAATTCTGAATATTCCATAATTCTGAATGGTAACCACATGTTGCAGATCTGTAGTTAAACCTGTGCATATTTCATATATAGTACAAGTCTTACTATATAGAGCTAAGGGACCAAATCAGGATTACAGTGCTTTCTTTAATGTGCTGCAACCACGTAATATGGATTGATTTACTGTAGCTCATCTTTACAGGAAGGATACACTGATTTTTTAACAAGAACATCAAATGTAGAAATATGTCAGCCACGTCATTCTTCATTTATAATACTTTCTGGTTGCTATGGTGAAATACAGTCTGGAAAAGCCAAGGAGAGAAATAGAACATTTGGTGTACATGGGTCATTTTATATCAGAGAAGGGTGCAACACAAGAAAAGAGCTGCATAATAGTGATGTTCTTATGATTGTGGTTAATAATACATTTATTTTTTCCTTTGGTTTATTTGCTAACCATTCACTGAACCATAGCAACCCAGAAACACCAGTTTTGAAACAGAGGTGTTGCACAGGATAGATTGACAATTTTAAATTGAGAGATGGTTTGGAGACTTGGATGATGAATATTCCTGTTTGTTACTAGAATATTAGCTTTTATTACTGGAATATACAGTTCATTTATTTTCTCATTCATCACCACATAAAACACCTTCCCTTTCTTTAGGAACTCTTCTGAGGTCATCTAGCTGCACAGCCCATAAATAAATAGCTTCATAGATGTATGGGCAGGCATGAGTGGGTATAGTCATAATTTAGCTAACAGAAAATGACTGAATATGGAGCTGTGAATGCTGCTACTCTGTTCCATCGTTTCATCCAGCTTGATCTGTAGGCCTCCCAGTAGTTTCTTATTTGCATGAATAAAGTGATTGATAATGGCTTCTTCTTGCTTCGATGTGTAATTATAAAGACAGTAGTGAAAGAAGAAACTCAGCAAGTCAGACATTACCATGTTTGTTCCAAATGTGAAAAGACTGAAGAAGAAAAGCGTTGTACAGGCAAAAAATTGTGTTTTCTTTTAAGCAGGAAAAACATATCTTAGTCAGAGGAAGGTGGGTCTCTACAGCTGACAAAGTAGTTGGGTGTGATTGGCCCTTAGTAGTTCTATTATACTGCACTTCTCCTGTGTAGAAATACATTTGTGCTTACATATTTGATAGTGGCCATGCCTGCTGCAGCAAGTATGATTTAATACAAAAAAACCCCCAGGTCTGTAGGCTGAAGACACAGTTGCATAATTTAGAGATAATTTCGTTTGTCGAACAAACCAGTGGGCTTTGCAGTAAAAAAAACCAGAATTTGATTACTGACTATTACTAAATGTAATTTAACCTTGTTTAGGAAACATATACCTGCTCTTTAATGCTTTGCAAAAACTTAGTAAATTAAAATGCTACTGTTGCTACTGTTTGTGAATTAAATGCATGGACATGCCATTTAATTTACAAACCACTTGTACATTAGGTATTTTAAACATATTTGTATAGCATGCCGTATCAATTATATTTTTTGACAAATAAAACCACCTGTAAGTATTATGTTATGAGGGGAATTGGCAATGGTTTTCTTGTGGGATTCCTTTCAGCTCTGTTTTCAGATCAGTAATGGCAGCAGTTCTTTGATATAGATCAAAGCAAGAACAAAAGTTTCTTAGAAGCAAGTGAGAGCCATAAGGTGAAAATGAAGAGAGAAAAAAAGAAATGAAATCCTACGCCATAGCCTAGAACATTTATACAGCTATAACAGCAATATTATTTTAGTGTAATTTACTTCTAAGTATGAGACTGAACCTTTAGAAGCTTGGATATCATATTTTCTTCCTTGATTACAAACCAGCGAAATTTATCTTGCCTGTAGAGATGTTGAATTTTTCCTTTCTCAGCCTATATTCACTTACAGTCATTAAAGATCTAGGGCACTTAGTGTAAATATTAAAGATGATATATGAAGCCTGACAAATTTAATCTTGGGTAATTACACTCTACCTTGCTCTTCTAGCTAGCAAAAGTTTCCCTGCAATTCTTTCTGGATAAGTAATCTGCTAGTGCAATATTGGGCTCTTGAGTAGCTGCAGTGCTGGTGAGATGAAAAATGTGATTCCATACATTAGCCTCATTTTTCTAAATGTTTTATGAAAGTTACTTGATGTTCTGTGATTAGCTGTAGCAGCCTACAAAGTAGGTATTACATTCAAAATTATTTTACCCTGAGAATAATTCTTGAAAAGAAATTAATTTCTTCTCCTGGTTCTTGAAATGCTGTCTAGTGAACATAGTTTTCTTCTGCAGATCAAAGATAGAAACTTTTCTGTGTAGAAAACTGCAGTTTATTGCCTGTGAGTGGATTTCTTACTGTCTAACTAATAGGATTAAGGTCCTTTTCCACCAGATAACTTTCCTAATAAGCTCAGATTTGGCATGAACAAGAAACTGAAGATTTGTCGTTTATTTGACCTGTATGTAGGTGCTCTTTCTGTGTTTATTTGACCATTTTATTCTCTTCTGGCTGTGTAACATCTCCCTCTGGAAGAAGTGAGTACAGAAAGAAGGGCAACTAATTAATACTTTCAAATTTTGTTTCTATTTCTAACTCATCCGCAGTTTCCCTTTTCAGATACATTGGGGGAAAATATCAAATAGATTTTAATGAACTATTACTCCCAGCCAATTAAGACACACACACACTCACACACACACACATAAATTAATTGCAACTCTGTGCAGATTTCATCACCTAGGAAGGCAGTAAAATTCAAGTCAGTTAATGAATAAAAATACATCCTTGCCATGAAAACTGTCATTGTACATTAGACAACAGCAAATCCAGAATGTCTGCACAGAAATGAAAATCATTATAAGAATAAAGAGAAAAGTCTGAAAAGACTGATACTGTTTACAAGTAGATGTTGAAAATGTAATGAAAAGACACTAAACACTTCAATGCATTTGGGATCAGGTAGGTTCTCTACAGGAGTCTGAAGAAATTTGAAAAGATGAAATGTTTATAACTTCCATTAAAAATTTCTTGTAAAAATTAAAATATATGTTATTTAAGAAAACTAAGGGAATCAAAAGAAAATACATGTAATTTTACTGTGCTAATTAAAATGAGATATAATCCAAAACCAAGAGCTGACTGGGATTACACTAGTTTACAAATAAACAAAGTATAAAAGAAGAGTGATAACACCAGATAATTTTGAAAGAACTGGGTAACCATATTAAATTGTAGGGAAATTTTGTATCCTAATACACTAGTGAATTATTACTTAGGTATTATTTAGGTATTTTTAAAATTTGTTTTATTCCTTAATTGTTCAATTCTTAGCATCCTATGTGTTCTTCTTAAGCATTCACTACTTTTGATGTGTTAAATTAGGTGGAATTGTTAGTTTTTAAATGGCATATTTTCTCTGCTCTTTGTCAACTTTGAAATTAATGAAATTTAATTTCCCATATGTAATCTTTACAAATAATATTTCTCAGTGTTTTTTTTTCTTTCAAGAAGTAATGGAAAATTGTTGGTATTCTACAAGCATACAGCAGTCAGTTACAAAATGTACTTAGTGCATAATGCACTGTACTATTTAAGGTATCCTTTTTATATGATTTGTGTTCCACACATAAATTTTTCTATTTACAATGGTTAGAGTAGCAAGTAATTGAGATTGTTTGTGGAAAAAATGTTAGAATTGGAATTGGATCATTCTTGTAGAAACCACTAATTTAGGCATATCTAATCTGTCCAGTTCAAAACTCACTTGGGATCTGTGCTTCCAGGTAAGATATGTCTTCTACAGCACTTCAGCACAGGTTTCTCTTGACTCTTGAATTAGGAAAGAAAAATTTGTACTTGTTTTTATGCAGAGGTCCTGAGTTCCAGCTGAAGCTCTCTGCTCAGTCAGGCCAGTCTTCTTCCCCTCTGGCTCATCTTTTAGCACATGGGGAACAGCCTGCTCCTGTAACTGTAACATTGCCTTCCTAGAGCACTTCCAGCCTCCCTGGACGCCTTTGCCCTTCAGGAATGCCTCCAATAGGACTCAACCTTATCAAGCCACTGTCTGTCCAGATGGCCAAGGTGGCCTTTCTGCTGACCTCACTCCAGAGTTTTCTGAGAACTGAAAACTCCCATTTCATGATTGCTGTGCCCAAAATGCCCTGCAAGCACCCCATTACCCACCAGTTCACTCTCACTTGCTTCCTCATCAGCTGTGTCAGGAAGTTATCTCCCACACACCAGGAACCTTCTAGACTGTCTGCTCTCTGCTGTCTTGTGTTTCCAAAGACATTTGGCAAGTTAAAGTCCCCCAGGAGAACAAGGGCTAGCAATCATACTACTCCCAGCTGCTTATAGAACATTTTGTGTGCTTCTTCATCCTGACTGGGTGGTCTGTAACAGACTCCCACCCTGATATCTGCCCTCTTGGCCTTTCCCCTGATTCTCACCCATAAACACTCAACCCTTTATTTATTTCATAAATAATATTTTTTATTTATAAATAATATATTTTATTTATAAATAATTTTATTATTGTCACCATAATTAAACTCTAGATAATCAACACTCCCTAACATACAGGGCTACCCCACTGCCTCTCCTTCCTTGTCTACTTCAAATCTTAATGGAGAAGAATTTAAGGCCAGTGGAAGAGGCAGTGTTTAGATGGGATAGCTTCATAACAAATTCTAGTACTTTTTTTTCCTCCATGCAATCTAGTGAAGAATCACAAGGAAGCTTGTGCAAACTTAAATATATTGCTCAATCACCACCAGAATGCCTTGCAAAGTCAAAAATGAAAGCTGGATTTAGGGAAAGAGAACAAGCCAGAACAATGCTTGGATATTACCAGATGTCATCCCCTGATTTCAGTTTTTTTCAATTTTTTGTAAAAAATTGTGTTTCCTTTTATATCCTGGAGGGATACATTACTGAAAAATTCTTTTTCTTTGAACAACTTTTAAAATTTGTTTGTACTGTCAATACAGGCACCCCATAAGAATATGTCACATAAATATTTGTTTTAAATAATTGAACAAAATACGAAGTGTGTGAAAGAAATTGCAATGGACTTTGAATTTAGAAGGATCAGAATACAAAGAGTTGCCGTATATATAACAGAAGTTTATTGTCTCCTTATTTAAGATTGATTTAATTTTCAAATATTTTGGGGCATAGAATTTTTTTAAATTGAACTTCTTCCAGAAGAATTCGCATCTCTAAGTAACATTGTTTTAATCTGTTGCATGGCATATTGCAGGAAAGATTTCATCTATCACTTCCTTCTCCTTTCCACATAGTTTCTTATCCTTCCTGCTTTGCTTTCTAGGGTTGAGGTTTGGAGACTCACAAATTCAATCTATGGTTCCCCTAACTTAGAGAACTACCATGAGAAACAACAGGAAAAGTGTATTTCTTTTTTTAAGGAGGTATTCTCTGAAGTCAGTAATCAGTTACATTGATTCAAGTGGATGTTCTCAGCTTATGTGTTTTTCTGTTTAAAAATTCTTGTGTAACTCATTTGCTGTGCAGGTAGAATTGGCCCCTAAAAGTCATCAAATTCATAATATTTCTCCCTTTCATTTTTTTTTAAATATCCAAGCCTTTCTGCTTGTGTGAAAGCAGAAAACAAAACCTCAGCTGTGTCTCAGACCGCTTCTTGCTGGGTGAGTTTCTGCAAGCGGGTTGGCACATTCAGTGGCGGAGTAGAAGGGCCTCTGCTCCCAAGAGTGGGCAGCTTGAGAACACAAGGTAGCCTGAACCTACTGCAGGAAAGGAGAATGTGGACTGACGGATTTCTCCATTTTAATAATTTCCCTGAGACCATTTATAAAGAATAAATAAGGCCTCTTTCACTGCTATAGCATGAGTGGGACATTACATTAGGATTATAGTTTCTGCAATATTATAAAAATTTGTTCATGCTTCAAAATTTAAGAAAAAGAACACGAATTTGAGAAAAAGAAAAGACTAAGTAGGAATAACCTCAAGGAAAAAATAGAAGCCAGAGATGAGAATGAGGTCAAGATAAACATGTCAGAGCCTTAAAAGGAGATGATATGGAATAGCTAGAAATCATAAAGAGGAAACAAACTGTTACTTTTCTTCTAAAAGGAGAAGAACTTTACAGAAAAATGTATTGAATCATCATAGTAGAATATGAGGTAAAAGTAATAACATATTTGGAAGGTGCAAATGTGGAATAGTGTATTTGGTTTGATTTATTTTTACTGTGCTTTCCTCTTAGTCACTGTTTTAGCTTTACAGGTTAATGGGAAAGTGAACTGGCACTCAGATGGAGAGCATATATAAATAATACAGAATTCACAACATTCTAGTATTAAATACCCAGAAGTGTAAAATAAAAGAATATTCTTGCTTATTCTTGCTAGATATAACCTAAAATTAACTGAAGTACACACATGCATTTTTTAATGAATAAAAATATATAGATTCTAAAATTCTGCCTATATTGTAATTCAATGCATACAACCTTCAAAGAAAAACAAAAAAAACCTTATAGTAAATTGTAGATTACATTTTTCTTTCTCTACTTGGTAGCCCATAAACAATAGATTGTTAATGTTACAACTTTTATTATGATAATTTAAAATGATAATGACTTTCTGAACAAAAATAGAAGTATCTGAGCTTCTTGATAGTTAGCACAATTTTTTCTGGTCAAAAGAGTTTAGCAACCTAAGTGGTTGATACTGAATATCATTTATGTAACTCTTTTTAGTGCTAGTACATATGTTTTTAATAATAAGGGTGTCTAAAATTATTTTTTTCTGAGGCTTCCTTTCACTTTATTCTTGTGCCTTGTATACCAGTGGACAGGATTTATTTAAATGATGAGGATGGGCACAAGGCTAAGCATTTAGGCTTAACCTTGTATTGTTTATGCATGTGCTGCATAAAGATTCTTCAGACTGTATTCTTCACACTGGGTATCCTCTTGGTAATCACATTAATAAACACAGGACAATTAGTTTTATACAGTCTGTGTAATAAATCAGCTGGGATTCCTTTTCCCCTGATGTGTAGCCGGGGCAAGATCTGCCCAGGAGCTATGAAAAATGCCTAATACCCATTCATGTATATCAGAGTTTGGGGTTCAGCACTTCTAGATTCACGTCCTGAGGCAGAAAAGCACTGTTTTGTTTCTTAGTCAGTGAAGAATACATTCTTCCTGGCTGCGGATCAGGGGTTTGGGCAGTGTATGTCTCCTTGACAGCACTATGTTTTGCTAGCTGGAGGCGCCGATCATGCTGATGTGTATTTCTTTAATTTCTGTTCTAACTTTCAGTGAAGATTCTAATTAGACTCTGGTGATGCTTAAGAGGAAGGGACAGCGTTTCTCTGAACGTTGTTCTTTCTAATGCAGAGGGCGGTAGTTTTTCTGACATGCAGCATTTAGCACGTGAAAACAGATGTCTGTCTTTAGCAAACTGTCATTTCTCAAACTTAACAAAAATTGTGCTAAGAGAAGCTGGGGAAAGGCTGTGAGGCTGGGGAGAATTGCAGCGCCTGGGTCTGGGAGGGCTGGAGTACTGAGTGCTGCTAGCACTGTGCTCCCTAGTGCAAGTTTCCAGAGAGCTTTTCTTCTTGCCACTGACACAGCCAAGTCCCTGCTCCGACACAGATGTTCCTCCAGCAGCTCTCAGTAAAGCTGCTCGACGGATACAATGTCATACCCTGAGGTTCGTGGTCCACCTCAGCCTTCTAGGAAGACTCGCTACTGATGAAATCAAATGCTTAGAGAAGCATGAGATGTGGGGCTTTATCTAATGTTTTATCTCAGCTAGAGTGGCTGGTGAACTGCCACGGCTTGGTATAGTGCTGCTTTACACCACTGCAACTTTCTTCAAAGCAAACTCTTGGTAAAATCCTCTAATTTCCCTCTGATTGCAAACCGGTGTGAAGACTGGAATGATTTGCCTGTTGGAAGAATGTTGACTCTCGAGTGGGAGTCGGAGGGACTACAAACAGTGGGTATTGTTGTGATTATATTTGCATCTCTGAAGCTGCTTCATTTGCTGGGACTGATTGATTTTTCAGAAGGTAAAGTGGTCACTCACAGTTTGTGCTGTTTGTAGGTTTTGTGTCTGATCTGCTAAAATAGAGAGCATCAGCTATAGAAGCTGTGAAGTGAAAAAAAGTGAAAGTAACAGAATAAAAATCCTGGTTTGCTTCTGTTGCTTTTACTTTGTTATTGAAAACAGAAGTATTCTAGCATAAGATTTTTATTTTACAATTAATTTGTGACTGTCTGTGAGAGAATATTTATTAAAAAAACCTAAAATAGTGAACATAACACCTGTCAGTTGCCTTTGAAAGCTGTTCAGCGCTACTGAACTTGATAGATTTTAGTTCTGTTCATGTTTACAAGATGCTTTGCTTTTCTGATTTATGATGCAATTAGAGTTTTGTTCTGTATCAGTATCTGTGCTTTAAAAATCTGTTTCATAGATAAATGCAATACACTGTTATTACAGGATGAGCTTGAGGATCAAGCCTGCTCTACACCTTTCAAAAAAAGGCATAGATGTCAACATTAAATGTGTGTATTTTAAATATATATCATGAATATATGTTTTAAAATTCCTGTTCCTTGCTCAGAATCTTGTCTGCTCTCTACTATATGGGTCATATCATTTCATCTACTCCCGAAGAGGGCTTCACATTAATTAGGAGTTTTATTTCTATACAAAGTGAGGGTTTTTTTCACATTTTATGGAAATGAGCTATTTCAGGTCAGTTATTACTGAGATTTTTTTGCTGTCAACTTCTCAAGTTTTTCACAAAATGTCTATTAAGTCACTGAACCCGTTGCTCAAAAAAGACTTGCTTTTGTCATTATGTTTGCTCGTGTGCAAACCATTTTTGCTGGGTAACTGCTTTCAGTCAGAATCACACAGCCAAGGGGAGTACTCCAGTTTTCTGAAACATTAACTTTTCATCATAGAGTAGGATCTTTGATGGATGTAGATTCACATAATCACCTCATAAAATTGTGCAGGATGCTGATAAAATTTGAAATCTTTAACACAGCACTTATATAGTTACTGAACTATTGAAAAGAATCATCCTTCAAACTGTAGGTGGTGAGAATATATATTTTCTTTGTTACTATATAATGTATTTGTTATGGAATCACTTTTTCAATTCTGAACAATGGGTAATTTACCCCTCATAGCAGTGGTCACTTCTGGGGTTTTTAATACTCTGGGTGTGTAACATTTGTGACATTTAAAAAAATCATCATGGTTATGGATTAGCTTCAGCTTTATTGAATATGGTAACAAATAGGAAAAAAAGATTGAAATGCAAATTGCTTTCTTTAGCATATGTAGAGTTAGATCCTTTTCCTGATTTCTCACTGGTATTGCCATTAAGTTTGTGGGAAAAGGTTTTATGTGATTTCAACTCTTTAAATCACTTTAAAAAAAAATCCTCCTGGTACAAATTACACTAATTTTAATAATAATAATAAGTTCAACATGATCTATGATTAAAGTACAACTTTTTATTCTAATGCACCCATTAATGTCATGGCATTTCCTCACATGATAATCATTTCACTCAAAAGTACCTAGCAACATAAACCAATCCCTAAATGTAAAAAGATTAAACTTTGTAAGGTACAGTTGATGTATTTATAACTGCAGTATGAGTAACTCCATTGACTTGGGGGATTTCTAGTTCCCCTGAGGCTGATCTGTGCTAATCAACTCTTCCATGTTTGGGTACCACCATTCCATTAAACAAGAATTCTGCACCAAATGGTTAAGGAATATTTTACAGTGTATTCAGAATTAGTGATTTGTTGTTCACCTACTGAATGCGAGGAAAGGTTTTCTGTTCATATCCAGGGAGGGGCACATTTAAACTGCCAGCTCTGATCTGGAGCAATGAGTCCTCCCCATCTACCACATGCAGGCAGGTCATGGGTCGTATGCTGAAACAAATCTGTTTCCATAGTTAGGCTTTCTGATGACTTAACATGCTTGTCTTAACATCCCTGGTATATTGACTTATACTGCAAATGTCACTGAAAAAAAGGACAGCATGCCTAATGTTTGCTAATACAGGGCAGAGAAGACAGATAAAGGACAAATCCTTAGTTGCTAACTTGCTACAACTCCACTGATTTTTGTGCAGTTATACTGAAGAGCCTGACTTGCCCTCATCTCCATGAGAAAAGAGGAGAACCCAGTCAATCTGCTTAGTTTTACTGAGTGAACTGCATCACGGAATTAACTAGGTTGGAAAAGGCTTTTGACATCGTCGAGTCTAACCTGTATTATTACAGTGTTCAGAAACTGGCAGGACAGAGAGAAACCTGATTTTACCATGTGTCCCATACTGGGGACTATGTTTTTCTGCTTCATCCATTCTCCACTTTCCAATAAGCAGAAAAGAGACCAGAATGAAGATAAAGCTGGTTCAGTGGAGCCAGAAAGCTATTTCAGTTAAAAGGCCAGAATTGAATCAATATAACTTTTACTAGGAGAGATTGAAACTCCCCTTTCCCTCCCCTTTCCCTCTCCTTCCATTATTTTGAAAGTAGTTTGACACTGACCATTATCTTCCCTCCAACTTCCTTGCCTGGAGCTTTTTCTGCCGGGCAGCTTCACTCCAAAGCTTTTGTTTTGTTACTCAGGCTGGAAGGGGAGGCGAGGAGAGGAGGGAGATCAAACTGAAGCAATGGATCAGAACAGTAAAGCAACAGGGCCAGGCTTAGAGGGAATTCATCCACCAGAAATTTGGAGGAGAGAGATGGCAAAATGAAGGACTCACTTTGCATTTCTGTGTCCAGAACAGCTGTCAAGTAGTACCTATGCAGAGAGATTATGTAAACATGTGTGAGCAACTTTTTAAACATTAGGGAACTGCATAAATCAAAGTCTTTGAAAGGACAAACTCTCTGCCTTTTCCTACATCATGCACTGACTGTATCTTGAAATATACCATCTCTTACAGAAATGTTTTTCTTTTACTTGTAAATAGAATCAGCCATTGTTGCAATCTATTTTATTCCTTCCCTTCTCCTTACACTAATCTCTAACAGTCTTCAGAGCATGTTGTTATCTTTCAAATGCTTATTCAGATATAAATGTCATGTTTGGCATGTGAATGTCCCATGAACTCCATGTCTTTTGGTTAGTAGGACTCTCTGGTGTCTATAGGTCTTTAAACTCAACAGCCTATCAAGGCTAGGTAAGAATATTTGATCCTTAGTTTCTCCTACTGTGATGCAAACAAAAGACCAGTTCACTTGCAGTTATCAACAAACATATTTGGCTGCAAAGTCAGCTTTGTGAGTAAGTAATTTGTTGCTTTATCTAGAATTTGGAAACGGGTGAAGGGGGTAAATAGAGGTAGTTTTTAAGAGCGGTAGTTTTCTGCCTTAGGATATATCTGCTCTATGCAGGTACAGAAAGATCTTTTTTTTTCCTATCTAATCTAATCTGGATGGACAGAAGTCACCTCCAGTCCAAAAGTCATGTTAGTGCATTTATCTGTTCTGTCACACAAACTGCTAAAATGTGGCCTCTTTCATCATTCAGATACTTAAAAGCACAGAGAAGATGTTAGGTCTGTCTGCAGCCATCTGTGTTAACATGTTGTTAGTTACCCTTATGGCTTAGCAAAACCAGAAAGGTTTAAAATATTGTCTTGAGTGCAGTATGACTCTTACCCTAAGAAAATGAATGATATGGGGAAAGACATTTCTTAGGAAATATGATGCAATTCTCTATTGCATCATATTCTCTAAGAAAAAGAACACCAAAAAGCATGGGAATTTTGTCCTTCTCTGCATGTGGCTGACATGAATGATCCTAATTTGAACGTCCTCTTCATCCACTGGAAACTGTGCTACAAGTCCAGCTTCCAACAGACCCCCCTATGCTGCTCCCTCTACTGTATAATTTCTCAGCCAAATGGAGTGCAATGTAGCATAATTCCACAATAAACAGAAAGGCAAAAACTATGCCATGAGCAGCACCTGTTCCCTTGCTTTTCTTAGCAGCTGCCTATAACACCTGGTCTCAGTAAGCTGTTCAGTTAACATGTGGTGAAATGACCACCTCCTGCTTGTCTTTTCTTCTTCTCCAGACAATGCAGAATTGACAGAACTACTTTATTCTGAGTAAACATCTGTTGCCTGTCCCAAAAAATTCTATTCGTGGATCCTGATGTCCCAGTGCCAATTAATGGCATCAAGGTATATAGCTATATATTAGGTCTCCTGTGATTGTTGGTGCATCTGTCACACCAGAAATGAGAATAACTCCCCCAGCATCAAGTATATTAGCACCTGTGCACATAGACTCTGTTTGCTTCATATGACTAGATGGTGTTAAGGTTCAAACACTATCTTTCCAGTAGCATAATTCTTCCCCTCAGAGACAAACAAACTATATTACCTGTTTTCCTTTGGTTTGTTTTGCCCACCCTCCTTGAAAACCTTGGCAGACATTCTGGGTTCCTGGTCTCTAAAGGAGAGTCAATCTGTAGAAATATCTATAGACTGCACAGCAGACAAGAGTTACTTTAGAAGACCAGATGTGAAACAGCATTAAGTTGCTGCTTTAAATCCAATCTTGCTCCACATAGATGTAAAAATTGAAGTGTGAATTTCAATATGCTCATTTATGTGGATGTATTTCTGTGAGAAATATTTAAGAGATGTTCCAAATATTACCTGGAATATTTCTGTAAGGATAATGTATGTCCTATGTCTTCATGTGGGAGTTCACAGATCCTCGCTGGTTTAGGATCATACAGGATATTTGCTTTCTAACTGGAGTAGGGCTCTTTTTGGCCGCACTGTTGTGGAAGAAGCCTTCCCCACGGTCATTAGAACCTCTACGTTGTAGTCTTGATGTTTTTCTCAAGAAAATATTCATACTGATAGTCATTTTAGATTGACTATTTGTAAGCAGGTAGAGAAGTTTGCCCCTGTATTCATCTTTGCAAAGATAGAGTTGCTTTTGAGCATCTTTTGAAATTCCTCTAAGAATTCTGAGTATTCATCTTGAGGTTATTCATCCAGATATGTCTTGGCCATTTCTGGCCAAAATCACGTGTTTTGAAAGGAAAGGAGGTATTTTCTCCCAGAGTATAGATACAAACACCCAAAATAAAGGTAGGTGACATATATTTGATACCTGCAGCAAAGTCTGCAAATACCTTATATCTCAGAGCATGGATACCAGGAGCTTCCTACAGAATGCCCTTATCAAGGATTTTCCCTGTGCACTCTGCCACTGCTCCATGATCAGGCTGCTTTTAAAATGTAGCCCTGGATAAAATAATTCATTTTAAGATGATAAAAATTTGTTATGACAAAATATGCTTCTGAAAAACAACTACACTTGGTCAGCTGAGTATGGGTGTGGAGAGAAAAGCATTGCCTAGTCTCTAGTGTACTTTAGAGCTGAGACTCTAGAAGGCCTTGCTGTTGGAATAAGCAGACATGAATAATCATTGCCTAAACTTTTATAGAACAAGATTGAATATACACACTGACGGAATGACTGAATGAAAAAAAAAAACCATCATAATGTACTGATTAGAACTAATGCAGTCACCTTTGTTCTCTTGTATCTTAAATTATTTGTTCCATTTTTGATGCACTTTTTGACCAGAAGTCTTTGGCCTTTTAATGTGATATAGGAGACACTCAGTGGTTTTGTAGGGATTTATGTATCTGATTACGTGTAGACCTATTTGAAACATCGAAATTTATAAAGCAGCTGAATCTGTTCCATGTAATGCAAAAATAATAACAGAATTTGGAGACATTATGCTACAGTTTTATTGTCTAGTATGCATTTTAGCTCATAATAAACATAGTGGTGGAATTACTTGGGGAAAAATTGCAAAAGCAGCCATAAAGCTCATTTTGCAGTCTCATCTGTATAACTGCTTCATGTTACTACAGCAGTATGAAGAAGCACAAACAAGACCCTTCTGTTTATAGAAGTGAAATATGCCCTTCCAAAGTCTGTACTCTGTGTACTTTTAGAAATAGGCCAACAGGAGATTGATTGCATGTGTGTACGTGTGTGTGTACATTTTGTGAAGAAAGAGGAATAATCTAAAATGAAGACCATGTGTACCAAATTTTAACAGTAAGTAACCTTTAACAGATATGATATCTCAAGAAAACAACTATATAATGGAAGGTCTGACATAGGCACAAATAGGTCACTTTTAATGTTTCTTTTTTAAAAAAAGCCATTACTGATCAATGTCTGTAAATTATGCTACTGCTGATTAATATATATTTTCATGGTAAAATGGTAGGTTATGGTTCAGATTCATATGGTTCAATCTACCAAGTAGATTGGTAGATTCCATATGTGCATTTGACCGATTTTTGAATATGTATTTAGATGAACAGACCTTGACTATTTCTGATAGATATCTACCCTTATTTTGAGAACATTTTCAGTCTTCCACTAATCACTCAAGAAAGAATAAATTACTTCATATGAAGCAAATCCTTGTTTAGATTACACAGCTTTCACAAATTAGAAGAAAGAATATTGATTGAAGTTCACTGAAATGAGTCAAATCAAAATGAAGTGCAACAGTTTATTGACTGCTTCATGATGCTCCCAAAGGAGGCTTGTTCCTTGCAAATAAAACTGTTGCGTTTGGAGTGGCAGAGTGGAATTAGAGAAATTTGACAAGATATAGTTGAGAAGAAAGGGTAAAAAGAGTCTAGTTTGCTTAGTGGTCAACCACCAAGTGAATAAGTAGCAAGGTAAGGAGGCCCTCAATTTTTAATTTTTAATTTATTTTTAAAAATAAAATAGAGAAGTTAAGAAAGTAATTCAGCTCATGAATTTCAGAGAATTAGTTTTCTATATGTCGTATGTCAATCATGTTACCTTCAAGCATGTACTCCTGTGTAAGGACAGGAAATGTAGCATTCCCTGCTCAAACCCAAGTTTTATATTTCTGAGTGATCTAATGGGAACTCCTTACAAAGTTGTGATTTTTCAGACAGTCATAGTGAGAGAGGGGCTAGTTTCAGCCTAGATATATCTGAAAAATGCAACCATAATATTTCACCTGTGTACTAGCAGCTTGATCTATATCCTTCTTGTACTGTAAATATTTTAGATTTCTTTGTTTCTCAGTAAAAGATGGTGTTCTGGGTTTTACACGTCATGATGAAGTTTGAGCTAAGGCAAAATGCGTAGATTAACATTTGTCTTGCAAAATTATATTTACAAAGCAATGATCTAAATTTCTTCCTTAGAGACAGTAACAGAAGAATATTCCACTTGATGTGAAATAACACTCCTGGGGAAAGGTATCACTTTCTTCAAGTGGTAGAGCAGTGGTCTTGCTTACATTGACATATTTACTGCTAGTTGCTTTTTATAAGAATATGTGGGATTAATATCCTTAGATTATTGGCTAATGTGCAATCAGCATCTCCCTATATTTCTTCTGTAGTTTGAATTATTTATAAGTTTCTTCATTATTTCCCTGTCAAACAGGTACCAATTGTCAGCAACTTCAATTGCATAATTAAAAGAATCACAAATAAGTAGACAGCTGGATTGGCATTCAGGAACTCTCACTGTGATTCTTTTCCTTTTTGACATTAGGAAATCTAGAAAATGGTGAAAATTATACTGGTTAACTCACAGGTGGTTGTGAGAATAAGTAGGATGAAAAAGTGGCACCCTATGCTAAAGTGGTGAGGCCATGTAATGAGTATTGAGAGATGGACATCAACAGATTTCTCCTAATCTCTCTGGCAAAACCCAGGTTTGAAACTCTAACATGGTGAGTGATGACAGCTTCAAACTGTTGAGACGATTTAAACCAAAAAATCACTCTGTATACAGACAGAATGGTATTTGCATTAGTCAATACCTAAGATTTCACATTTTTTACTAGGAATAGCATGTATTTGCTTGTTGAGAGAGTGGGTAGTCTCATCTCATATTCCAATAAAGAGCTGGTTTAGAATGAATTACAATAAGATTTTGACTGTAGCATAGTCACTACCTTATATATTTCCTGCAGTTACAAATGCTTCATATTACCTGTTCATTTTAATACAAACCTTGCTGTTGCTTCTTTGTTTATTATGAATAATATATTTGTTTGAACTCACATGTATATATGTATAGAGAAATATACACTCCTTTATGAGATACATAGCACATAAAATACATTTATACACATGTGCAATGAAATATGTATGGAAAATAATTTTAGATTTAAATTTATGGTGTACTAAGTGCAGGTAGATTAATTTGCCATATTTCACAAGCTGCAAATTAAAAAAAAAATCTAAGGTGGTTGTATTTCCTTTGAAATATTTCAAATACAGGGCCTATTTCTAAGTCTCTTACTCATGTGAATAGTTTTTTAAAACAAAAAATTTATAATAAAAATGTATTTTTAATTTCAGCATGAGGTGTTTTTTTGTTATTAAAGTGTGGCATTTTTCTATGGATTCTGTTTTCCCAAATACAAGAAATAGAATTAATTTTAATTTTAAAGTGTAAAATAAATTATGAATAATGTGAAGGATTTTTTTCCTTACTTTAATATTGTATATAGAGTTTTACTTGTTATATTTCAATAATGATGCACTGCAAATAAATGTTTCTTTGTTATATTTCAATAATAAGTATATGCCTTACTTTGCTACAGTTCTCCCTCTGGGCAATTTCTCGTCCTCATTACTGAAGTTACTAAATGGAGCCAAATCAATTAACTTGCAATAATCATTTGGGAATTGGATTCAGCCCCTGATCCTTAGGTAGATCAGAAAACTGTAACTTTTCTACTTGTTTTTCTCAGTTGAAGAAGTCTGATGCATTGTAGTAAATACAGAGCTTGTAGTGTATAACAGAGATTACATATGTCCATCACTTTACTCTCTCAGCAGAATATTGTGCACAAAACAGCATTCCAAATATAGCAACCAACACAAATGTGTAGGCTGTTTTTATAGAAGTAGAGAACCTCAGTGTATACCAAATAAATGGATGCTTCACTGTGTATCCATATATTACCATGAATTTGTGCTTCTAGCTTTTTTCCAAATGGAGACAAAATTGCTGAAAATAATGTTATTAAAAGGTTTTATTCAGATCTCTTTCATCCATGCCAGGTTAAACTTGTATCTCATAGATGAATGCTTGAATAGAAGTATCTGAAGTATTATAATTAAGTGAAATCCTGAGTAGCAAATTGTTGTTCTTATGAATTTTAATAAGTGGTGCAATTTTGTGTTATTTGTATAACAAGACAGTAGTTGCAACCATTCTATTGGTTATTATTTTAAAAATTAGATTTTCTGCCTAAAGGCTTTACAGTTCAGGGCTGTTTCTCTTTGTATTGCTTCAGAAGCAGCCAGAGAGAAGGCTGGCAACACAGGGAGCAGCAATCTGATTTCGAGTTCTCTGCTGCTGAGAAGGAACAAGTAGCAGCAGGTCAATATTTATGGCAGCTCATACTTTCTGCACTCTGCATGGCACCCTAATCTGGGATATCTGATGGGGGGAGAGAGAGGAGATTCAGTGCAATGCCCACGTGAATAGAAAGCAGAACAGACTGGGTTCTCAAATCTTCTCCGGTGTTGAGGAGGTGGCAAATGACAACATTTGCATGCAGCAACATGGCCAAGCATGAGAGTTTATGCTGCATAGATAGGTCAGCCATGCCCAGAAGCATTGCAATGGATGCACATTTTTAAGGAGGGCTTAGGACTGTAATAGATTAATTCATTAATCACAGCGGGGTTTGTTAAGGACCTGATGATGTTAGCAGCCTTTTAAGAGTTGATAAAAACAAGAAGAAACATGGGGGTGGGGGAGGGCAGACACAACACCAAAAAATTAAACTGTTTAGGATTTTCTGTTCTTGCCATTTTTCCAGGGAAGTATAGTTATTATTTACTGTATTGGATGATAAGTGAACACTTGAAAACCAACTGGTTTCAAACAAAGGAGCCTGGCAATCCAGGAATATAAATAAAGATGCTCTGTTTTGTAGAAGACTTGAACTAGTTGAAAATTAGAGTTTTGAGGTAGATCTCACAGGAAACTTTACAGCAGATTAGGCCACATCAATTCAGTTCCTAGATATTGATCTTTGTGACCCAGTTCAGACGCTTACATTTGAAAATGTAGTTTAAGCACTAGTGGTTCTTTGCATGCTATTTATCCTCAACAGAAAATCCTTTTCTTTTTGATGTTTTTTATGACTTTTAGGTTGTATGATCAATCTCTTCATGGAGATGAATCATGTGGTTTGATATGGAGTGTAGTGGACTCAGATACCCAGGAAGCTGCCTGGAAAATACATGAAACTATTCACACTGAGAAAACAGTTTCTACAGTCTTGGTTTTTGAACCATCTCCCTCATTCTTGTGTCAATAAAGACTAGTTTTACCCCGCAGGAAGTAAGAAGCATTGTTTAACACCAAGTGATTCACAGTGTATTACTACTGTGCTACACAATTGTACATTTCTGAGGAAATATTAACTTAATAATAGTTTTATTACTTTAACCCTATGATAATTGAATTCATAAATTCTTGCTTTGGAATGTATTTGAGAATAGTTAAGAGAGTGTAATTCTAAAAATGAATGGAAAAAAACCCTGTGCTATCTCTAGCTGGATATTTTAAAACAAAAGAAATATCATTTGTATTCTCCATTGCTTTCTTTTCAGTTGTGGTCTTTTTGCAAAATATTTCTCTAAGTTGAAACCTTAGTTCCTGAAAAATTATATAGATGATTTTTGCTATAAGTCTTCTTGGCTCGTTATGCAAAGGAGAAAGGAGGAAAAAGTTAACAAGTTAGAATTGAGTTTTTGTTAGTTTTTCTTTAATGTTTATATAGAGAAACTGAAAATTCAAACTTTTCACAGAACTAAAACTCAGGAATTCATGGAGTCGATAGGAATGCGAACTGACAGAATACGGTAAGCCTTCACCTGACTTAATGCTTTCTGATTATCTTATTTAATATCCATTTTACTATTTGATAAATATTTTACATTTAAATCATGTTGTTCATTCCCAATGCTTGCAAAAAAAGGAATAAATCTCTATATTCTTTCCTTAAATGTATTCCTTTAATATAAATTTATCCTCTCATCATCCTAAGTAGTTTGCACTTTTCAAGAGTGCATGCAAGGTTTAAAAGCAGACAAAAGTACCAAGCTCTCTTGAAGCTGGGATCCAGAAAAACTCAATAGTGAGCACATTCAAACCGAAAACACTCATTTGACAACTCATCTCTTTCGAAATTTTCACCCATGTCTGTCTGCCTGTCTGCCTTAATATATTAGTAGGGTGGAAAGCTCCCTACTAATTTTATTAGTATTAAATAATTATACTAAGCTATGTTAAGACACAGAGAGGTGTTCAAGGCCTAAAAGTAGATAAAAGTTGGATATCTGAACTTCCTGTCCTTCTATAAAGGCATGAATTGCACTCTGATTTTTTATACTGCTAGATATGAGTATGTTTCCTTTGGCACATCTTTTTTCCAATTAGTAAACATCCTGTTTCTGAAACACTGCTTTACAATGACAGCAGAGGGCAACCTGAATAATTTGTATGTATGGTAGTTTCATGATAGTTAAAATGGGCTCCAGACTGGGTATGCTTTGGGGAAATCTTTAATCTTCCTTGAATTATATCTTTAAATGTGCAAATTTACATTAGGTACATGAAATTAATCATGTAACATGGTATATTTAACAAATTAAGGTGGTCATACACTGTGTGTAATGAAGAAGGCAAGTATACTACATATTTCCTTTCCATAATGCTATGATTATGTTCTTGTAATAGATGTTGGGATTTTCTAAAAAACTATTTTTTTCTGCAGATAATTTTTTATTTTAATTGCAAATTTTCCAGCACACATGCATGCCACACCCCTAGTTCCCCACCCCCAAAAAGGCTGGTATGTGATCATAGTTTCAGCTGATTCAGCTTGTTTTGTGAAAGATCAACTGGCACTAAATGCTTAATAACTGTATTCCACTTAGTGTCTGTCAGTTCATATGTTTGACACTAGTCAGGTATTTGTCATTCAACAGCAGGATAGAAAGTATCTCTGAAAGCGCTATTTTAAATTAGAATTGAAAGCTTAGCTTTTTCACTTCAATCACAACATCTGTCATCCTGCAGTCCTCAGAAAAGCCATGTTTGTCAGCTGGAGCGAGAGAAGGATGGGAGCAACCTCTGAGTAGCTCAGTGTTACCTTATTTCTTGTCCTCTACGTAAACCAGCACGTTGAAGGCCAAGCTGTTATACTAAAGTGAGAGTTAAAATTAACTAAAAATTTCGGGTTTTGATGTTATGGTAGCAGATAGTGTTTTATTTCAATCAGTTAATAGAATACCATTTGTTGATATTACGTATTTTAATTTTTTTCCCTTACCCTCCTAGAAGTAGTTGGACATTAAAAATTAAATAGCAAAAATGAATTCAAACGTTTGTGATTTACAACTGTTCCTGAAGGGGACAGATTCATGAGAAAGACTGGGCTGGGATTAACTAAAGTGATTCTCCTTCAAAATTATTATAGCTATATGATAAGGTACTGGATCATGCAGGTGTGAAGGTGTAATACGCAGTGGAAGTGTAATAGGCTTAAAGAAGGAAAGCAGGACTGTTTGTCAAATGTACGTCAAAGATATCACATGACAGTCCCGTACTTTAAGACTATGTTTCAATGATCTATTTAAAATGAAGTTGAGTCAAAATGATCTGAAGGTTGCCTACAGAGCTCTTTAATGGTGATTTATTTTGTGGTTGTACATCATAATAAAGGATAACAAAAACTTCCTGGAGCAAGAATGATCTAAGCATTGTAAATGTTAACCACCGAGACAATATTTGTCCACAAATTCTTGAAACACCACTAGGAACTCTAATTAAAAAAGAAGGAAAGAATCTATGACTAATTACTAATCTCCAGAACTAAACTGGTTTAATTAATTGAAAAATAATGGTAACTATCAAAGTGAAATAAAAAGGTACAATTTCTGTCAATATTTATTGGATTAGACCTTCCTGTTTTCTCTAAGTTGGGTACTGCAGTGGTGCTGCCTCGTCTTCTGATAGCTGGGTTCACAGGCTGGATCTACATGGCAGCACTGTCCTCATTTACATCTATGTCTTACCTCAGACTTTAACCTTCAGTCTAATACTGGCTTCATATGACAAACAGGCAATCAGACCACTGGCCTGTGAGCTGGGGCTACCACAGTGCCTGGGATGTTAGCAGGGTATGTTGCTCTGGAGACAGACAGCCTCTTTCCTCCCCTTTCCTTGCGTGTATTTAAAATACACTCAATGCCATGTACACATCATCAGCAAAGTAAATTTCAGACAGCAGAGAATATGAATAATATTTTCAGTGTAATCAAAATGAACCTCAGGTTAAAAAACCTCTCTCTTATTATTTCTTCTTCAACAATATTTTAAATTAGCTTAATTCACACTGAGGCATTTTACCTGTCGCATTCAAATGAAAGCAGTGAACCATATCCTGGTTATTTTTCTGAATAGGTGTTCCATGTGAAAGCTATTCTTAATAAGAACACACAGTTGTGATAGTTCACAGTATACATTTATAATGTATAGTTACTCGGGGCTTGTCCTGCATTTTCTGCCAATTTCCACTTACCGTGAAGAACCCTTGATTATAATCTTCATTGTTAAAGTTACCAGGAGTTTAAATACATAAGAAATGCAGAATATGCCCTCCTTATTGTTATCAGCAAAACAGTGATCTTCAGGCAATATGAATAAATTACTGTTTTTCAAAGAGTAGAAAGGTCAGCTTCTACCTCTCTGTTCTTTGCAGAGTGAAATTGTCTGCTTGCTACTGTTAGTTTAATAAGACCTATTAATAATATAGAACTTTTTGTCTAGGAGAAAAAAAATCAAATGTCAAAGGACTTTCAGTCCCCTTTTCAGATGATGCACAAATTTGTCAGTTCACAAAACTGTATTATGAAAATGAAACACAAAATAGTAATTGCCTTTTTGTTTTGATTATGGGTTTTTGGTGGTTTTTTTTTTTGTTTGGTTGGTTTTTGGGGTTTTTTTGGGTTGTTTGTTTGTTTGTTTGTTTTGCCTTGTCTTGTTTGTTTGCTGGTTTTTTTTTACTGGCACATGTATAGCAATTGAAAGATATCTTTGGTTTAAGCAAATCCCGTAGGCAAACTGCTGCATCACAGTGGCTGACTTTTAATAGCTGTGAGGAAATCTACCTTTCTGGGCAATTCATTTGTGGTAAAATGACTTCTACGCTCCTTCTGCAATTTTTAAACTTTCTTTGATCACATGCTAGCAGAGAAAAATAGTTCAGCAAAGGCAATTGGTTTTGGGACCCTCTCTGTCACAGTAAAGAAGTGTCAGGAAAGGAACGGTCTGGAGACGTTACGTAGTACATGGACTGTTATCTACTGCCCAAAGGAATAATTATCTCAAAATTATGATTTTCTGCTGCATTGAAAGCACATAGAAAAGTGTTTTTCAAGGTTATCTATGAGTTTGTTGAGCTGTAGCTCTTTTCATTCATTCAATACTGTATTTTTTATTAGGAAACTGTAGAGTCTTCTATGGTAAGTTAATGTTGGACTTTTTGTCCATTTGAAAACAAATAATTAAAGTTGCTGACCAAGGCACAACTATTCACCTTCTTTTAAATACTGATGGATTTACTGATAATTAGACAGATGCCTCTAAATTTTCTAATTTATTTATAAGTGTTGTTCATTGAATCATTATACAAGAAAATTTACAATATTGTGGTGATTATATGAGGTGCAACATTAAATATTTCCATAAATAACAGAGATAATTGAATATATTATACCAACTATTTTATACAAACACTTATGACAGTGACAAATTGAAAATTAGTATGTTTTACAAGTCATCCTTGAGAAAGGCCAGACAAAATGGATTGATTTAGCAAGAAACAAATTTTTAACTTTTCCCTTGGAATAAATTCCTATTTTTTTCAAGATAAGTGGTGAAAAAGCTGTACAAATTGTTGAGAGGAAAAGGGATATGAACTATTCTCTTGAAGCAGTGTGCATTTTTCAGGCCTGGAGGTTACTCTAGATACAGCTGCCAAGGTAAAAGTTATCTTGACTGCCAGGCTTTCAGTTCTTTTCCAGAAAGAAGATTTTTATCAGTAGTGTTTGTCAGTGAGCCAAAGAAAGCTCATCTGTTTGAGAGAGAACTCAGTTACCATCAGTCAGGGTCAACTAAACTTTGGAATCTGTTTGTAGCCAAAGGTTCCAGCCTAAGTTACTGAAAGGTTTTTTATCAAGCTTTAGAATGTGAAGCCATAATAATTCCCTTATATTTAGATCCCTTTAGGTAAACAAGTAGGTGTTCATGATTATCCAGCTTTTCAAAGACAGTAAATTCTAACTTTTCTGCTCACAAGTTCCCTGATTGCACTAAGGAGTTGGTACCTTATTTATTTCTAAATATGTTTCCACACATTACAGGAATCAGTCTAGGTAAGAGTAAACCACGATTAGGACCATGTCCACCTCCTGGCCTTGCAAAATTGGTCCAACCTGCACATTATCTGTTATTACTGCAGTGACTGGTGTTAAAGATGGAGAAAGTGTTAGAGACTGATGTAGAGAGACAGATATTGTATAATTTTCCAGTTTTGTTCTTCCTGTGTGCTTAAAAAATCCTTGTTCAAGGAGAAAGGCTGGATGTCAGACTGACATTTTCAGTTGGGACCAGAGTAAAACAAACAGGAAATTATATATGCTTTTCTGATCAGTGTTTATAAAAATATTTTGATTGAACTTTTACTGTGAAATGAGACTGTAACATTGTCTGTCCTAAAAACTGACAACATAAGCTTTCCCATGGCACAAGAGTTGGTAATGATATGCCTCAGCTGCGACTTAGACCTTTTTAGGGGTTTAAAACTTCCTCACTTGAAACTTCCTGACCCTTACATTTCTACAGATATCATTTACAAAGAATTTAATGCTTCAGGGTGCTAGTCACATATCTTTTCTCCAGGAAAACAATCATAGGAATGTGCAAATTAAAAGAGAATTATTTCCATTAAAGTCTGAACACTTAAAAATCAGTTGAGTGAACTTTACTCAAACTTAGAAAAAACTGAAGGCTAGAATAGTATCAGAGAAATTATTACTTGGTAGGGTCAAATACATGATTAGCCATTCAACCTAATTTATGGTGTTGTCTTGGGTTTACCTAGAAAATTATCAGTAATGAAGATGACAGATATGAATAAGCATGACTGAATTAGCATGTAGTGTCACTGTATAATGGCACAAAAAGTAAGGGAAATTTGCAAGACACATTGATTATAAGAAACCTCTTACTTAAGTCAGGTCTGATGTTGCTTCCAACGTACCCAGAAATGTACATTAGTCATCGTTATAAAATCAACCTTTCCCAACAATTACCACAGAGTGATACATGGATTCTGCAGTTGTTTCATGGACACACAAAAGCTCTGCAAATCCATCCCTTCAGTTTCTGAGTTGAAAAACATAAATAAATTCTGCAGAACTCTGAGCACATGGCTGTGCTAGAGATGAGGTAACGGCTGGATTGCTGTGGAAATTTATGGGTCTCCAATAAACCATGTTAAAAATGTATTATATTAATGCGCAGAGTCAGAGTGGCTTTTCCACAGTAAAAATCAAATCAGGCAGTGGTATCATTGTGGGTTACTATTGTGCCCTTGTTGTTACAAAAATGCTGTCTCAGATGATTCTTCCTGTTAGAGAACGTAATAAAATATTTGGGGTCTGTACAGCTGTGTTCTGTGGGGCTAGGGAGAAGAGTAAGGAATGCCTTCAGAATAGCTCCTGGCTTTTTTGTGAGTCACTCTGATAGTCTGAAGAGTGCATAGAAAGAAGTATTATCACCTCTGGAACAGGCATGAGTGATTACTAGGTGTTGGTGTTTTTGAGGTGCTACTGTGTCATGACTTCTGAAATTTTCCTTCTACTTTTTTTTCTGATTCTAAATTTTCCTTTTCACTTGTGGAAGGTTCAGAGAAATCCCTCATCCCAGAAATTACTTGCAGCATTTGGTTGCACTTAAAGTCTTAATGACAACGATTTCATAAATACTGGGATGAATAAAAGAATGTTTACTATATATATATCCAAGGTTAACGAAAGTTCACTGAAAATAATAGATATTTGTCATTCTGATCTTTCAAAAATATCACTCTTGTAATTGTGATATTGTCACTAATGCTTTTGACAATATCAGAAGTTCATGACAATGTCATGTCAGTCTGTGCCAAAGGGACCCTTCATCTGGATAGGACTTTACTCCATTTCATATCCTTGGCAGACCAAAAGTCCTTTTTTCTCAAAACCTAATTAAACACAGTTCTGTCTGGTGGGACTGAGAAGGGGCATGTGCACACCATTTCTTGGTTCTCAGCAGCTGAGGACAATTGTTTAAATTCCGTGTGGGTAATCTTATATTTGGCAGAAACTTAAGCAGTTTTGGCATCTTTGACAATAAATTCTTCAAGGAAATCACTTCTACCTTGCCACTCTTTTTTTTTCCCCCATCTAATTTCATCAGTATTGCTATAGGCAACTTGAAGACTTAGCTTTCCAAGAATTTTTCCTTTAATTCTGCAAGTTGTAAAACACTCACATTTTTAGTTCTCTGTATTATTATCCTATTAATTGCCTATAATCTTAATTTTACTGATCACAGATAAAAACCCCCTTCATTTCACTATTCAAATGTAATAATTGAAATTAACTGGGAATTATGAGGCAGGAGTATATGAATGAAACATTATTTTAAGGCTGAATTGTAGATGTATGCAAAAACCCCACCTAAATAAAATATAAACTTGCTATAATTAGCCATCCCCAAGGCTTTGTATTTTTATGATGCTATATTGTCATTTGCTTCTGTTAAAATGGTGTCTTAGAAGAAAATACCGATGTGGGAATGATAAGATACTTTCTCAGATTTAGAAATTCTGAGGATTACATTTAACACCCTGAAAGGGCTTCTCTTCCTCATAAAGGGGCTTGAGTTCCACACAGAGAAATATCCTCATAAAGGGGCTTGAGTTCCACACAGAGAAATAACCCTTCTGCAATGAAAACAGAACCCCACAAAGCTCTGATCTAAGTGCCAGGCTGGCTGGTGTTTTGCATACACTTGAGGTTTTTTATGGGGAAAAAATTCCTTCTCTGAACTACTTAATTTCCTTAGACTCCATCCCAAACACATCACAGACAATCTAATTTATTCACTGTTTATTCTGAAGGTGGCTTCTTTCAGTGAACCTGCCAAAATGGTATCCCATTATTCCAGGAAACAGATTACATATCCAAAACTACTTTTAATATGTCTCCTATCCTTTACACAGGTCCTCTTCTACATGGCAATATGCACTTTTAAGAACATAAAAATGTGCTTTGGTATCAGTAATTAGTTAGTAGCCTTGGGTTTTTGCAATGCTCTCTCTTTAGCTGCCTATCGGAGATATCGTAGAAAGTAATACATTTTTAAAAAATTTCAGATTCTTCACCATACGGATTTGCAGGTTACATCTACTTTTCAGACTTTTTTGAACAACAATTACATCTCTTGTTCTATTTCAAGGTGAAATAACTGATAGTGTAAAGTAATTTCAATATTTTGTCTGGTTCCCTTGAAAACAGCTTTGTTAACAGTGTTACAGAATAGTGTATTAATATCTATTAGGTTCAGGACCTCTTGATACAAGCATATGTAAAGTTCCAGTCATATGAACTTTATAATCTCTACTTGCATGGGTTGTGTCACTTTCCTTCTTGGAATGATTTTATTGTTTATTCATACATTTATCCATACAATCCATTGTACAAGAAAATTGACATAAAACTTCCCTTCTCCCCCTGTTCTGTAACGAGATCAACAATCTTCTCCGTCTCTGAGCCTCTATGAGTTAAAATTTGAGTTAAAGTTAACTCTTTTGTGTTTCTCCATTTTTAGTAGAGGAATTCCTTCCCTCTTCTACCATAAACACTAACTCTCACTTTCCATCTAAAAATGTTTTCCAAGGCTCTTCCTTCAGACTATCTCTTTTAAACTTGAAGGTGTTGTGTCTTCTTGAAATTCATCAATCCCCTGGAAATGGTGGTCCATGTTACTGGTCCTTTCTTGATCTCTGGTAGTTGGGGAGGAGATTTTTGTAGATTCACAGCCTTCTCAGATATTTCTGTGTTAATAAGAACTTTATCTGTGGCCACTGAGAAACCTTCTGTAGCTCTACTTTAATTTTTTACAAATTCCTGCTCTTGCTTTAAATTATTTCAGTCATTTCATTTTTATATCTGTGAGCAATTTTATTTTTTTCTGTCTTGGTCTAATGGAAATTGTCATTTCCAATTTCCCTTCTTCATCTTACACCAACATTGCTGTCTGCTCTCAGATCAGCAATGTTCTGGGGTTTTGTGTTGGTGGTGGGGCTTGGGGGGTTTTTCTGCAGGGGATTTTTTTTCTTCTAGTATAAGGAAAAAGACACATAGGGCTCACATAAATTCAGTGCCCTGTTAAATTACTGCAGATGTACACCATGTGCCAGGGCAGGGTAGGACTAAAAGAAGAGACAGATTTCTACTTACAGTTCTATACCCTCATGCCAAGAAGAAAATTGCAAATATTGTTTCTGTTGACTTCTTTATGAAGTTGTATTGTGTGAGCCATTTGGGACTTTACAATATATTTGTCATGTTAACTGCATTCCTCCATAAAATGCAGTTATGGAGTTTTTCTTTGCATTAATTTTTACTACTCCTACTGCCTTTCATTCTGAGATCCTCCCTGGCTTTCTTAGGATTTCTACTGACTGGCAGGTGCCTACTGATTTGATTTTCCGATATAGTCTTTGCTTTAAAAGAATAGGCACAGCAGACAAATGGAGTGTGGTTTATTATTCTTGTGTATATACATTATAAAACGCAAGGAGTGATGGTTCACCAAGATCACTGTCAAAGTCAGTGATGATGTAAGGAATTTATCCTTTATTTCCCAGTGCTTGGGATACCCATTCCTGCTGATGAAAGATACAATCAGGAATATTCTGTGTTACTGTAATTTCCGGTACATCTATTATGCTTATATTCACATTTTCATTGTACCTGTTTTATGTATTTTCATGGCTTACGTCCTGATGCCAGAGCAGAGCAGATTCCCTGTAGTTTATATTGTGCTCCATTTACATATGACTTGTAAAAAGCAGAGTTACTATGAGTGTATGGTTTATTGAGACAGAAGCTTTTCAGTCAGGGCCCAAGACACACTGAATCTCTGAAATTTCAAAGAAGATGGTACAATAAAATGTGGGAGAAAACCCATGTAAGCTGGAATAAAACATACAGTATGAAGAGAGGTTAGGCTGTTGAGCTGTGTAATTAATCAATATCCTGTGTGTACGGTGTGAAGCTGAGGTTCTGGGCGTGGGAGTAATGTGTTACTGTGAATCACTGGTTCTTTGGTAACTGCCCCATGCATGTTTTACTGCATTATATGTTCATATATATATGATATATGAGATGACAGCCAGTAGAAAAAACCCAACAGATACATAAAATTATTAAATATAAGTAAAAATAGTGACGACAAAAAAAAGAAAAACTCAACTTCTTTGTTGTTTGCTATGTAATTTTCCTGGTATTACCTCAGAGCTTTATATACCCACAAAGATTATTAAATGGCATCACTTTGCATTAGTATTTAGACCCATAAAGGTCTTAGCTGAACATTTTTACAATCAGTAGATTATTTTGCCAAACCATAATTTTGGCTGAACCATAATCCAACACTGTGATTTAGTGAAGTTCATGGAAAGGTGCGATAGAAATTGTGAGTGTTGCAAGGTGCTAACTGGACAATATACCCCAAGGGACCAAGACTGAAGAAGGACTCCTGTCCTGACACATTCTCACAGAATTCTTCCCTGAACTCTTCTGGAGCACCTGCATTGCACCAGGGAGATGGCAAAGCTTTGCCCCAGTTTCACTCCCAAACCTCTGCAATTCACCAACGTTCATAATTAAAATTACTTTCAATTGAAGGTCCTTGTTCTGGGTCACAATAATTACCATAGTGATTTAGGGAATATGCCTATGTATAATTTCAGAACTCACTTTGAGAATTTGAACTCTGTACTTGTAACTGTGTCGGACTGAAAGCTCCATTTGTACTCCACTTTCTACCTCCATATTGGAAAAAAGCTAGCAAAGGATGGTCAAGCTTCGATTCAACTTATTTATGTGAAATATTTTTGAACAATTTTGACTGTTGCCACATGTAGTCTTTGATCATCTAAGAAAGATATTAGAAATCCTCTGATGAACATACATAAAAGTTGTAAAAGATATTTTCAAATCCAGTGTTTTGTAAAGGGAGAGTAGATGAGACAGATTTTGTTGAGGGGTAAAAATTCATGTCAGAAAGGTAAGGAAGAACCGTGCATTACTCACACAACTCTGATTCAAGTAGAACGGAAAATTGATTGTTGAAGGGATAATTTTTCACCTGTTTTTTAATTGCTTTATTTTTTTTTAATATTTGATGAGATACCTAGAGACAGGATAAAGTATATTGGAAGTTTTTACAAGTAGCACATACTATATGCTGTAACTATTGTTTAATCCAGAGGAGGTTAATTGTAAACCAAAATGTTGGTCAAGCTACTGCTCTGGAAAATGATGGATTTTTAGCAGCTGAGGCGTTTGGGAGAATTTGCATTAGTCATAAGGCCTAGGAAACTAGGCTGTGGGAGATCTTACCTCCCATTAATGCTCTGTTGAGTGTTATATCCTGAGACAGCATCTGGAGACTGAAAACCAAGTTTACATTTTAACAATGTTGTTTTGGTAAGTGAGCCTGAAATAACAGCTTAAGGAGTGATCAGCAAAGGCAGATTTACCAAAACTGTGATGATTGCTGCCTATAAAAGTCAACCAAATGAAATAGGAAGACGAAATACTCTTTTAAGTTAGCTGGTATTTCAGAACATGTGTTTATATTATCAACAGTTTCTAAAGGAACTTACTGCTCAAGTGTGGTCTCCTGGGATGTTAGGAGAAAACGGCCTTCAGGCTACTCCAGCAAATCCTCAAGAAGTTACTACAGGATTTGGTTCTGGCTAGCTGCTTTTATCCTCTCTTAAATATAATCCTGATAGAACTTGCACTAAAAATCAATGGAGGAATTTAGGAGAGATTCAGGAGGATTATTTGCTGCTTCCTTTCCAGAGGGAAAACTTTAGGAAAGAGATACAAATGCTTGACTGATAAGTTATGGTACTCATCTTTGCATATTTTCCTGTAGAAATTATGTGCTTATTTTCTATAACTGCAAGACTAAATCTCCTGGATTCTGTTAGCAATGTTTCCTTATACTTTCTACAAGAACTGACCAGATTTTTAGAAGCTCCGTTTTGCTGCAGTGCTACAGCGTGGTTTTATGTGGAAGGTGTTGTTCAGCTCAGACCATAATGTAGTTTGCACTCCGATTTCCTAGCCTACACCTTGGTGGTTCTGGTTCAGCATATCAAGTTTCATGGTTCCTCCCATAACAGCAAGATGAGATAAATGGTTACTTTTCTCTTTCTTAAAAGTAAAATGGAGCATACCAAGGGAAGATGACTTCAATAACATCACTGTCATCTTATTTCAGGCTATCTGACTTATAATCAGTGTTTCCCTTTCCTTTATTTCTCTAATCTTCCATACACCTCTGGACAACTCAGTCTAAACTGCTGGTATTCTGTAGTTACATAATTACTAACATTTTGGACTTCAACAGCAGTCTGTGATGGAGCAAGTAGCCAAAGGAAAACAGTTGTAGAGCTGTTACTGATCAGTAACTGATCAGTTACTTTGTTACATAAAAGAATGTGTAGTTGGAAATGATTAGTAATATCCAATGATCAGTAATTAGTTTAACAGGATGGGGGAAAACTGTGATGAAAAAGCTCATGGGTGGACATAAAGACAGGATGCTGGCTTACTAAGTACCTCCTCTTCCATGCCAAGCAGCACAGGGAGAAGGGGAATGAGGGGTTGCAGTCAGCCCATAACAGTTCCCCTTTCTAGCTCCTTCCCCCTCACACTTTTTCTGTGCTCCAGTGTATGTCCTTCCCATGATCTGCACCTCCAGCTTGGTCTCTCCACAGACTGAAACTTCCTTCAGGAAATATCCTCCTGCTCAGGCATAGGGTCCTGCAGCCACCCCACTAATGCCAAAAGCTTGTCACTTAAACCAAGCACAAGTGGAAATAAGAACCTGGATAAATACTCAGTCACTGAATCCTAAAACCTCAGAGGCAACAGTCATATGATCTTCTGTGCTCTGTCACCAAGTATTTACCTTGAAACTAGATTCGTTCTTGAGCTTACTAGTGCAGTTGAAGAGCTCCAGGTTTCATGGTATATCAAAACTTTGTTAGTTCCCAGCTTCAGAGTACTTGCAGTCATTTCATACACATTTGTTCTAATATTATTCTTTGGCTCACACAGCATTATTTCCAGTTCTCAAGTTGGCATTTTTGATATATTTGCTGACAAGAGCTATATCCTTTCTTGGTGTTGCCTTAACTGAGCCAAACAAGTTCAGGTCATCCTGGGAATTTTTGTCTTCCTCTATTCCAACTTCAGTTCATCTTTGACAAACATGACTGAGCAGAATTTTGCATTCTGTCATTCAGTGTTTCTGCCTGATACCAAAGACTCAGAGTTTCAAACTTTCTCTAAAGCATTTTCGGTATCTTCTCTCATGGCCGTGTCAGATCAGTAGTCAATGGCCATTTTATGATCAAGTAATACATGCAGGTTTTTACTTTCTCTGTCACTTCAAAATAAGGGGATCCTTTGTCCATCTAACCTTTCCTGGTTTTAGGTTATTTAGATTACTACTGCTTATTGCACCAAAATATTTTATTTATAAAAGCCTTGTTATTTTGGTATTATCTATTGGTACAAGGTATCATCTCAGTACTCATATGACGAGCTGTGAAGAGAAATCTTCCCATTAAAAGAGTTGAAACAATTGTTTCAAAAAATTGTGATGGAGAGGTAAGAAGATAACTAAATATAACTAAACATCCCTGATAAGGCCGTCTGTTAAACTGATACTGTCTGGGTGAGAAGGAACTTTCAGAAACTCAAAAAATGGGTTAATCTAAATGTTAAACGAATGCAAATTTGCAAGTACACCATAAAGGAGTGTTATTTTCCTGGTCAAATGTCCTAATGCTGCTAATAAAAAAACTAAAGCAAAGAAACACATACCCCCTTTCTCACATACTGAATTGTTCTTTTCTTGAATGACCTTCATAGGCTCCAGTAAAACATCTGTTCATCTTTCCTGCCTGACAAGAAGGGAACCATAAGAACAAAGAGAGGGTTGCTTCCACCCACAGATCTCAGAAACATTCTGGCATGTTGTTATTGTTATAAACTTGGCTCTCAACCACCAAGATGATAACCACAGAGTGGCCATCACATATATTGCTTTCATCTTTTTTAATACCCCAAATTTGTTGCCCTTCTTTTTTTGTGTCTCCATGGCAATAGCCATTAATGAAGTTGCCACAGGTGTTTTTATGCCAGAACTTTTTAGATCTATTAGTTGACCAAATCCATGCACCTGTAGCCTTTTCATTAATACTTAACTTACTCCTATTTTCTCACCAACATGCAATTATTTGGGTATTTGAAGCAAATACATGGGCTACCACCCAAATCTCAATGCACCTAACTATGCCTGAACAATGTGTTTATTACCTATTTACAGTTGTGAGAGTTTGTGGAGTGTATATCGTATGAACCTCATGCAGTACACAAGTCTCTTCCATTCAGTTAAGTTTTTCTTTAAATTTGAGTTCTCAAAATTGTAAAATGAGGATGAATTTATGTAACTTCTGCCTGAGAATAGTTTGAGCCCTGTGTATTTTAAGCTTTGGTTGTTGATAAGCATAGGAGTTTGCTTTTCATGTAGAAAAGCAGAGGCACAAAGCTGAATGGTTTTAGTGTTTTTCAAATCTGAATGCCTCATCATCTTTAAGTATCTATTTTGTGTTACACACCAGGAGTGATTTTGATAGTAAAGCTTTAATGTACATCATAAAGCTCCCATGGCAGCTCTTCTGCAATATTTTGTTTTGCTTTTTTTTCTCCACATATTTGCTGCCCAGATGATTTAGGATTTCTTATATCACAAGGGCCACATTGTTTTTTCCCAAGAAATGTTCTTTCTAGTGGAACAGAGAGTTGTAATTATCTCAGAGCTGAGGAAACCTTCAAGTTGCAGAGATATATTGATTGAAATTTATTACTTTGGGGCTTTGTATGGGACATATAATGACTAGGAAGAGCTTATTAACAGAAACAATGATTATCCCACCATGGAAATATTCATCTTGGCATGTGACTTCTGATAGTGCTAGCTCAGATACCTTACCTTCTTCCACTAATTCTCAGCTAGGTATTATAGGGGACAGTCTCTCCTGCCAAATAAGGTAAAGGATCAGACTTGTTTTAGTGTAGAATAGATACCACTTTCTCTGAAAACAGTATTTTGTTCTGCTAAGTTACAGTAGTGGTACCAAACATTTTTTTGAATACCTTTTTGATGTAATTAACTTTATGTATAACTTGGCTCATCTTTCAGAACCAAGCAGAACTGACTGGGTTTGCATGCATTTTGTACTTAAACTCTTCATAGTTTGTGAGTTTTTAATCATTCAGAGCACAGATCTCAGAATCAAAATGCTGGTTGTGAGTTGTGGGAAATGTATAGGAAGACACATGAAAAAATAATATCTCTGCCTATTATGCACACAAAATTTCATATGCTTCCCAATGAGTGTGTCCAAACAATCAAATAACTGGGTGATTTTAGAGTTCAGTTGACAACTGTTTTCATTCAGCTTTCAGTGCTTTTGAATTACTAATGATACAGTGTGGTGACAGCAGTAGAGTTACACTCCAGGTGCCCTAAAGTTAAATAAATAATTTCATTAAAGCTTTAGAACTGAGAAGAGAAAGTTGCTGTGTTGCTTGTTCTGCCCTAAAATATATTGTTTGACCAGTATCTGTTTTAATTTGGGTCCAAGCATCTGTACTTGGGAAAGACCACAGTCACCAGTCCAAGCTGTTACAGGTAATATTAGTGAGGAGCCAGACAAAAGGGTTGTGATGGATGATAACATAAGATCCATTCACAGGAAATTAGATTTTTTAAGTGCCGAAGAAAAACATTACAGAACTCAAACACCAGTAAATAGCTGCTTTCTCCATCCTTTACCCTGGAGGAGGCAGCACTAATTTTCCTACAAGCCAGAGGAATGTTGTTTTAATAATTGAAACTGCACACTTGATCTTGCCACAGATCTTCTCTTTCATTAGACTTAAAGGCAGTTCTGATTCCTAACTGGTTATTCCTCACAGAGGCACAGAAATACATACTGAAGAAAATAGTGTACAGACTGTTAAAATGTAGTTACCAAAATGCATATTTTTGTCTTCATTTGGGTCATTAACACGTCTTTTTCTGATGCTGATTAGGAAGACATCCAAAATGAGAAGGAAAACCAGAAATACTTCAATTTCAAAGGCAGCTCTTAGTAACAGGATCTTTAAGCAAGTGTTAGTTAGATTAGGCTCAAGTAATAGATTACCTGACGTAGGTGAAGTTTGACATGATTCATAGTTCTATGTTTTTGTAAATCTCTTCTTTAAACTTATGCTATATGCTATTATATTCCCTGGGGCGCATTTTCACTTCATAAAACATTCTTGATGAATATTTATTAATTACAGCCTTAATTACAGCCTTACTAAAATACTAAGCAGTCAGAACCATCCCCTATCCAAATAGCTGAAGGTGAAGAAGCTGGAAGGAGCCCATCCTCAGGAATTTGTGCATTTGTTTTTCTGGGAGCTCACTCACAGCGCTGTACCAGCCCCTTCTGAACCAGGGTTAGTGGTATGATTTTTTAGTCAGTCTTAATCAGCAGCTATGCTAACATAGACTCAGGTAGAGGCACAAGTCCTGCCTCAAAGATATAACAAAAGTCACGCTTAAGCCAACTGAAGCTCCTTGATAGGCTGTACTTACAGAAAAAAAGAGATTTATAATTTATGGGGGTTATTTGTTCTCCACAGGGAATTGTCACTTCTCATAGAAACAAAGGTGGTGAGGCTGTCAGGTGGTCATTTATTCTGTTGCCTAGTCTAAAGCTTTAGCCATTTCTATTGTAATACGTTTCTATTAGAGTCCATTTAACTCCTGATACTCATTGTGAACTCACTTCTACAGGTCTGTGTCCCTGAAAAACTGTTCCCTGACACTGGTACAAAGCCATACCCGATGTTTTACTAATTTTGCCAAGTCATTCTTTCTTCAGGGAGCACTTTGCTCTTGTCTCAACTGACTTGTATTCTTTTTTTTTCTTTTTCTGACTTGTCCAAATCTCTTTGAATTCTAATCCTGTCTCCAGTGTGCTCCCAGTTCTTCCCTGGGAAGAAATTCCTAGAAGAGTTACTTTAATTTTACAATCTGTGAGGTTATTTCATGTAACTTGCTGGTATTAGGATGTGATTTTCAGTAGTAGATTTTGGCCAGAAAAGCCTTCTAATCACAGCAAGATCAGCCATTTATGCCATATAGAAAGTTATAAATTTCCCCCCTTTTTTTGATATAATCAATAAACTCGTCTCAAAAGTATTTACAATATTAATGACATATTATGAATATTTGGCCTTTTTTTTTTGCAATATTTCATCAGCTTTTTTCAGCAGAAATGGCTGCATTATTATTTACACAAAAATGAAAATGGTTTTTCTTGTAAGTAATATTAAATGACTCGCAACACTATCTTTCTGGTTAGCATATTTGAACAGCTGAAGCAAAATTTCCACTATAAAAATGTTATATTATGCATCTTGGAATGTGCTTTCTGCTTCCATTTTTACCCCCTGCTCAAGTGTGATATAATACAGTTTCAATTCTCTACTGTAATTGCATTTTACCAATTATTTAACCAAATCCAAACTGGCGCAGCCTTGGTAACTTCATCGTAATTGCAGTAGTTCATGTCTGCCCAGCACCTGCCTATCACATTTTTAATGCAACTTCTAATTGTTATGAGTGATTTCAGTCATTTGTGTTACACAGACAAGGACATGTAATAGTGAGACCCAAGTGATGCTAATCTAATAAGTCAGTGCAGATGACTCACTCTCCATGAACCTTTATGTATAATAGGATGTGATAGTCAACCAGAACAAAGGTCGCTTCCATGTGCTCTTCCATGCAGTTTCTGTCTACATAATTCAATTTTAGGAATGACTTCAAATCCACCTGTTCTTGGAGACTATATTGCTTGCTGGAAAATGATACCATTTCATCTGCCATCAGTATTACAAATTTATGATTGCTGATGAATCATTGTTCCTCAATATTTGACATTTTAATCAAATGTTCCCTGGGGCGCATTTTCATTTCAGATCATTAGTGTGATTCTTATTGGAGTACAGAAAGAAATGTAATGGAAAACACCCAAGAGCGATCTGCAAGGCAAAAATTTTTCTATAGAGGGTTCAAAGTCTATCAGAGTCCCATTCTGACATTTTTAATTAAATAATTTAGTCTAATTTGATATTCTGACTGTGAAAAGAAGCTGTGTTTTAGGTAATCATGGAGGATCTTCCAGGATTACATGGGTCTTTCAATTTTAAGTAGTCCAGTACTTCTAATATATGCATATGGCATGTAGGTTTTTTCTTTCTCTTGCTTTTGGTTGCAACACTTGACAAGGGGAAAAAAACAGTAAAACATTTTCTTGCTGTGTTTCTTCTTGCACAGTAGGTGTTACTGAAAAAAACACAGCTGCAGGCAGTTTTGAATATTGGACTGCAGCTTTCATCAGGGAGATTTAGACTGGAAATATCTCTGTTCTCAAAACACAGTGTGTATTCCCAATAGCCAGCAATAAAGGAGGAGCAGGATAGCCTTCCAGATATCTCAACAAATAGGCCCCTGGATTTGCTATCAGGAAGGAACGAACAGTAAATACAGTAAAGAACATTTCAATAAGGCTAGAATCTGTAGCAGCAGATTTCAATGTCTTTCTGAAGAAATATGGATGGATAAATAGTAATGCTCAGTTGACCAGGAAGAGATTAGAGGATGACTAACTGGCCTACATTTCCAGAATGTATTTCCTGATGTTGTTCCATTCTTAAGGTCAAAAGGAAGGTGGGATCTCATCACCGACCCAGACCTTAATCCTGAAAGGCAATGTGCATTCTGCCCCCAATCCAGGAAGATAATATTCCTGCCTTGTATGAAATTGAATTTATAAAATTCAAGTATTTGTTTACTTCTTCAAGACGAAAGTAGGATCTCATTCTCCCCATTCTCAATATCATTTTCACTGAGTTTAACATGAGAGGTCTGGGTAATAATGTAGCATGGCTTTTATCATATATATACACATCTTCTCTGACTTTTTTTAAACATCATTAGATAGTTCCTTTAAATCAGCAGAAACATTCTTCAGTTAAATAGTTCTAATTACAAAATGATGATTATCCTTACAAGGTTTAATTCAGAACTGATTTTTTTTCATTCAAACTATTTTCATGAAGTCACACTACTGCTGCTCCTTTACTTTCTATCTTTCCTGTGTGCACTTCTGTCAAAAATTTTCAAACAGATTGATTCTGAAGCATCCTAGGATGGTCTAGCTCTTTTGGTTAAGTAGAATCACAATGACCTGGTAAAGAACCTTGGGCTATGTTTGTGAAGAGTGCGAATGTGTTCCAAAGGACCATAATGCTAAAGAGTAACTTTTAGCTAAAGAGTAATACTTTAATGTGTCTTTTTCATTGGGGTAGCAACTGCCAAATTGTTTCATGCATTCATTCATGCATTCATTCATGCATTCATTCCTTCATTCTCGTGCTGTTGCAGCTGTTGGCTTTATGCTCCTGGAATTACTGCTTTTGTTTTTGAGACAAAATCATAAGGGAAGGAACCATGTGTGCTGCTTGGAGGTTTTGCTTTATTCCTGCATGGTTTTCCATTAAGGTCAGAGCATTGCTGCAGACTTCACACTATGAGAGCTTTCAACAAACCCTAACAATATTTTAGAAGATTGAATTAGTCTTGGGCTTCTGTAACAAGTCTCAAGTGTGCCATCAAGAGGTGGAATCGCCATCTCTAAGATAAGCTTGTACATTGTTTTCTCTCAGCTTATTATTTTGAAATAATTACTGGCTATATTTTGAAATACAGTATAGTCAGTTGGAGCATCCTCTTAAAGAATGCAGTGGAGCCCTTTTAGATGCACACTGTGCAGTGAAGACAATTAAGCAGTTCTAAGAATTTCATTTATTCAGCTGTAATGAGCCCTGCAGCATATAAGTGAAATGATAAAGTTTTTGCAGTTCTGAAAAAGCTCACAGTCTAGAAGATATGAACTAGTAATTTGAGGGAATAAAATAACACAGTTTTGCTATTGTTATGAATTCCCTTAGTGCGTATTATATCCTAAAGGCAGTTTAGGAAAGGTTTTGATGCAAGTGATGCAACATCTTGTTTAGAAGCATCATTATCTGAGGGCATGAGATGAAAATAGAAAATGCCAAATGAGGTATTTTAGTTACACAAATTTGTAAAAGGAATGTTTAGCAACTATAAGAAATAAAGCTTTGAAAAAGTCTGTGTTGATTAATTCACCAGGTGAATATTTAAAAAAATATTTTAAAGAATATACATATTAAAAAATCACACATAGAAAAATAGCATTGCAACTTAGACATAAGCAATGCTCACACCAGGAGAAAAAGCTTTCATTTACAAATAAACGTTTTTTCCTTTGATATACCTGCCCCACAACCATAATTAAAAGCCAAAAGTTCTTCTGAACAGAGTGGTTTCAAAAAATGGTTGAATCAGAACTGGGGAGCAATTAGAAATGAATTTTCTTTGTATAAACACTTATTTATTTCAGTGCAAGCATTTTCTATCTGATAATCAAATCATAGAGCTCCTCCAAGAAAACCGAGTCCAACCAGTACTGCCAAGTCCAGCACTAAACTGTGTCCCTAAGAGCCATGTTTACATGTCCTGAATCCTTCCAGGGACGGTGACTCCACCACTTCCCTGGGCAGCCTATTTTAATATTTGACAACCCTTTTAGTAAAGAAATTAGCACATATTTATTTTAAGTTTATCAGATAGTGGTCCTGTCTGACAAAAGAACCTGTAACAACCCTGATATCAGCAGGAGCCTAAAGGCTTAATCACTTCTGGTTAAAGCTTTGCCAGCAGGAGAGGTTATTGTCCATTGCTTTCTCACAGATATTTCTCGCTCTGGGGTGGTTATGGTCCTTTCGCATCTATTAGCTCAGTCTCAAAAATGAACCACACTAGTATAAACAGTTTTAGTACTATTTGCTCACATGTCTAAGGATATATATGTGCTGAGTAATGAGGTTTTATTTCTGAATTAACTGCCATAATGGTTGTGTCACTGGCTACTCAAGGAGAGAAATAAAATGGTAGATGCTAATTTGGAGTATATTGCACCCTGAAAAATAGCCAGGTTTGATCTCAAGAACACATTAAGCTATACTGTGACAAAGTGCTGTAGTAAATTGCTTATTGATTCTGAGATAATGAACAATGGGTCATCAGGTTGCTTTCTCAATGCTCTCTGTCCTGTTCCCTCTTTTTTCTTTTAGTTTATTTTTTTATTTAGCGAGCAATAATATAAGTTCTATAGACTGCAAAAACAGTATTAAAGAGTCTAAAGATATTCTAAAAATGATTATTTATAAGTAGAAATGACACTTCGAAAAAAAATTATTAAATTGCTAAAAGAAAAACGATACTAAACACCTACAGATTTTTTTTAAAAGCTTAATTAGCTAGCACTAATATGACCATCATTAGGCATTTATTCCAAACAGTTACCAGGAAGATTGCTGATGGTTTATTAGGTATCTTTTTTTCTGTCAGTCCAAGTGCTTTTATTAGGAGAAGGGATCTCAAAGAAAAATCGTCCTGATGTCCCTCTTCCTGAACCTCAGTAATTTTCTGAAGTTTCAGGGCACAGATTTTCTTTGCAGGTAATTGCAGACAAAATGCTACAAACCTCTGTGTCATTGTCTAGTGGAGTGCAGCCACTCAAATCTGTTTGACTGTCCATAGTGACAATTCCCCCAAATCTCTTTTCCCCAAGCCTAAGTGATCTGAAAGAAAAATGAAGAATGAGAGTGCTGCTCTACTTTTCTGAGCTGGCTAATAAATCTCCTTGTGACACAGGTCACCAAAACAGGCATTTTCTGAGAGATTTCTGTCCTACTCACAGGATCAGGCGTTCATGCAAACATTCCTGGTGTAACAGCCTATGTTTAGTGTAACAGCATCAATTTAAATATCCCACTTATATATAGGAAGTCTGGCTTGTTTTGTTGAAAATAATATTTTTCTCTTTCAGTATGTTTACTCTGTGGTTTTTATTACTGTTTTTGATTTTTTTTCTTATTTCTGAGGACACCAAAGCCAGTAGATAGATTTCATTTCTTAATGAGAAAATGTGCATGTAAATCGCAAAAATTATCATTAAATACTCATAGCAGAAATAATATCTGAAATTGTTACTGTTCCTTTTTAAATAAATCTGATTTTTTTTCTGTGACCCCTGTAGCCTAATTCTGTACACAAACAGCAAGATTTTGTTCTTTATCTCCTAGCAGACGTTTGAAAACTGTTGAATTAGGCATTCTTTAGAAAACATCAGCCTGTGGTTTTGTGCCTGTGATAATTATTCTTTGTACTTAATACAGTTTTTTTGTTTTCAAAAGAAATACTTAGGAGGGTACTTTTCTTTAAAAGTAGATAAATCTTTAAAAGTAGATAAAGAGAAACTGTTCTCTTGAAGCCTGTTACAAAAAGAGACAGAAACTTTTGCAAAAATGCCATAATTGGGAATTTGCTGTCTAGCTTGATATTATTCTAAATTGGTGGGAAGGAATTCTGATTAATTACGGATTTCTCTTTTAAATTCTTAGTGTCTGTAAGTAAAATTAGATTAATTGGATGTGCATGGGCTTTTGAGAAGGTATTAAAATTGGGTCCTTCCCTTCCTACTGCTTCTTTCACCAAATTGCTTTAATTATTCTTAATTCCTATTAGACTAAGTGAGAATGATTGGTCTTCCTGTAAGTATAGGTGCTCTGTATTAAAAATTCAGAAACACACGATTTTGTCAATACACGTTCAAGACTAGAAATAGAAAGGTACTTTCTATGCAAATGCTTTTCCACTGTTACTGTTTTAATTCTGCTTCCCAGTCTTTAAAAATTGATACTAGTTCTAGTGTTTCTCTTCCAAAGATGTCTCTGTAAATTTTTACAAGCTACCTATTCTATTCATAGCTCGTTTCCTGTGCTCTGGTTTGCCAAATAATTTCTTTCTATTTTAGCTCATTTCTAGAAACCACTTCTCATCCATTTTACTTCATTTAAATAGATCAACAATATCTGTTATTTTATTAGCTTCTGCATTGGGTGACAAAGTGGAAAACCTTGAGACCCTCTCTATTACTGATTTGTATTTGGACTGTTAAGTGCTTATGTGCTTTTCTAGTTACAGAAGTTTCACACAGGAATTAATGTATTCCACAATCTACACTAACTAACCATAGTTTGATGACTGTCTGGTAGTACAGAACACAAAAGTAAATGGCTTATAATCATGTATTACTCTTTTTTAATGTGGATTCTGTTCAGCAGAGTTAAGGGTTTTTTCCATTGAGTTAAAATCCTGTTCTGTGGTTAAAACCATGTTCTGTGTAAAACAGAATGAACTGTTCACTCCCAACAATCTATATTCAGATATTCCTTGAAGTTAAATCCTGCAAGAAGGGACTGAAAATTAAACAGCTTACTGCTACTCGTATCTTTCTTCCATAGGTTTTTCACCACCTAGCTGTTAGGCATGGGGTAACCTTCTCAGAAGTAATGTACTTTTTACTGCATGAAAATCTAAGGGACATAATAAGAAATGGAGTATTTCTTCTGCTGAAATTACCTTGGACCAGAGAAATCGAGAGCTTTAGTCAAACATAATTGGAGAATTATATGCCAAGGGCTGTAAAATTAGTCTTTCTATTTTGTTCTTTTTAAGAAATTGCTACAGAGTTGCATATCTACTTAAAATATTTATTTGGTCACCCCAGATTTTTCTCAGTATGACATAAGTATTTTTTCTGAGAATTTATATAACTACATATATTTATCCATACATGAATGTGCTTATATCTCTATCTGCTCACCTGATTTTAAATTGAGCAACAAATACCATTAAACTTTGCAGATATCATTTTAGGCAGTAAGGCTCCTGTCTCTAACAGATGACATTAGACAGCTGTGCTGAATGGCTTTATGCATGCATATGTAAAAATACAGAATGAATTTTGTTGTTTCTCTACTGTGTTTGCCTTATTTACTTTGTCTGGGACTTACTGGTAAGTCTCTATATCTCACACTTTAAGGAGTTAACTGTGGCAATGAGTCTGAAGTGATATTCTGTAAGCACCCTGAAGAAATAATATGAAATCATTTCTCTAAAACACAGCTTCTTTTTGTTCCACTGGGAAAGAAATTATTTGAAGAGGTCTTGAGAAACTAAAAAGGAATTTCAGTTTATTCCTGACAACAGTTTCTAGATTCCCAAGATGGCCAAGATCCATGCGTGGATGGGCTATCGGAAGACAAGACAGCAACTTGAGGACAATTGCCAAACTACAATAATAAAAATGTCCAGGGTATTTTATTTAATTGCAGTCAAGATTGGAAGTGGTCTTGAAAAGAAAACTAAAAAAACCGCAACCAACTATGATAGCCTTCTGTAAAAAAGATAGCAAGTGGATTTGTGTGCTTTTAGGTCTGATAAAAACCAGTATCCAGTAGGGCAATTTATTCTAGTATGGCAAGAGTGTGGTTTGTCAGGATCCCTGGGGAGTGTCTCTGAACTGAACAGATTTGCCCTGGCAGAACTCCCAAATCAATAACCCTTGCTCTAAGGGACTTGGCAAATACTTTTTTTTATTAGTGATAGGACCTTTGGGGCAGTTGGTTTCTCTACTGGAAGTTTGCCTCTCCTTGTTTCCTGTGTGGTAGCGTTACAGCACTCAGTGGTCTTCCTACTTACTCTTTCTCCCATGTTTATTGACTCATAAATTGATGTTCCTTTGATCACTCCTTTTACCACAAGTTGATACGTGTTATCATACATGGTTACTTTACACTGGTTTAGCTGAAAGTTTTGAACACTAACTAGAAAGCATTTAATAGGGAATGAAGAAAACATAGGGATTTTATGTGTAGCAAATAAGTCACAGCTGATTTACACCAGGATCTCTCAAGTTCAAAAGTCAGTATGTGTTTCTTTCTGACTGACACCAAATAAGCAGGAGAAAAATGAGATACAGCATCCTCTTCAACAAGCTGAATCACAGAATATCCTGAGTTGGAAGAGATCCACAAGGATCATCAAAATACGACTTGCTTGGAAGTAACTGACTCAAAGCAGAGCCATGAGAGCTGTGGTCCTAGCACTTGTTCTTCCTGAACAGTTGGAAATTCTGTCAGTCGCAGTGTAAGAATTTGCTTCATGCAGCTCATGACAGAGGACTGCAAAGGCTCTTCACCTGAAGTTAAATTGAGCACTTCTTCCTGTTCAGTAGCTGCCACAAGTCTTTCTTTTGTTCTTTCTAGTAACTGTTTCAAGCTTTTGAAAAATATTGTCATTTTTAATCATCCTGTATGAAATTATTGCCTAAGGATCAGAGTCAGCTTGGATTTACTTCAGTAAGTATCATGTGAATATAAATTAATGTCCGTGTCCTCCTGCACACAGTGGGAACTAAGTGACCAGTAGATAGATATGGAGTCACTGATAAAAGCAGAAATAAAATACAAGTAAAATACAAAGCAATGCGTGCCTTAAATGCCCTTATTCATGCCATTCACAGATCTTCACTTTTCTCTGTGAAAATTTGATCTAGTTGTAGCTCTGTGCACAAGTAGAAGAGTTTACAGGGATGGCAAAAAGAAGAACATGGTCCAGTTTTCATTTCCTTGTGCATGCAGAGATATTAATAGAAAGTCTGAGAGTCTTAGCTAGAAATTCGGAGAACTGGGTGATGAAAAGCTGAGATCACTAAGAGAACAAAGAAAGACATCAACCTTATATTAAGGTAACTAGTCTAAATGAATTGTATATATTTAAAGTGTGGAGAGTTTCCACAAGATGAGAAAGCAGTATTACTGCTGGAGAAGCAATATGGAGAGAGAAGTTTAGAAGAGATGTCTATCCATGTTACAGAGCAGCAAGCAGAACTCCATGTCAGAATGATATGTTTATGTCAAGGCAGGAACTTTATCTTAGTAGCAGATTTTGAGCAGAGTGCAGGAGATACGAGAACTAGGAATGTAATTAATTAATGCACAATGAGTGAGAACTGAAATATGAAGTTTATATGGAGAAATTGAAGCTGCAGGCAAAAGAGAAGAAATTGAGCACTAGCGACTTAAAACCATTTCAACCACAGAAAACTGCATGTTTCAACAAAATCAGGAGGAAGTAATCAAACCCCATTTTTTGCAGCACTTTATTTCCTTTATCTTGTGACCTGAATTGCCACAGGGAACACTTGCTATCAGCATTAGCATGCTGCAGTTGGTGTTTGTGTGTGTGCCTGTGAGTGCAATTGTTGGTTCATAGAGAAGAGCATCTTTAAAAACTGTCCAAAACCTATAATTTTAATCTCTTACTAAGTGACATTTCTTTTATGTTTCAGTTTTAGTCCTTCCTTATGTCCTTTGCAACGGTTAGCAAAGCATTAGGATGGAAAGTTTCAGTTGAAACTTTTTTCCTAATGTTTTTTGCAAGGGTTCCAAAGTTCCTTTATAAACCAGATTCACATCTCCCTGTTCAAGGAACTAGTTTTATTAGGATTTTTGGCTGGCGAAATCAAAAGGCCTTTTCTCCAACTGTCCTCATAATGCTCTGTGAATTAACCAGCCTTGAAAACATCGTAATTCATACAAAAACTAACATAAATAAGTTTTTGGAATCTTTTTTGTATATTTAATGCATGAGTTAGATAAATCTCATTGTTATGACAGTGTATGATCAACTAACATGTTTCGGGCTCTTTCTAGTTAATAATTTCATGGTTTTGCTATACATACTGTCCTTCAGCTGAAATAGAATAGATGCTTTTCAAAACATTCTTGAATAAATAGGACAATAAATGCAATTTCTAATCTCAGAAAGTATCTTGGAATACCTCAACTTCTTTCTTTTGCAAGGATTAACAGGAAAACATTTTTTGTCTTCTTTCAATAACACTGCACCTTCTCTCCAGCTCTGCGATGTAGAAAACGAAATCATGTGTCAGCATTACATGAACTTGGCAGCAAGGTAGGCTCACACTTGCCCAGGTTAAGCATTTGTTCTCAGTCCCACCCAAATACATCACTATCCCAGGCATTCAGAAAGAAAGAGTTTCAGAGACATGCTCTCAGCTGCCTTAAGAAATAAAACCAGTTTTGCAAAGGAAAGGGCTGTTCTTAAGCAGTCAGATGCTGTCATGGGAAACAGTGTAAAGGAAGAGAGGACTAGTTAGGGACTCTCAGCCAGGAATTCAATGGAGTCTATCATTGAATCACAGACTTATTTTTACTAAGAGGAAAAAATTATGATTTTTTTTTTTACTTATTTAAACATTATTTAAAAGTGATGCAAATGCATCTTAGTATATAACATTAGCAAATACATGACTCCTGATTTTTATTAAACCTTATACTGCTCATGGAATTGTTGCAAGTTCTTATATTCACCACTTAAGAGATTTTGTTAATTCAAAGAGACTTCTTTAATTAATACTTTTAGAACTCTAGTGAAAAAATTATGGAATATGATCACTCCTATCCAGATCACTAATTATTCAGCCTATCTGAGATTAATTATAGTCTCCAAATCCAACTGTAGTCAAGATGTATGAGAAGATTGAGTAGAAGTTGTAGATTGAGTAGAATTGTAGCAAATTACACAATGGTCCTTATGGGATTGGATTGACAAGAATATATTTGTTACTTCTAGTCAGTCTGATAGCAAATCTGTTTTACTTAATAAAATCCATCATGCTCACATACCAGGTATTTTTAATTACAGATTCACAGAACCCACAACCTTGGTGTTATTAGCACCATTAGCACCACACTCTAACCAGCTAAGACTGTCATCTGTTGTGTGCCTAGAAGTGGTTTTCAAGATGGAACTGTACACACAGTTGTAAAAGCTACAAGAGTAGCTGCATCGTTCTTAAGGAAATCAGAACAATTTTGAAATAAAACACAGTACTTACTTTTTTGTTAGTAGGGTGTACTGCATCCAACTACATTAAATAATTTGTAATAACTCAGCTCTGTACAAAGGAAATGTAGATGTAAATATAATATTACACTTTGTTTTAAGGCTAGTTGATGAAGAGGAAGAACTGATATTAATTTCTTCTATTTCTTCTTTATAGTATTTTTAATGAAGCATTTAATGAATGGCACAATTTCTGGTTTCTTTCAATTTTTTTGCAAAAGGGAAAAGTAACATGTTCATTACTTTGTCTTCCCCCTCTCCTGTCTTAGTCAAAAAGGTAATTTTTATGAAAGCAGGATACAGATTATCAGTGGAAAGTGGAGCACTTTACCACAAGAGTGGCAACATAACAACTTTAAACTCTTAGTATGTCAGAAAGGTGTGGTGTTTTCTGTGCAAAGATAGTGTAATGTCACTACCAGCCCAAATCAAAATGAGCTTTACCCAAACCACAAAAATTTGCAGAAAAGTGTTAGCAATTTAAGTATGAAATATAAAATTTAAGCTCCAGACAAATCCTACAGAATTCTGTGGAAAATTTGCTGTTGACTTTGACAGCAGGCTTGGAAATTACCTATTCCTGGCTGACCTAGGTTATAGCTGACTCACTGACTAGTTCAGCAGAACTGAAAAGCGTGTACTGGTTTAATTTCACCATTTTGTGGCAGTTCTCTCTAAATTCCTATAAAGCATTTAAAAAGCACATTACAGTGACTGCCTAGAGCACTGCAGGTTAATTATTTCCACTCAGATTAATTAGATAATAGTGTGAACACTATGAAGGTATACTCCTCAAATTATTCATTAAAAGTATCTCTCTCTGGTCTTTAACCTTCCTAATGAGTATGAAAAGACTTCTCTCCACAAAGTACTGGTGAGCTTGTTAAGGGATGTTATAACACGCTCCATACACATGATTTGGAGGAGACACAGACGCTCCTCCCCCTGCAGCTGGTACCAGACACACGGGCTGTGACCTGGGGGCTGCAGTGCCAGCTGCAGCCGCCGGCACTGAGCCTCTCACTCACACGGGAGCCTGCAGTAGGTGTTTTTCAGGACATGCACCCAGCACAGTGGCTGGGACTCCCACCCACTCCAGTGGGTGGCACAGAGACCCCAGTGGCTCCAGCCAGTGGGTGACACCGCTGGCCGGAGGCACCTATGCCCCTGGTCTGACTCCAGCTGCTGTCCCCTGGGCAAATGTAAGCATCTGAGTCCAGCGTTGTACGTGTTCCTGTACGGCATAGATACAGTTTAGATAAGAAGCTAAATTTAGAGGTTATAAATATTTGAAAGGTCTCTTTCATTCAAATTTCTTTTTCATTCAAATTATTAACACCTCTTAAACATTTTTGCTTTTTTTTCTCTCCCTCCTTTCTCTGTTGAACTCTTCTTTTTCATTTCAGCTCATCTCATATCACCCATTTGATTTCTGTCACTGTCTTTTGATAGACTAATTTTTTTGTTTTCAGTTGCTTTCTCTAGTCTTCTTACAACAGTATTTTTCCCTCTTTGCTTTCATATTTCACAGCACAGGCACTGCGTGCCGTTGGTTTTTAGTCTCCAGGTTAGAACTGATCTTTCATTTCAGTTGAAGCATCAATTAGTTTTCCTCCACTGCAAAACTCAGTGAATCTCCACTAAACCAGACAAACTCAATCAAGTAGTTAGTAGAAATTCAATCTCTTTAACAGGTTTTCTTTATGGGTTTGTGACACGCTAAATGCTTGGAGGGCCTTTCACTGCCTGCACTGCCCTGTCACTGGTGCCAGTCCTTCAGGCTCTTCACTGACCAGGGACACGACCACTGAGGTGTCCGGAAGTGTATGCCCAGTGCTAGGGCCCATTCACTGTTACTCAAGTTTCCTTCTTCACTCTTTGTATCCATAAGCCATCTGCCAGATCTCCACTTTCTCAGCATCACTTGCTGTTTCTGTGGCACCAAATTGCTTGTGAATAGACATGGCCAGAGAGACTTTTCCTAAACTGAGTGTCCTTCCTGAATATGAAGTAAAGTATTCTTGAGCCACATTTCCTTTGCCCCACAGTTTATATTTGCTGTTTGTTTCTTTGAAAGAGGCTGTTAAATTCCATTAAAGCTGTACAAACATGTTTGAATCCAAACCCAAGGAAAAATAATTTAAAAAATAGTTCTTTTATCTTTTTTGATTACTACTTACACGTTTGGTTTTAAGTCTGTTAGAAAATGTTACATACAAAAGTTGTTAGCTGTGGTTCAGCATTTTTTTTTCAATTACAGAATCCCATTGAGCAATACTAAATTAGAAATTTGTTTAAGGATAGCTTACAATTCTTTTATTGCTCAGGACAGTAGCAAAGCCTGACTTGAAGCTATTGTATAAGACAGATTTTTTATCTTTTTTCTTTTATTATTATTTTTGCACCATCTCCTACACTCTTCTTTGGGTATCATTTTCCTTTGATCTGATCTCTCATCTATCTTAAAAACCTCTTCCTAATCTGTCTGCTTTCTAGATCCCCACAAGACAAGTAATTTTCTGTTGATGTAAGTTGTTCTGTGAACATCTGTATGCATTACAGATAGTTAAAATCTTCTAATAAACAACGAAAGTGGGGAGGGGAAAAGGAAGGAAACTGCATAGTTCAGTGTAGCAGTAAACCTGATTCATTGTGCATTTTTTCATATGCTCACATGGTCCACTTCAAATGAGATTTCTCTAAAGAAAATAAGTGATCTGGTATAAATTTATTTCCTGCCATAGGGGACCAGCTTAGTTTTACACACGCTTAGAGAGTGCATATGCACATGTGTTAAGTGCTATTAAATGAATTAAGTCATCTTGACATACTAGTACATTTTCAAGTATTGCACTGAAGAAACTCTCTGCAATTTTCAGTGTTTATGCTCCTGGAGATGTTTATAAGAATTTTAGGTATGTTTGCATTGAATATTTGCATAGGAACTGTTCATAACAAGCAGTTTTTCAGATTGAAAATCTGCATGTGTATTATGGAAAGGCAGGGTCTGAATGATAAAGCTGTATTTGGGAAATTTAATGAAGACTGTAAGGAGAAAAGTATGGCCATTTCTCTGCTTTATCATTTTTATACTTTGATACTTACCTACTTTATTTCTTCTCTCCAGTAGTACTACTTAATCCTCTCTTCTTTCATCCTTTTTCCTTTGACAATCCCACAAACACCAAACTGTAGTTACTGGTTTTGACAAGTTCACTGGTTCTTTGCCCTTCATTTTCAATCAAATCTTGTTGCCTCCAGACTTCCTGATTGGCTCTGATCTCTAATTTATTGGTAGAGAGGTGTAACTATCAGTTCCTAATCTGCATCTGCCACTGGGAGACTGATTTATAACAGTATGTAGGATGGAATTTAAAGTGAAGGAGAGCAATCTGACTTTTAAATTAGAATTTCAAGGTATTCCCTAAAATGCTGCCATCCATTTTTTTAACTCAATAACTTCATGGGTGATCTGATGTGATCTATTGGGTTTTAGTAGTCAATGAAATTGATAGGTATATATTGCAATGAAAAACAGGAAGCTAAAGTCCGTAAAGGAAGAATCAATAAAATGCATGTGTACAGACAAATGAGATTGTCAAGAATGTTTTCCTGGCTTGACAAAAAATGCTGATGATCTGCCAAGTAGCCTACTGACAACTCACACAGCTCCTCGGCAGGTGCTTCCAAAGAACTGAGGCTGAGACTTATAAATATTTATGTTGTACATAATTTCATTCTGTTCCCAAGCTTACTACACAGAAGGCACATGTACTCTGATTTGTCTCTCTTCCACAAGTCCTGAACTGTGAATATGAAATCTGCACTTCATTTTGTCTCCCCTGCCTCTCCATCTGTGATGAACCATTAACAGTTTAGTGGGGCTGCCAGCTCTTAAGGCCCTGAGAGAAATTCCATCATACAGGTGAAATTGAGCATAAATCATCATGTCAAGAAACCACTTAATGCATTTTCCTTTCAGTTTTCAGAGTCTTTGTCACCTTTGTCTCAAAATTTTATATTTAGAAAAATGATCTCTCCAGCCTAGATTTCAGGTCTTCTGCTAAATTGCTTCCAAAAATATCACATCCAGAACTAATATAACATAGATATTTTCCCCATTTTTATGGGAAGACATAAAATCCTGTTGGTGAACAAAATCCAAATTCTAGCACTACTGGGAGCTTAGCTGTACTGTCAAGGCTTTGGAGGTGGCCAGTGGATTGTAAATGCTGATTAAAAGCAGAGTTAGACTTAAAAAGTGGGAGTTAATCTGTTGACTTTGCCAAATATAGGAGGGAGACTTTGAGAAGGAAAAAAGTAAACAGAAATAAAAATATATGAAGAGAAAAAAGAGGGAGGGGGAAAAAAGAGGTAGTTTACATATGACTTTTCTCCTTCACCAACAGTGAAGGAGGAAATTGTTGGAAGAATTGTTTCTAGTTTTTGAACTAGAAACATCCTCCTAAATAGGATGATTACCAGACCCAAAAGCTTTTAGAGACACAGATTACTGTGCCTTCTGTGTATATTTGTCACCTAAATCCCATTACAAAAAGGCAGCAATGAGGCAGGTGGGTACATCTTTGAACAGAGAGCATTTGATGAAAGCAGGAAAGGTGAGCAAGACTTTGGGGGCAAGGGCAGCAACAGTAAGGTCTATCTTGTGCACTTAGTGGGCATTTAAGATAGACTATCTGATTTATCTGCCACACCTGCAAAAAGTGGCCTACCTGGCCTTGCTTTCATGCTGACTACAAAGAATTTTCAAAGACACCAATCACACTTGGAAAGTGTGCTTCTGAAAATTCCTTTCTAGATGGTCTTTCCTGGGGTAGTCTGACCTCTCTCTGTAACAACAGGGCAATATGTAATATATACTGTCTTTCTAAAGCTGGGATCATATGTCTGAAAAAAGTAAATACATCGAGTTAAGATAGTCTTGTTGTAGATGTATATCTACAAGTATATATATACATATATATCCAAGTATACCCTCACTTATAAATCACTTCTGACTTTTAGCTTATAAAAAATTATATATTTTTGTATTTTTTCATAACCAGAAACACTGTGATAAAGAAGCGACTAAGTCACACGTGTAACAATGACCTGGATGCTTTTGGTCTAGTAGAATTTTTAAAAGTAGCAGTTCAGAAAAAAATTGCACTGGCCATATGTCCATGTTGTACTCTCGATATTAAACCTTGATTAATAAGTTACAGTTCTCTAGTTTAAATATCTCTACACCAGAGGTTTAAGCCATTGGTGAATTTAACAGTGGCAATTACAGATATAAATCATGCTAAATAGCAGGCACTCCCACAGGATGCCATGTGCCCGTGTCTGTGCACAGGTGGTAGTACAGGGGTACCAAGATATGAGAATAAGGCATGCTCCAGTTACAGAACTATTTGTGAACAGTAAGTGCCTCTTGGAACAATTGCCCACAGTTCCACTGGTGCCATACAGATATGAGTTCTAGGACACTTACACAGTGAATTTGGGGGAAAAATGTGTCTCACAGTTTAATTTTCATTGCAGGGAAACAGATTATTAAATCCAAGAGTGAGCAGCACCAGTGAACTAACCTTAATTTGAAGAACCTTCACACCTAGCCCAGAGGAGTTTGTGCCTTACTGGGTTAGGGATAGGAGCTATGACATTTCTAGTCAACATATTATTGAAAAAAAATCCAAAAAGAGTCTGGAAAATTTAGCTTCTCCTGAATATCTGTTTTCAGGCTAAGAATTACTATTATTATATTCTAGAAGTTTGAAGGAAGTAGCATCAGTCCATCATTATCAGTGTGTTGATGCTTCATAGCTCTTCTTTTCACGACCAGCCACTTTAAAGACTGGTAATAAGAGTTTCCTACTGTGTAAATAGTTTTAATCTATTAGATTAATTAGCTTCTCAATGGTCACAGCTTTTGCTTTAACCTGTTTCAAACTGGGCAAATAGGTACAGAATTCACAGAAATTATTACAATATTTCATCTCCATTGTCACCCTTAGTGTTTTGACATAGCATAGGCCCAGTGTGCAACATATTTTCTCTGTACTAAGTATTTTTTTAGCTCATGAAAAATCACATTGAAAGTTGCAGTACTGATCAGGAGATCATAACAGCAGACTGCAGTAGCTGCAGAATAAATTAACCGTAGCCACTGGGAATGAAAATCTTCCACACTGCTTTCTCATACTGTGAGAAGATAAACCAATCCCTTCGCCTCTGCTTTGACCATAGAGTCAGAATTTTAAATTAGCTGCCAGAAGTGAGTACAGAAGCTATACTATTCTCCTTGGTTAGTTACTCCTCTGATATTACTTTCTCCCATATATATTATTTTGGTTTTGACCTTTATCGTACAACTGCAAAGCCCATACGGTTTGCATTGAATTCCATGAGCTTTTGTGTGAGCCTAAAAGTAGCAATTTTCTGTTTACTCAAGGCTTTTAGCTTCAAACCATATAGAAATGATACAGCTCTTTAAGTTTTTTAAAGCATTGTATACATCTTCAGTAATTACATAGGTGTGGACCTATGTAATTATGTAAGTAATACATGTATAGCAAATTTTGCAAAACTTTACTCAAATAAATAAAATAGCAGTAGATATTTCTGCATCATGTCTATGCTAGAAGAATTCCTAATAAAGAAAAAAATCTTTAAGATAAAAAAATTTCTTTCTTGCTCATATAGGTACAGTACAGGCATAGTGTGATACTGCAGACACTGCCAGCTGAGACAACAAGCTACCCATTTAAAGGCTCAGGTTTTGTACTCAACTAAAAATAGGAAGTTTGAGATCCCATCAGATCCCAGATTGCATTGTATTTTATGCATTTATCTGCACTATGTTTCTGAGTTGAGTTGATGGTTAGGTTCTATGGGCTAAAAGTATATTCACTCTTATTATTTGTATTAAAAGGTTTAGACATTTCCTGAGATAGTAATTAAGGTCCATCTGACCTTGTGCTGAAACCAGATTGTTTTGTCTATTCACCAGACCTGCTGCTCTCTCAAAGGCAGGACTTGTCTGCTGAAAGTGGTTTGATTTTTTCAGGCTGTGGCTGAGTTGTCCCTGTTTTTCCTCATTTCTTTTTAATTTCCTTTAATGTTTTACTCATATACAAACTGATATTTTTTTTCCTTTTATTTACAAAGTTTAATATCCTTAAAGCTTCTTGCTTGCTGTTCCCAAATACGAACACATACCTAAGATTGCTTGGAAACAGTTCTATGTCATGTCTCTAACACCAGGACTCAGCACAAGTGCAGTAGAGGGGATAACCTAAGATTATCCTGGTGCCTGTGCCCTTAGAACTGGACCTGTCAGTTGTGTCTTTCATCTCTTGCCCCATCTGCTTTGCACTCTCGCTGTTGTGCAAGAGCCATCATAGAGTGTTTCTGTTTCTGTGCACGCAGTCCAGATGAAAAGTGCAGGAGTTGCATAATGTCCCAGCCAAGCTCTGCCTTTCTCAGGAACATAAATCAGTTACTAAGCTGTTTTACAGGTGTTAAGTCTGCCATTTGCAGCAGATATCCACCCAGGCAATGCTTGCTCATATGACCCATTTTGTATAAAATGGTTGGTTAGACCTCACAGGAAGATACTCCAACAATTTCCATCACGGTAAATAAGGGTAATGCTGTTCACCTGCTTTATGGCACATGAACATTAGCTATTCAGCCAAATAATTTTTTTAAATGAGACTATAAATAATATTTGTATTTTATATATTTAGAACGCCAAATATTAAAGGGAGAATGGCTACACATCATGATTGATATTTTAATACTCAGAAAAGGCAAAAGTACCACATTGGTTGTCACAGTTGCCGAATTCATTATATGGGAATGCTCAGCCATGGAACTAGAAGCCTGCCAGAAAGGACAACAAAAGATATCTTTGAGATTTTATGTTGGTATGGTTTTGTTTTCCATTTTAATTTTCAAAATGGAATAGACTTAAAAGTCTTTAAAATATTTTAACATTAAGATTTTTACAAATCTTTTATCTTCTGTTATTTCAAATAAATAATCTGATACTTCTCTCTTAGATGATTTATGGTGGGTTATAAGAACTTAAATGGGTTATAAGAACATTACAAGAGGTGCACACAGACAAACAAATCCCCTTTATTGAAAAGATGCCAGAAAGATACAAATACAAAACGATTTTGTTGTCCTGTTCAAAAATTCTGGTTGCCCTTTGTGATTCATGATGGCTGCCATCTGTTTGGCCTTTTCCCATGAGGATTCTGCTATAATGATGAACTCTGCAGCATGTACAGAAATTGTTCTCAAGCCTATGTTAACAGTCCTGATAATATATTTTTTAGGTTTCCTCTACGCTCAGAACAGTACCAAACGCAGCATTAAAGAGCGACTTATGAAGCTCTTGCCCTGCTCGGCTGCCAAAACGACATCTCCTGTTACTCAAAGCAAGTTTTATTTTTCATTTTTTTCATTTGATTTTTTTTTTTTAGGTTTGCATGCATCAAAAGTTATGCTTTCCTTAACTGCTCATTTGAGAGGCAAGATATCTGCTGAAGAAATCATATGGTCTATCAGGGTTTAAAATCTAGTGATGAACAGATTTGTCTATGCAGAGTAGGATGGCAAGATACCAATGCCACAGTCTGCCACACAGGAGCTGTTGGGTTGGCACTTAGGACCTGCAAGTTAGTTAAGAAGTGATTCCTTGGTTAAATTTAATACTTTCTCTCCATGTATTTGAAAATTGGTAACTTTTTTTGCATTTTTATGCACGTGTCTGTGCGTGCTTCCTATCCAATACACAGGGAGTACCAGCATAACTGCTCTGGGAGGAAAGGATTGGCCCTGCAGGTTTTGAATATGTAACTTCAAACTATCTAGGGAACAGGACTTAAATTTGGTGTCTGAAAGAAAAATAAGATTGAAAAGAAAGTATGTGAATGTGGATATACAGGAAAAGTACACTGATATTATACTGAATGTCTTGATATGCTGTAAGGAAATAAAATGTCTCCAGGATAGGTAACAGATAAATATAGAGGGACAGAGGGAGTGAGAGATCAATACATAGGTACATATATATTCCTAGATAGAGATTAATTATAGTAATAACACTATAATGTCTTTCTATATAATTTTGCTCCTATAGCAGATTTTAAAATATCTCTCTGGACCCAATTCAATCTAGATTTATTTGACTTAATTCTAGGCACTAATATGAGCACCTAAAACCAGAAGCTGAATGGTCCATGTGCTTCCTGTATCCTCTTCTGATAAAGCATATCAATCAATCTCAGGTAAAAAAAGCCTGCAAGAGCAGTTTCCCATGTCAAACAAAGGCAGGACAACCAAAGGCAGCTTGGCTAGAAATACAGGCCCCTGCTAAATGTCAAGACTTCACAGGTATAGATCTAGGCTTTCTTTTTGCGTCTCCCTTCACTGTCTTTCATATGCTCCTCTGTAGAGAAAACTCTGCTACTTGATTTCCTTTTTAAGTATTTGAGATCTCGAAGATGAAAAGGGTTAAATTTCCGGATGTGCACTGATTTATTTTTTTCATGGTATCTTCAGCTGATATGTTTTAATTGAAAATAGGGTACCTTAAAAACCTCAGTTACTGTTGTGGCACTTGATAATAGTTCCTTGTGGAGAAGTTGCTTTCAGCTGCATGACCTGAGCAATACAGCCTTAGAAAATAAAATGAATCAGAGAATCACAGGTTTGCTTTAGTTGGAAGAGAGACCTTTAAAGTCATCTAGTCCTGTCCTCCTGCACTAGACCAGGTTGCTCAAAGTCCTCTCCAACCTGAACACTCCCAGGGGCATGGAATAGATAAAGGAAGTAGAACAAAATTAATAGAAAATTTGATCTGTTTGTTTGAAGTTGATGGGAGAGTGACACATCCTTATTCCTTGCACATTTCTATATATGTTCTTTGTCTTCGCAGGTAACTAAATATATTTAGTCAGTCTCAGAAACCTTGATCATGTCAAACTTATGTTTCCTTGCTGAAAGTATTCTCTAAGCCAGAAGACAGGTTGAACTAAAACTAGTATTAAATATTTCCTGTTTGAGGACCAAGCAGTAAAAAAGGTGCATTCAATAATTTTCTCTGTAGTCTTCTCAATAATGAAGTGCTATATTAAGTAAGAATGTTATATTAAGCTAAAATGTTAAATACGACTACCATTGTAGATACACTTTGTTATTATTCCATTTTGACATCATGTGCTATTTCATTTCTGCTAGCATGAAAGAAGCAACATTATAGTGTCCTAGGAATGAAAACAGCACTACTTGCAATAACAATCACACCATGCGAATTCCTTTGAAATTATCAGGGAAATATTTTTAAAACAAATAACTTATTGAAATATACATAGCCTGAATTTGCACTTCTCTATCAATATGTGCTGACAAAGGTTATCTAAAAACATAAAATCTTGTTTCAGCATTTGCATTGAACATATTTCAGCATTCCTATTGAAAAAAGCATGTAAAAGAACACTTTTCTTATTTGTGTGCTCTAGTCTAGTAAGTCTAAACTTAAAACCATAATTCCCTAGATACATGCATGTACTAGCACACTAGGATAGGACTACACTCAAAAATGTTTTGAAAAAGAAAAACATGCTAAATAGTTATTAAATGGTTAGGGAGGCTATAATTTGGAGTTTGTGCAGGGAAATGCATGTTCACAGTTTTTAAAGATATGAATTGATCCCTAACTTAGGACATGTTTCTCCAGCTGCCATTATTTGCAGAGTCATTTGCTTTTTGAAATGTTTTTACCATTTTGTTCTTTAATAAATAATGGAAGGTTCAAAGCATATCTCCTGTGACATTCACATTAAAAACTGTCTTTACTATTTAGCTATAAGAAACCTACTCATTAATGAAATCAGTAAGAATATTTTTAGTATATTAATGAGGGATTGTGAACTTGTTTCTGGTTTTCAGTTGACATGAAATTTCATTTCTATGAAAAAAAAGTACTTCTAACTTATCTAGGCTGAAGAAACCAAAGAACTGAAATAACTAATGCCATAGAAATCATTAGTGTTTAGAAACAGATATATTTTTACATATTTTCCCTGCATATTTTAAAGTATAGATTTTTTTTTCCAGCCTGGTAGCTAGAAGTGTGAAGAAAAAATTTAAAAACTGCAAATGACTCATGAATGCTATAGCATTTTAATCACCACAGTTGTTATATTTTAGGGAAGTTTATGGTGATCTTATATTTTTATTATTTATATCTATAAGAGACTAGAGAAGTTGAGTGTGAAGAATGTTATACTGAACGTTTTCATTAACATCATCAGCCCATTGCAGTCTTCTACATTCTCACTGAATCATTTAAACACAATAAAAATGTTGACTGCTAAGGATATACCAAATATTATGCTCAGCATCCCATTGTCTGGCCTTTATCTCTAGCCTCACATTTATTATGTGTATTCATTTAGCTTCCAGAAAAGCTTGTAGATGTCTCTAGAGGTAGCCAGATGTCTTACAAATGGGTGCTTAGAGAACTCATTTCAAGTTAAGTCCTTTTCTGTCTAAACCAAAGCCCATTTAAATCCCATGTAACGGTTTGAATATAAAATACAAGTGAGCTTTCAACAATATTTATTCTCAGGTTGGTTTTTTTTTGCCAATTTAGTCTAAGTACCTAGTGCTGACTTGCAGTTAACAAAAAAAAATCATCTGGATCACACTGAGATCATCTTCCTGAGATGAGTGCTAACAGCAACATATCTTTCACAGGAGAAAGGACAAAGCCCTAAATTTTGTGAAGATTTTTCCAAATGTTTATATATTATTAAATATCTCTTTAAAGGTTTTTCATTTTTTGTTTAGCAGAACTGTATCTTCTCATGCCAAATTTCTCCCAAGCAGCTGAAAGCTATTATTACTGCATTGTAGCAGAACAAAAATACGTGAAACTGTAGGCATAATACTACTTTAATCAAATATTCTAATACTCTCCTCTTATGAATATTGAACCAAATAAAACTTTATTCTAAGAATAAAGAGTCCCAGATTCTAATGAAATAAAATATGTATCTTCAGCATTGTAGAAGTGACAATTAGGCACGTTGCATTGTTATATCTCTATAGTTGGTATAACTCTTAAATCAGAATAAGGTATCGTGGTGGGTCCGATGCTGGTCAGCACCAGTATGCCGCGACATTCCTGGAGAGAGAGCGTCCTGCAAAGAACAGCTCTTCCAAGGGTGCTGGCAGGCCTCCCTGTGGGGCAGGGGATTTCAGCAAGCATAGCAATTCCTCAGCTACAAGTGATTCCAGCTCTTGTGATTCAGCTCTTTGCAAAATCACCCAAGGCGAACTCAGGGCCAGAGAGACAGGAGCCTCGTATGGCAGTTCCGCAGAGGTAGCCTTTATTGTCCAGCCACTCTGGGAAGGGAAGGTGAGTTACAACACTCCCTAATCAGTGGCAGAGGTGGATTCTTTTTATGGGAAAGGCAGGGGGTGGGGTAGAACCCAATAGCCAACAGGGTACCAGGTATTACCATAAAGAAACTAAGCATGTTGGGAACTCAACCTAATCTTGAGGAAAGTTGCTTATCTCTGGGGAAATTCTTTCAGGTCTCAGGGCCCTTTCCTCCAAGGGAGTGCAAAGGGCTCCTGTGCCAAGGGCTCGCAGCCCTCCACAATAAGGCTGTGATTTCATTAAATTAGTCTGGAGTACTACGTAAGTTATGTTTAATGCTGGCAGTACTTAGAAATGGATACACACATTTGTATTGTTGATCAGAAGTGACTGTCACCCTATATATAAATACATATTGTAAGTTCCTTCAGTTGTTTCATTGAACTTTCACATTTAAAACTACCTAGGAAAAAAAGCATTGCTAATTCTCATTGTTTTAGGGCTACACACAACTGTAAACCTTGAATGTGTATATCTGCATTCTTACTTACCTAAAGAAGAGGTCACTAAAACCATCATGTTCCCCACTTAGGCTGCTCACCCTCAATAATATTTGTCCCAAAGTGTCAGTTATACGATACTCAAAGTAAGATCTGCTGCTGGATGTGCAACATCAATTTCACATGCTTTCCAAAGGACAACTTTGCAATAAAAATCCCAGCCTGATATGGTGAATTCACATCCATTGTCTAACTGAAGGAAAATGATCAGTTTTCTGTAGTCACTAAAGTTATAGTAAATTGTTTTCTTTTGTCAAGGAGTTGTAGAAACAGAAAAGTCATACATACTGAATGTATCATGCATGCCCTTGCAGGATGTTGGCTGTCCAGTTTATAGCTATTAGTACTCATGAGATAATATGCAGGCCACTGGATCATCCCTGCTGTTCACGATTCTTTGCAGCCGCAGAAGCAGATGATAGACACCCTTTTCCTATGAGTTCAAAATGGACTTATCATTTGTCACAAAGCAAAAACAAGTCTTTAAGAGAATGTCTTCTTGCTTTTTCTCTTTCTTTCTTTCTCTCTTTCTTTTTTTTCTTTTTCTCTTCTTTTCTTTTCTCTTCTCTTCTCTTCTCTTCTCTTCTCTTCTCTTCTCTTCTCTTCTCTTCTCTTCTCTTCTCTTCTCTTCTCTTCTCTTTCTCTCTTTTTCTTTCTTTTCTTTTTTCTTTTCTTTCTTTTTTTGCTTAAGTATTTCTACCTCCTGTATTTCTTGCTGAGTTTTCCTTCTCTGTCTCTTGTATTCTGCAGACACTGTAGAAGATGAAATGGAAATGGCCACAGTACGACATAGACCTGAAGCTCTTGAACTGCTGGAAGCACAGAGTAAATTCACAAAGAAGGAACTTCAGATCTTATATAGAGGTTTCAAGAATGTAAGCACTTCCTTTTTGAATTTACAGTCTGTTGACAGGATATGCCACTGCAATCTCAGCTGTGTAAGTGTGACTAGCAGTGCAGCTCATGAGATTCAGTAGCTAAATACTGCATGTCTGATCAGTTGAGGAAACAATCACTCTGAAACAATTGGTCTAAAGTCATTAAACTATTTAATGACCAAAAGATGCAGATAAAATAGAAAGCATCCAGAAGAGAATAATTGTAACTTAATATAGTAGGACTTTGTTCAAAGATGAATTGAAAGTTGTGTTGAAGTTGTTTGTCTAAGGATGCAATAATGGGAGTGTCCTGAAGAATTTGGTGAGTAAGAGGAAAGATTTTGATTTTTGTATTCACAGGAGCTGTCACAAGAAGTGACAGCTGCACTAGATGGCTTTTTTATTTGGTGAACAGCTTGCTAGTTCTACAAATCTATAAACTTCTTAGACCTCTTACATCCCTTAGATCCATTTACTGGGAGTAATTGTGAATTTTTTTGTTGATAATGTGTGATGTAGTGGTAGGTCCAATGTTTTACTTGGCAGGGATCCCAGCTGAGGACCCCGGTACATCAATGTAGTCTGACTCCTTTTCCAGTGTGTACAGCTGCCCTGTAATGCTGGGCTTGGCTTTGACTTGTGAGGCATGCATGGTTAGTACAGCAAAGAAATAAGACTCAAAAATATGTCAGTAAGTAGTACTAAACTCTGTTTTCTTAAAAAATAGACTTTTTCTCTATTTATTTTACTCTCTTTCATGTGATTAAAAAATATGTAGAATATTGCATGAAGTTAACATTGGATAGAAAATATTAAAGAAATATTATATGAAAAAACTAATAATAGCAAATTTTCAATCATCAGTGTTAAATGTTAATCTATAGTGTCAGCTTTAAGTATTGCAACTGTGCAGATGCTATGTCTCCTGCTAAGCTGAAGCTAAAGATTAATTTAATTGCATTTATCACCTTGTAATTTGGTTTTTCTTTCACCCTTCTTGGGTGAAAAGGGCCAACTTTTTGTCCATGGCATTTACTACTCAGATGAAACTGCATAACAAAGTATAATGTTGATGAAAACACAACGATGCTCCATTATGGAACCAGAGAGGATATCTTCAATAGCTTGTACAAGAAGTGTAAATCTTGAGGAGTTCTTAGCTCTCCTGCATTCTGTAAAGAAAGCAAGACATACAAAGGGATGTTTTAAACATGTACTTTAATCAAAAGCTTACAATGCAAGTGAAACAGAGTCACTTAATGTGTCCTGTCTGTATCATCCTCAGTTCCAGAAAGTATGTAATGTTGGCATGTTAGTGATTAACAGTGATTGCTCTTAAAAGCTTTTCATTTCCTCAGGGTTCCAGAGAACATTCCCCTGTTAATGACAGTATTCTCCAGGCATTGCAAATCATGATTTAATGTGCCTAATTATCTAAGGCAAAAAGGTACAAAGTATAGTGGATAAAATAAGCCTTCTGTCTGTTTCTTCAAGAATAATTATTTTTAGAGTCTCATAAATGAAGAACCTTAATATTTCTTTGCATAAAATGAAGTATGGAGAAAGAGAATAGGTTATAAGGAAGTATTTCAATTGATACCTGTTTTAGCATTTTCTGAAAAGAGGAATTCCAGCTCTTCATATGCTTTTCTGTTCCAAGATGTAAGTTCTACTTACATCAAAGGAGTGTTAATGGTAAGACATGGTAATACATCTTTATCCATATGTTTCACTTCCTTATCAGTACATGATAATTCAAGATGTGCATGTATAACATATTTTTAACTATTTAGAGTTAATAAGCATGAACTTCAGTGTTTTTGTGTATCTCATTGCAAAATTATCAATTACCATCTAAAATGCTGTAAAGCATGCCTAGAGATAGTGACTGTTATAAAGATAAACCAGTTTAAAGTAGTATTCTTTAGCCCAAGCATTAGATTTCAGAAATGAGTGATTTCAAACTTTTGTTTGAGTTGGAGTTGGTTTTATTTCTCATATTAACAGTTTCTACTGCAAAATACGGTGCTAGATCACAGTTCTCTAAACGCTTCAGAGAACTGGTAGGACAGGTTTACTTCAGCGCTATAAGCAGCTTGTCTATGATGATTATTTCACCTTTCCTGTCACATATCTATCATTTATCAAATACAGCTTGAGTGGCTTTGGTGGGTACTGACCCACAATGGCATTACTGTGCCTCCCAGGGTCTGGCCCTTACAGTGCTCCATCATCCTCTTCTGCCTGCCACAGGCCACCTGCCTTCTCGTTTTGTGATCCAGCTTAATGCTATCCTGACAACACTTCCATGCCTGTGTGCTTCACATGTCTGTGTTGTGTACCAGTATCTCCAGAGGTCCCTTCCAACCCCAGCCGTTCTCTGAGTCTGTGATATTCTGTTTAATCATTCCACTAAGAAGGAAACTACTGAAAAGATTTAATGAAACACACAGGCACACATATTTAACATGACGCCATCAAAACTTGTGCAGATCCTACCTCTGTGCTTTATGCTTTTCACCTGATATTTGCCTGTTTTACTCTCTCTTCAATAATTTAAGTATATAAAGCAAGATAAATTAAAGCATGAACTTAAGCTACTGTAGTTCTGCCGATGTTGTGGTCCTGTTAGATGAAATTACAGCATCCTACAGCACATTAGTACTAATTGAAAAGCTTTTGTCTATAGAGTCTCACTCCAGCCTGCTTATTTCCCTGAATCCTGGAGAGTTTTAGGATGTCTGTTCTGAGATAGAGATGAACAGAACTTTTCACAGCTTACTTCCAGTTATTTGTTATTTATGATGTCAAATTGCTTACATGTAGTTCTGACTGACTTTAGATGAGAAAGCAGTAAAATACGTCTGTGTTTCTGTAGTGTTGATGATTACAAAGTTTGATTTATTATCATGTTTGATCTTCCACTGTACTCAAATTACATGCAAAATTCAGGCAGAAGAAGCACAGGGTCTCACAGAGCATCTTATGTGTACATAAAGACCTGAAAGCTTTAGAAAGTCTGAGATCACACTGTAGTAGAGCTGATGCTCTGAGTAAGCAAGAGGTAGAGTATAATTGCAGGGAATGTTCAAAGACGATTGAAATGCCTTTGGGACAATGGCTGTTTTGGTAGAACTCAAAGTCAGCATTTAAAATGAAAGGGGAGATACACTAAAGAAAACCTAAGAAGGTGGGATAAGTATCTTCTTATGACCTAACAACTATTATAAGGAAAATTATCATGGGAGAACCGATGTCTATATTAGGTAATTTAGCCATTTTTAAGTTTCTATACTATCCTTGAAAAATGTGCTTAATATAAGTCCTAAGCCCTTCTCAGGCTCAAAAGGTCATCCCCAGCACTTTGGCTTTACAATATTCCTGTGCTGTTGTTGATGAATTGTTGCTCAGTTGCCATCACAGTGGGACATTTCCAATTTGTATTTGGCTTCCTGTCATCCCATTTCTTGTAAATTGAAATTGTGATTGCTGCAGTCATTAACCTTTCAAACCAATGGCTCTGTGGCAGTCCTAGTACAAGAGGTACTTCACAATAAATTGAACAGACTATCAAGCATGGACTCAACATGTGGTCTTTCTTTCTCTTTTGTCCATTGATAGATCTCTCCCAGTTTTAAAAACGTCCATTTCAAAAATACCTGGATAATGCTTTTGCTGCACAAAAGATGCTCCTGTGCTAAATTTAAATGTTAATAATCTTTTCATTTTGGTTGATAATTCTTGTAAAAATTTCTGTAGAACTCTGTGCTGGGAAACTACTAGACTTTTCCAGAAAATGGAAAGGATTTTTCATGAACATTTATCTTACCTGGCTGTATATCAGAGAAAACGTAAATTGGACATACTGGAGCTTTAAATAGACAGCTCCATACTTTTGACAATTATTGGGAAAACAGCATTTCTAAGACACCTCCCTTTTGCAAACGAGACAAAGAATGATAGTAAGAAAATAAATCTGACAATGTTACAGCTCAAAGATCGGTTCCCTCATCACAATACCCATCTATGTGCATAAGTCGAAATATGCTTATTCTGAGATTTTTATATTTCAGTTATGATTTGATGGAAGCGTTGTATTACTGTATGTGGCATTTTTAAGTCTCACAGGAAGTTTAATGGAAGCTAGTTTGAGAGGTGATAAAGCTAATTTATTGATTGTCTAAAGCATTTGAGTTTTGTGTTTGAACATTTTTGCATATAATTAGAGTTTTAAAAAGCAAAAGAAAAATTATAAATTTTATAAAAGTAATTGAGATTTAGAAGAGCAGAATTGAGTTGGTACACTGCATACAAATAATTTTCACTGTATAAATCATTTTTCTACTGCAATTTTTTGTTTCATAATGAAGATGAAAGTTGAGTATATATTGTGCATTTTGCAGGATATGCACTAACTTGTGCAAGAGCTTACATTACCTCAATGTAATTTTCAGTACCAGAGTTAAAGTTGACAGAATGATTTAACTTTTCTTATGTATTTGTATGCATGATATTCTAGGAACACTAAATACATTTGGGTTTTTTGCTGCAATTGGAACTTACTTGGTAAGAAAGAAGGTATGAGAAACATATCTCAGTGTCCTACACATGGATGGCTTTTACCTTCATGGCTATGCTATTTGCACAGCCTCTGATCTATGGCTAGTAGAGATGTACAGTTCTGTCTTTCACCTCTGTCTTTCAAATGCAGTTTCTAAGATAATCAATGTCTTGATTAGAAATTATTTAGTACAAATTGAAGTCTTGTACTGACAAGGGACATAAGACATTTGACTATAAAAGAGATTTAAAAATGGGCATTGCAAAGAGTTAAAATACCTCTGTGATGACCCAAAACAGAGATTTTGAAACTCCATTCCATTTTCTTTGCTTTCTTACTTAACCTTTTCCACCTGTTCTAAAGCATGACAAGGGACAATGACAACATAATCCTCTTAGTTTATATCTGTGGAACATTGTATATTATGAAACAGAGGCTTTCACGCTACAAGAAGTAATATTTAGCTTGGATCAGCTTTCTCTGAATTGGCAGTGTCACCTATTTCACAGAGACAATAGGATGTCTTCAGTTCATTGTGATCACATTCAATTCTATACTGAACCTGTTTGTGTTGCAATGAGTAAACGCAGATTCAAGAATAATACAGATCAGAACAGAGAGGAAAAACCCCAAAATGAACATGAGTGGAAGTGGCACTGGTGCAAGAGTATTTTGCCCCTCACATCAGTCCTCCAAAGCTTGTTCTTGTAGGTGAAGTAGCTTAGAGCTTAAATATAATTTTCACCCTGCCATGTGGAGCCCTAGGACAGCAAGGAAGAGTTTTCATTTGACCAGCAGTCCATGCAGTTGCTTTTCCTCCAGATTTGATGACTGTCTGTACAAGTCTTAGGGCTTCACAGCATGCAGTCTTAGCAAGAGTAGGATCTTTCCAGATGCAGAATTCCTGACCAAACAGAAGAGAGCCTAGAAGAAAACTATAAGTCATTAAAGGTTCCTACCTGGTTTCCTTGGCTAACATGAATCAATATTAAAATCATTTGAGCTATATCCCTCTGTGACTCTGAATGTCAAACAGGGGATGCTCTGCTGGGTAGCCGTGCATGAGACATTCCCATTGTGCTGAAAGCTTTTGCAGAGGTGCTGACCCCTCTGCACAAAGCAGTGTTTGAATACCAGTGTTGTGGACATGAAGAGGTTGTACATACAAAGAAGTACCAACAACTCGTCTTTTCAGATAGACAAAGTGATGGCAGCTGAACAGGTGGTGCCTCGTGCATATAAACCTGTTAAACTTAGAGCATAGCAATGCCAGTAAAATAGAAAAAAATAAATCAAGTTCTGAATCTTACTAGAAAATCATATAGTAGTTATTCAAACTGAAAATTAACATCTCCCATGTTAGAAAACTCCTATGACTTGTTTATCTTAATAAACTAAACAAAATACAACAGCATAATGAAGTTCAAGCAAGTAAACCTAGAAGCTAGATAATGAATGTAAGCATTATTTATTGCTCAGTTGTTAAAAGATTTTCACATAGCCTTGTTTGAAATATGGAAGTGTTCCCTCTGTGCTGTCAATAGACAGATTTCTGTAAATCTTCTTTTTCTCTCTAGGGTTTTAGTAGACATGTATAATGCACATAGCTCATATCTCCCTTTTTTAAAGTTGAGTTCTTGTTTTCTAGTTGTGCTCCAGATCAATTGTTTTCTCAACTTTAGATGACTGAAGAAAAACTTTAAAATAACCAGCCCTTGCCAATGAAAAATTTTGTTATTATTTTACAAAAGCCCTGGCATTCATTTACTACAGCCTTAGAGGGAACACTTCCATATTTCAAACAAGGCTATGTGAAAATCTTTTAACAAACTGAGCAATAAATAATGCTTACATTCATTATATATTTCCTTCAAGTGTTAGTAAAGAGACTTGAAACATTTCAAAATTGTTTCAAGTAAAAATAATTTGGAAGTACAGTTTGACAGACCTAGAGTGTAGTTGTCAGTCGTCACAACTTTACAGATCTTAATGTGTTCAGCAGAAATACTTGTTTCAATTAGTCTCACAGTTACTGGCAGAGACTGAAATCTTCTTTCTGAAGGTTAATAACGAACTCAGTCCCTACACTTCTATTCATCTCATGACTTGCACGGCGATTCTTTGTGTCTTTTTCACTAGGGGAAAAATGTCATCTAGCTTACCAAGGACTGTCTTCATAACAGTGGCTGTTTGCTCATGAATTCTCTCTGAAAAAGGTAGATGCCAAGTCTCTAATTAAAATCACAGTCTTTCTGTATGTATCTTAAGTACCCAGTATTAATAGTAGTGCAGAACACCAAATGCCTCTAAAGTTCTTCTTCGTGCAAAAAAAATAAAAAAGTCAGTATTAGATTTTGGTGGAATTGTATTGTTCTATCTGTTTGTGAGCCCCTCCTATTTGGAACTGGCAGTACCCTGTCCTGTGCTGTGGTGTGCTTGCCCTGGGGCTCACATGGGCCATCAGCCGTGCCAGGCTGATGCTTGAAGCACAGCACAGACCTTCTGCTTTACCAGCCAGATGCTCAGCATAACTCATCTGCTCGTAGAGCTGTTTTCTACCACATGAGCTTTTATGTGCATCAGTTTGGAATATAAATGTTTATGTACTAGAATACAAGCGGCCAAATGTCGCCTTTGGCTACAGCTCACTGCAGTTACTTTTTTGCAGCATCTGGACTAAGCATTACAGAGCCTGGTATTTGAGTTACATGCAATTGTTGGATTTTGGTTTCTGGGTAGTCACCAACGTTAGAGGAGTAATGTCTGGTGCAATGCAGCTCTGATGATGTTGTAAGTTAAAAATTTAGTAAGGAGACGCCTCTTATCCTCCTTTCTCTGCCTGTCCCCTTTTCTTCATGAGGTGAGATGCATATTAACTGTAACTGCTATAAACATTGTACTTTATAACACACAGCTTAACATAAAATGGTTCAGTGATAATATTTATCAGTTGAGACAGCAGCATTCAAAAATCCCTCTACCTGGCTTTCTTTCTACCAATTTTCTTGCTTTTAAAGAATTTTTATACAAAATGTTATAACTCTGTATTAAATCTTGTACTAAGTTGTCTCTCTGTTCCCCTGAAATTCTGATACAGTAAGTGGACACACATATTTTCAGGTGGGGATCCTAAGCCTGCAAAATGAGGGGAGAGGGAATAAATATACCTTCTGGTCAATCTTCTCAGTGGTGCAGTTTAACCATTTGGGTCCTATGGACTTGATGGATAAATCTTATTTGTGCTGGACTCAGGGATCTGTCATGGAATTGCCAAGTGATTTTGGATCTTTATATTTTTTCTACTTTAAATTTCTGATCAATGTGAACAAAATTAGCAACATGCAGGTTTTGTCAGAAATAAATTAAACAGACAAAAGTCCTTTCTTTATTTCAACAGAATTAATTTCTGTTTACGAATGTCTTTAGGTCTACATCTGTTCTAAAAATAAACACTGGTAAATCTCCAAATAAAACAACAAATCACAAGTGACAAAGCCTCAAGGTCAAGTCTTTCAGTGTCAGGGAAGTTTATTACAAGTCTTGGGTCAACCTGCATTTACCTTTGAGTGAAAGTGTCTGACAGAGCCCATATTCTTTAGATCAGCTGGACATTTGCGCAGTTGCACTTCATTCCAACTATGTGAATGATTCTCATATTAGTGTTCAAGTAATGGAATTTTTTCAACCCAGTGAATTCCGTTGTGAAATATTCTTAGAAGATCTTAGATACGGTGAGTGTCAGAGAAGAAATAGGAGCCAATAATTCAGAAGACAGCAGGACTCAGTAAACACAGCGTGAAACTAGAAGTCTAAAGACTCCAACCTTTTTTGCTCTCTGGCTGGCTTATTAACTGCCAAACACCTTTAAAAGCCTTAACTATCACACTAAAAAGCCTTCTGGGTTGCCTGAGAGCATTATGCCAGTGCTTCAGAGCCTGCGTGGGCTCCACATTGACAGCTGCCTAATTTAATGTCTCTGGTCTGACAGGCAAACCTTTCAGAGGGTCCCTGGCTATCTGAGAGATTGCTTCTCAGCCATTGATCAAAGCCTCCTCAAACACGTCTTGGGAACAAAGTGGGGAGTACCAGTGGGGGGGCTGATAGCTGTGAGAAACTGAACTTTCCCAGGAGCTGGAGATAGCAAAGTTCATCCCTAGAGGAGAGAAATGAACACTGAATTCTTTGGTGTTAAGAGTGAAATGTGTGTTCTGTGGGCAGTGTATCTAAGGGAGATGCTTTACCCCTCAATGGCCAAGCTCCATATCTGTCAAGTAGAGATCACAGTAAACTCACACCTGAAAAAACACTGATCTAGAAAGCACTTTATGTGCACTTTATGTATTTCTAACAATTATTTACTCACTCCATTTATGCATCTCTGACACTGTGACCAGCTTCACAGTGGCCTCACAAAAACGCCAAGAAGAACTTTTAAAAGTGAACCCTCAGTGGCCGAATATAGCAGTATTTGTATCTGGCATACTACCTACAAGCAGTTACAAGTATCAGAACTACACCATGATTATGATTTTGCTTGTGATTTAAAATGTCAGCATTAAGCACTTTGAATTAAGAATTTTGATGCACAGGCTACCAAGTCAATAGCCTACTTCACTGAAAAAGAGGCATAGTACCATCCCCTGTAATGGAGGCTAAGTTATAAAAGCCTTAATTTGTTATTCTGTTCTCAAAATCTGCAGTTATGGAACAAAGTTTATGTCCCATAAACTTAGCAAACAATGCAAGAAGTTTTTATGTCCAGCAATTTCAGCCTCAATGTATCTCCATAAGGAATGATACAACTATGATAAATGAAATCTCTTTTTTAGGCCTGAACTGATTGATAGATGACTCTTTTTTAGATGTATCTGATTCTCCAGTTATCTCTTTTTATTCTTCTTGTTACCTGTTTTAACTGGGAAATGTCTTCTTTTTTATTTCTCTATGCTGTTCATGTTTTCATGAAAATATGCCAGCAAATATCAAGCACCATTTATATAGGCTTATTTAAGTATTCAGTTCCAATGCTTTGACTTATGCTACAGATTTTAGATATGCTGCCAAAAGCAATGTGTCAGGTATCCACATATGAGAAAAGGAAAGCTCCAGAACAGTCTAAAGTAGATTTATGTAGTTTATTTAGATTTTTTGCGGTGCTAAAAGATTTATCAGTGCATATTCCTTGCTGAACTTCAAATTCCATTTTGATGCTTTTCTCATGTCTTGTACTGACTGAGTTATAGGAATAATATCTCCTTTGTAAGCAGTAATGGTACATTCTCTCCTGTCTTATGGAACTGTTCACTCCTTCTTCTCAAAAGGATTTAGATGTGTGGCCACAAAGCCCACTCTGGCCCTTCCATGATTGCCACGAACAGTAGAGCTCTTCTGGTCAAGTATTTTCTCCTTATCATGGACCTGCGCTCTGGGGAGCCCTTTGGGTGACAGAATAAAAGTGTCAGTGTGGTGTGCTGGTGGACTGAGCAAGCACAGATGTGGCAGTGAGGTTTTGATACAGGGAGGGGACCCTGCGTCAGAAACTGAGTGCCAGAGATCCTCCGGGGTGAGGCATATTGCCCTCACTGTGTGGGCAGGGAGGAAGCATTTCTTCCCACAAACCACATCTCTCTCTCACCCACAGCAGCCTCATACACATCATTGCCTCAATTGTGTCTGATTTTCCCCACTGTACTTGGTGAATCAGCTCCAACTTATGCTAATGTCAGGCTCAGTTTTATAAATATTTATGCAGGTAAGCACATTTGTTCTTCTGTTTGCACTGCTGGGGCCCTTCTCCTGAGACCAAGTGTTGTTAGTAGTGGAGAAAGCAAAAACCTTTGTTAAAGGGTAAATGTATTACCATATAAAAGATAAATAATGAGCACAGTGTTTGATTTTCAGTTTCTAAAGCAGTCCCCATTGAATTTTATGTTCTTTGCCATTTCTGCAAAACTGGCAGGAGGCTGTAGGCACTGAAATTCCTTGGTCTTTAAATTGTATTTAGCACTAACCAAATATTGACCTGTCTGCCTTTAGCATTGCACATCTCTGAAAGAGACAAAGAACAACCACTCTGAAAAGTACTGATATAGCATGACTTAGGACACGCTTTCAGCCTGACTGTCTTTTATTCAGACATGTGTCTCAGGAACACAAAACTCAGTGTTCTTACTTCATTATTAAAATGAAAATTTGGTTTGATGTCAGTACTTAGAATCAACACCAGTTGATTGACAAACAAAAAAAAATCGTATCAGCATTTGAGACAGAATATAGAATATTTTATCACCCCCAACATGCTGAGTCTGCTTCATAAATACCTTGTGCTAAATTAAGGCTTTTCCATTTTCAGATAGGGCTAAAAAAGGATGGCACAAGTCCACTAGCATTTAGCAGAAGGTTATTAGTGCAATTTCTTCCTCAGTGAATCTTCCACTCTTCAAGGAGACAAGAAGGTTCTAGGATAAACAAAAGCACCATCTCCCTCATGTAAGAAAAACAAAATAAATGCCTCCATGGTTTTAAAGTAGGGAATTGACCTACCTTAAAATATTGCTTTTAGGGACTGGTAATATTCTCTATTCTGTGCAAGAGAATCACTTGAGTGGGTCTAATGGAGTACACCCAGGGGACAAGCACTTGCTAACATGGAACTATTCCTCCTCCTCTCACCTACGATTTCAGCTGATTTGAAGGAGCTTGATCAAAAGAAGTCACGTGGGAATGTGTGAAAGGCAAGTCAACAAAGCAGTGCTCACTAAATACAGCTTTTCCCGAGAGGGTGAGCACCTTCTGTTTGCCAAAGTGTTTACAACAAGCTGCACTGCTGAAGGATGGTTTCTGCTGCATTTAGTTTAATTATATTTCCTGCCTATTTGTCAAGTCAGGATTGTAAAATGCCCTCCTGCAGTGACAAGTAAGGGCAGAAACAGTAAGCACCATTCAGATGCCAGAGACTCATCCATGAAGTTTGGAGTATTAAGCTTTTGGGAGTGCTTCTAATTTCAAATCTTTAGTCGTGTTGTTTACTGTTGTTTTACTGCCAATCCTAATAATAAGAAACTAAAAATTTCACTAGCACTAGTTAGTGGGCATTGCTAAACGAAGAATGGTGCTAATTAAAAGCATTTGCTGGCACCTCGCCTGCTGAATTGTGGAAGCAGCCAAAATGTTGATTGTTATTTACTGTGTGAAGCTACACATGCTGGATGTGAGCCAATTCCTTTATTTCGGCTTGTTTTCCTCTGAAACTGCCATAGCAAGTAGGGGGTGGAAAGAGGCTTTTGTTCACTGGAGTATCCTCCAGTGGGAGGCTTAAAATGTGGTACATCTTTGCTGTGCCATAGGGAAACATTATTGTAATTCTTCTACAGGTGGCTAAGTAAAAGCAAGAAGTTTTGTGTTTTACCTGATGAGACAAAGCTTGAAAAGGGTTTTTACACATATTTCACCAATGGATGTCAGTGGAGACTGATGCTTTCAAATCAAGACAACGTTCCTAGAAATGTAGACTGTTGTCACTGAGCTATAAAATGAGTTTATAGCTCCTGTGACAGACATGAAAATGCAACAGCCTGAGGTGTTCCCCCTGTGAGCCTTTAGCTGAAGTAATCCTACTGTACTTTAAGTCAGAGAGGAAAGATTGAAAGGAAGGTTGTCCATTTAGAGCCAGTAATTACTGTGCTCTGTTTGGGTCTCCCTTCTTTCTTTTGAGACTTATAAACAGCTTAAGCTTTACACTGGTAACCAAATAGGCAAATCCATAGGAAGACTTAAGAGTGGGGACAAAAGACTTTCTGAGGTAACCATCCCTAACCATTTCAGAAAAAGCACCATCCTTTTTTACTATTCTGTATGTCTTTCATCCCATACAGCTTCTTTAAACATTGGAGAAAATATTTCTTTCCCACCACCACTATTCTGGCCTTACAACTATATTCAAGGATGCAAGACTAGAGTATGTTATTTTGTGTTCTTATCTATAAGGATTGATTCTGCAATAAATGAAACCAATAGCAGACTGTCTGAGGGAGATATTTTGCCCCTCTTGAAGTAATCAAATAAATCTGATCCAAGATATAATTTTGGTTACACATATTTCATCATTCATCACTTTTTTTTGTTACATCTTTCTATATGATGGCATGGAAGTTATTTTTAAAAATGCAAACCGAATAGTTTTTGTCAATAAAGAAGAGGTGCTGTGAAAGTGGATTTTATAGCCCACTCCTGAGAAAACTAGGATGAGAAACCAAATAAAAAAAAGAAAACCAAGAACTAATTCAATTTCAATAGACAGGAGGTTAAATTAATAGCTGTCCCTTTCCTGATAAGACAAAAAATAGAAGTGACAATTGAAGTTAAAAACACCAGTGGTTTTCAATATAATTGAGTTGAACATAGGTTATTTATTAGAGAAAATGAGTGAAAATCCATCAAGTTAGAAATATATCATTATAAATATATTCATGTATATAACATATATTGTTATACATAGTGGGGACAATATTCCACAGATGAAAAGCATATTAATGCTGGCCTTAGAGTTAAACTTTTCATAAAAACTAATTTCCAGTAGTGTAATAAATAAAAATTAAAAACCCCCACGCCACTTTGCATTTTGAGCCTTTACAATTTCCCCTCTCCGAGTATCTTCATGTGTCTTGCACGTGTTAATGTACTGGGACTCAACTCTCCTACGAGGTAGGAAAGGCTTTGAGCCTGTTTGGTGGCCAGTACTGTTGACTGGGCACCTGATGCACACGTGTTCAAAATTTTCCTTTACCCATCTCTTTCACGGTAGCCTCTGCTCTTCTTGTCTCTGCATGTGTCTTGGTAATGAACAGCAGCTCCGTCAATGGCCTTTCAGAAGAAAGATCTGGAATTGTTCCATTATAGCATAGGCCTGGGCAGACCCCAAAATGATAGGTGTAAAGATCGAATAAAACAAATTGTCATCCTTTGTGAGTCATTTGAGATACTGTCCTGCCAATCATCCTCCCAGTCCTTTGACAAACTGGCTTTTACAGTAGGCAAACAGCAAAGTTCAAGGAGAACAGAGTTGGGTGAATAATATAATTGCCTGATCAAAAGATCCAAACCTGGTATCTCTTCTGTAGTCACTGCAATTATCTCATACGTGCAGTGGTTTCCTAAAAAATTCCTCAAACCTCCCATTTGATGTGCTGACATGCTGAATGATAAATCTATACAAAGGAAACTAAATATATCTGTCATTCAGTTAGTTTCAGAAAGAGGTGTTTAAATGCAGGAGCCCAAATACTAACAATGCAGCAGTCCAGTTCAAAGAAGCTGATCAGAGACATGACTGTCTAGAATAGATTACAAAGACATGGGTTTTTCCTTTTAGTTCATAGCTGAAGCAACCCCTTGAAATTTTACCAACACCTAATGAACAATACTTTGCTTATATTTCCACTTCTGTGAATTTGTTGCTCTCTTGGGGACATCTATGGCAGGAAAGCAGCAGCTCTCTTCTACCCACAAAATCTTCTGTTATTTATTCTTTTAGAAGTACTTAGAGAAAAGGAAAATAAAAAAGGAGCATAAATATGGTTGTCTGTGATTTCTTAAAATCTGTATTAATAGAAAAGATCTTTTGAACTGTCTGAACGCAGGTTATTTTTTCCATTCTTAATATCTAGTGCTTTGTTCAGCCACATTTCAAATATTTCAAGAGAGAGGTTGTTCTCTGAATTAGTTTTCTGAGGCTGCTTCACAGGCTAGTGCATGGCATCTCTTTTAAGCGTATCTTTTGAGATATTTTTTATACTACACTTGTTTTCTCTTTAGTGACTTCAAAACCTTCTCTCCACCAGAAACCTCATTTTGTTTGCATCATCTACTTTGAAGTCCTGCTAGAATATGCTCACTTTTATTAGCAGTTGCAGGATATTTACCCTGCTCTTGGTGTTTTTTCTTGGCCAGTAGTGTGATCAGAACTTCAGAAGTGCCACCCAGACCCTTTTCACAAAGATAATTTCTGATATGTATTCTGTGTTTTACTGAAATAAACCAATAAAAAAAGTGAACCCTGTATTCTAAGAGTACTTTCAGGACAGAAAATTAATCATACTTGCACTCACTTCAAAATAAATAGGCAATGAAAGATATTCCTGATGAATATAGCATGGACAATTTTATTTATATTTGCTACAGAGAAATGAGTTACAAAGTTACAAATTTATTTGGTTTTTAATTTACAATAAATTACAAACATTTATTCTTGGCATGCAGCTCTAAGGTAGGTCAAAATTTCAGTTTAGCCCTGTTGGTATTTGGTAAATACATCTTTAATTCTAAAAGTATTCCCAAGTACAATGGCTGCAATATTGATGAATGAATGTATTGAATTATAGAAATTTATTAAATAAAATAAATGAAATAATTACATTTCTTAGGGGGAAGTATCTGGTCAGATTCAACAGCATGAGAGAGAAGAGGGTGCTGCCAGGCCCCCAGATCCCCCCAGCAGAAGCTGAAGGTGTATTCCTGGAAGGCACATGCACACACAGAGCACATGTATACATCACGTGTGCCTATACACACAGCCAACCACACAGGTCACAGGCAGATGCACAGAGCAGCCACACAAACACAGGCAGCACCAACAGCCTCATCCTGCTCCCCTCTGTGCCCGAGCAGGATGGGGGTCCACTAATGCAAATACATTCATGCATGCATACACACACACATACATACACACAGCTGTGGATCCCTCCAGCAGCCGGATTAGATACGGGGCTCAGATCCCAGCAACTGCTTCTAGGGACCAGCTTCTCCAGCTGCTGGCACCTGGGCTCTTAAGATCCAATTAAAAGAGATGCCTCTGTCCAAATTAAGGTGTGAATGAGACCATATGCCGAAGTCAATAGTATGGATTTTATTTAACAGTAATTGTGAGGTAATGAGAGAGAAAGAAGGAGGATGGGGAGGAAAGGAGAGAGAGAGAGAGAGAGATACATTAAACAAAAATGTCATTACCACATGGATCCCTGTTGCAATCTACAACTCAGTTGTGAGGGGAAGTGGAAGTGCAGACACTGATCTCTTCTCTGTGGTGACCAGTGACAGGACCCAAGGGAATGGCCTGAAGTTGTGTCAGGGAGGTTTAGGTTGGATATTAGGAAAAGGCTCTTCACCCAGAGGGTGGCTGGGCACTGGAACAGGCTCCCCAGGGAAGCGGTCACAGCACCAAGCCTGGCCGAGCTCAAAAAGCCTTTGGACAATGCTCTCAGGCATGTGGTGTGACACCTGGGGCTGTCCTGTGCAGGGCCTGGAGTTCAACTTTGATGATCCTTATGGGTCCCTTCCAACTCAGGATATTCTGTGATTCTGTGAAAATGCCAGAAGCAGCATGCTTATAAAATATAAGCAGTTATTACTAAGTATAAATAAAATATAAACAAGTTTAGTGTAGCATTAAATTCTGGGTCTGTTTTCTACACTGCTCAAAGTACATTCAGTGGTCTGCAGACATGACAAAATTATTAGCTGTGTACTAGCTAAATTTCAAAGCTGTAAGGCATAGTAAAACTGTAAAATCCAATTTCTGCATTTATCCTGGAGCAATGAGGTGCAGCAGCCACTGAATTATCTTCTTCCTATGTCTGCAGGCCATGGGTTTTTGAGATATATTTAGTGTATAAACTTCTCCTAACATTTTGCATGTGCAGGTCCACATCAGGACATTATCTGGTACCATTACTTATTTGCAATTAAATAAAACACCTAGTAAAAATAAAACTTATAAGCATACATGCTTACTTATATAATCCTTCAATAGTTTTCTTTAATGTCCAATTAATAAATTTCCAATATTGCTTCTGCTTGCCAACTTAAGATCACCCCTTCGTCACATCCCACAAGTGCTGCAGTTGCTGAGGGAGCACTGTCTTTTCCTGTTAGCCATGAGCATGTATTCTATCAAAACAACATGATGTTATCATTTACACTGTTTAATGCTGCCAATCCTGAATTGCACCTCATTTTTTCCAGAAAAAGTTTCTCTCTCTGCATCCTTTCTCTGACTTATGCTACAGAAACAGCACAAGGCAAGATCTGACAGAGGGAAAATGCAGAAGAATATTAGGAAATAAATTCTTTCATGCTTTTCACAGAATGTGGCAATTCTTAAAAGTGAGCTGGGATTTTGGGTCTGTCTGACATGAAATTTGCATCTGTCTGATGCCTTCCTGGTCTGATCTTGGACTATTCTGTCTGACACATGGGGTAATATTTGGTGATAGACTGATTAAAAGTTATCTGGGAAGGAGCTTCAAAAAGGGAAGAAAAGATGAGGATCTGAAAAAGATTTTGAGATTTGGGGATTTGGAGGGAGTTGACAGACCTGTTCTTTCAAACAGACACTATGTGAAATAGAGCTTGAGAGAACTTTTTCTCCCACCCTCACCCTTCTGCTTTGTTAACTACTTATCCTCTTTTTTGCAATCAGCCTAAAGCTGAGAGCCAGTGCCCGAACAGCAACACTGGGAAGCAAAACACAGTTATCCAAAGTGAACTGGAAAAATATATAGAGGCTATTGAGGGTCAGAGATCTATCTTTAGGTCTTGAAAGTGGCAGTTGATAAGACTTATAAATCTAGTTGGGTTTGGATCTAGTGCTGTACCTGTATGGCAAATACCTGCTTAGCTCATCTGCTGCAGCACAACGCCTGGTCAACACCTTTGTCCTGGCAAAAGTCTTCAAGTCACGCTGGTACTAATGTGTCAGTGTCACCTTTCAGAGCAAGACACATGTTTTTATTGTTTCTCTTCTTCCAAGGCGTATGAGATCATGATAAACATGTTTCACCAAAGTCATTATCTTTTCCATCCTCAGGGAGACTGCTTGTACCGTAGTTTCTTGTATGTACTACTTTTGACACATGCTTTGCTTTGGAGTAGGATCAAGATAGGAGTAATTTGTGAACTGAGTATCAGTGGGACTATTCCAGATAATTTATATAATGCTTAAGTACTTCACCAAATGAATCTTCAGATCATCTGAGTTCCCTTGTGATAATTTTCCTATAAGCTTAAAAAACCCACTGTACATTTCAAATACAAACTTTGCCAATATAATGCATTACTGTAGCCACATGAACAAAATGCTTCTATCTGATAAAAAATTGGCTAATGGTTTGCTGATACTTTTGCTGAGTAATTTTGCTACACAGCCACTGATGTCTTGACATAGGCTATATGCACATCAACGGGCACTGATTAAACGTCAAATACATGTAATTCTTTTCAGAATGAAGCTAGATGTTTAGTCCAAAAGTACTAATTGTATTTCTTAGTGGGAGAAATTAATTTGGTATTGCAACCCATGTGAATTGCGTAAATTATCATTTAGCTCATTTTTCTGAAAAAAGCTAAAACTAAAGTCATAAGCTATATTTTAGAAATAGCAGAACAAACATTAGCTACAGCAAATATCACTGGAGGGGCCCAAGACTGTCCCAAGCAGAGAGAGAGAGAATAACTCCTTGTCCTGCTGGCCTTGTCCCAGTAGGTGGTTTATCTTATGTCATAAAAATGTTGTGCTGGCTCACCCTCAGCTTGCCATCCCCTGTACCCCCACATCCTGTTTGGCAGTGCTGCCTTTCAGTCATTTCACAGCTGGTACAGGGGCAAGGGCAAATTTCTTCCCAGATACAGAACATAGAAATTCTTGTTGAACATCATGAGGTCCTGATTATTTTGTTATTATTTGGCCTGGATTATGTAATTAAATCAAGGCCATTTGTTAAATGCTCATGCTGTTCTGATCAAAGCTCTGTCATACTCAAATGGAAAAATTAGGAACTGGATGGGTCTGTGAAAAGCCATTGTGGGTTTAGGTTTTGAGATTTTTGGTAGCATTAGTTTTGACATATGTGCACACTGTGTTCTTCCATTAAGTTTTGTGTTTACAGGAAATTTAAATTTGCAGTCAGAATAGAAGTACATGCAAAAAGAGAAAATATTATCAGTCATTGATAATTAAATCAATGGACATGAACATGTATCTAAAGTGAAGCAGCATGAAAACTGACAGCAGATGAAGCATGGGATGGGAAACCTGTCATGCAAAATCTGTAACTAAAATATATTCAAAGTTGCCAAAGCTCCAGCTTTATCCATTATTCAAAATTGTTTGTTATGCAGACAGAAGTCTGAACTTTGAGTTTGTTTCTCTTTCATTCTCTTTTCTACATTTCACTATTTCTCCTTTTTTGTGTCTTCTTGGTTTGCCTCTTGTCTGAGGAGGATGTTATTAGGTAGTAAAGAAGAATCACCTACTGCAGTATTTTTAAAAATACTGAAGGAGAGACATCTTAGACAGTATGAGGCTTGTAAATAATTTATAGGGTTTGGAGTGGTTCATAAGACCATGTACTGGAGGTGTAATCTCCCAGCAGCAAAATTGCAAGCAAGAAAGATCATCAAAAGGCAGAATCATATTTATTATTCTCTGTCTCTTCTTTCTGTCAGTTTATATAATTTTCTCTTTAAAAGAGAGAGAACTAGACAGCTCAAGATGAACATTCCCTCCTTTTTATTCTCCAGAAGGAAAATCTAATACAGTAATGCAATTTTAAAAGATTGTCAAACAGAAATTTGCTGTAACAAAATAAATTTTATTCAGATCAAGCAAAGAAAGAATATAGGAAATTGTTTAAATAAGCCTCACTTTTTTTTTCAAACTCTTTAATTATTTTCCTCTCTTTTATAAGAGTTTAATGAAAGGTTAGATAGTGTTTTTTAATTATAGTTGGTACAGTGGAAGAAGTCAGCAATAGCTTGACATAAAGCCATGGGGCATACTTAACAATTACAATATTTAATCTCTTTCTCTGAACTGCACAAATCTCCTGATAAACACAATAAAGCCAGATTTATGAGTCAAGAAAAGTGCAGTCATGAAGGTAAATCATGTTGGCCACATATATTTTTAGAACAAAATTATTCAAGATCAGAAGTGTTCCCTGTCATGTAGAGTCTCAAAGGAAAGATGCATGCTAAAGAAATAAAAGTTTGAGCTGATATTTCTGGTAAGTGTAATTGGCCAGCATCTCAGATTTTTAATGAATGTCCTTAAGACACCATTCCTACAGACCTTCAAGGATGGAGAAGGTAAAGTGTTACTGGCAATGCTGTGGCAAAGAACAGAGGAAACTACAGAGGGACAAGCTAGAGAAACTCAAGATGTAATTCCTGGTTCTGCTAATATATAATTCTCCGAAAGTAGGTTGCCTTTGCAAGCAATGATTCTTTCAAACGGTATGGTGAAACCAGAGCTTATTAAGTGACAGAAAAAAAAAGGACTGCCTTTAAATGTGGTATGTAAATCATGTATTTCTCTAATAACAAAGGCTGCCAGCTTATTTTGAACTAACAAATAATAAATCATATGGATGTTTTCAGAGTATCCTTAATTCTCCTCTAACATCACAACATTTAAATGCAGTCAGGAAATGGGACTCTCAGTCTTCACAGCTTCAGACTAAGCATTGACAGAGTTGAAGTTGCTGGCATTTCCTGTAAAAAAAGGGAGAGCATTCTTTGCAAAATGAGTATAGTTTGAATGTCTTTGTCAGCCAAGGAAAAGGGAAAAAAATTGCTTTACTTGTTAATAACTCATAGAGTTAGATGAACTTAAATGTATATTTTGTCATTCATTATTCATTAAGCTTCTCAGGGGAAAAAAAGGCAATATCTGACCTGTACAAATTCAAATATACAGGTTTTCTCTTTAATTCCTTCAAAATATGTCTAGCTTTTTTTTTTTTCTTGTCTGGAAAAAAAATTACCTGCAGAACATAGAGAAGCCACTGCTTCTTTTTCTAAATTGGAAAGTGCTGCATTTTTCTTTCACACTCACACCCATCTCACCGGGAAGGCTGTTTATTTTCCTCCTGCAGGCCTGGGAATGACTTAGATCATATACCAGTGTATGCTTGGAAGAGGAAATTGTAAAATACTTTTGTTACATTTTCTACATTGAGTAACTATAATATTATTTCAGTGAGTATCTGAAGAATTCACTGATATTTTCTTTATTGTGCTTTGAATCCAAGTAAAAATACTGCCCTTTTGCATGCACTTATACAACTCCAGAAGGCTTCACAAAGACAAGCAGCCTTGTAGAATCACAACATCATAGAATCATCAAGGTTGAAAAAGATGTCTCAGGTCATCAAGTCCAGCCATTAACCCAGCACTCCCAAATCCACAACTAAACCATGTCCCCAAGTGCCACACCTACACGCTTTTAAATATCTTCAGGGATGGTGACTCAACCACTTCCCTGGACAGCCTGTTTCAATGCTTGATAACCCTTCCAGTGAAGAAATTTTCCCTAATATCCAATCTGAACCTCCCCTGGGGCAACTTGAGGCCATTTCCTTTTGTCCTATTGCTTGTAACTTGGGAAACCAACTGTAAACCTGATAGGAACCACAGAGACAGTGGCCTATCTGACTACAGTCTTTTTGGGAAGCTGGTAAAGAGAGATGTTTTAGAATGCCCTCAAACCCAAAGACATGACCGATGCCTTCTCAGTTATGGATTGCTCCTTACCCAGTGAAGGGTAGGGATTCATTTCACTGTTCCTCCCATTCCCCACAGGCTTTGGTTCCAAAGGCAGTGTGGCCCAGCAGTCAGTCTTCATCTCGTCTTACAGAGACCTGTGCTATAACTCTGCCTCCATTGGTGACAGCCTCTGTGCCCAGGGACAAATAATTTTTTATGTGTGTCCCTGACACAGCTGTTTTTCTGGCTGTGTGATCAAATATAGCTATTTCTTACTGTTTGTTTGTATATGCTTAGTTATGATGAAAAGCTGATTTAGCTAAAGATAGGTGACATAAAATCATAATAATCCTAGACCTACAGATCTGACATGCATTTCTCAGACCGTGCATTTGTATCTGTTAGAAAAATTACACTATTTGTTTCTTAGGAAAAGGTGCCAGAACTATGAATATTGCAGTGGTACTTATTTGATCTAATTGGAGTACTATTTGTTCTTGCAGGAACAGTTGTTATTACACTGGTAAAAGATATTATACTGCTCTTTATCTCCATTTCAAGCTATTTAGTTTCCTGAGTTTGGGAGCACATATGTTTTGAGTCCTCAGTTCAAGTGGCATGACAACAGACAAAAATAAATGTATGAACCTTAAAACTTAATTTGCATTTTCTTGTTTTCCTTTGTTTCTAAAAGTCCTTTCCTTTTAAAGGGCATACCAGGCTTTTTTTTTTTCAATCTTTGTGTTAAAGAAGGAATTAAGGCAAAAAAGGAATTAAGTGCATTGCCCAAAGTCTTCTGCTCAGTCTAGCAAATTTAGGACAAGAAGTCAGCTCTCTGGTCTTGGATATTTACATGTGACTTAATAAACAATTACAGTATTCCTTCTGCTTTTCCTACCTCTTTGCATAAGTAATTTTTGTAAAGTCATTGGTTTAATCATCTTTATTCTTCTCCTTCACTTCCTTTCATTTTCTTTGTAGTCACTCTGTTCAGACACTTCCTACTTATTCTTTCTTACGTATTTCAGTTTATGAAAAAGATCTGCAAAAGGATCTGTAGGATTTGAATAAGATCTTCAGTGGCAGGGTCTTTTGAATTCATTGAGTGTAACTCTTCCTGTAGAATACGACTGCATGTTTTATTAGTAATACCTAAGTGTTTACATTCCTGCTTGATTTCCATACCATGCAAATGCTGATTGCAACTTGGGGAGCCAACACCCACGACCCACAGGTGACCCCAACATTTCCACTCACTGCGGCAGAGTGGTTGCTGCTCGCGTGTCACTCAGGTCTCAAATGAGGTTGAGATCCATGGCACAGAAGGAATTTTTGTCTCATGGGAATTCTTTAGGAAGATACTTCGGTGGGATTATGTGCATTAATATTTGGTTGAAGGTGCAAAGTCACACATGTTAAACTGTCAGTCACACACATGTTGTGGATGGTCTCATGAGCTGACTGGACCAGACTGGATGGTATTCATTTCTTGTCATTTACTTTTTTCCAGGAATGCCCCAGTGGTGTCGTCAATGAAGAAACCTTCAAAGAGATTTACTCTCAGTTCTTTCCACAGGGAGGTGAGTACTTGGCAGACATAATTAGTACTACAGTATGTCTGTTAGTTCCTAAGTCTGACAAAAGAGCCTGTTGTTCAGATTAACAAGATTGTTGCCTCAAGCTCTGTCTGAACTCACAGGGTACTTCCTTGATGCTTGGACACATTTTAAAGTATATACTTCTGAATGAAATGCAATGATACCTACAAAAAGTCAGTCTTATTTTATGAAATTACTACCTGTGCTTGGGTACCATTGAAAAACAAGTTTCTCTGAGTAGGTTATTTCTCTTTAAGCTTTCTAAGAAGTCTTGCCCATTTTCTTGTATTCAAAAAAACCCTTTCACAGTAGGAGGAACTCTAGGGGCACTGCAGGTACCCTCTAATATCGATAGCAGAACCCCCCATTAATTCTATGGGGTTTCTCTTACTAAATGCTAACCTTGATTTAAATTAATTGAATTTCCAGGAGTTTTGTAATTTTCTATTTCCATTATCTTTTAGTGCAATGAAGGTAACACAAAAATGCATAAAAGGTTTTTTCCTTGAACCTCTGATTTCTCTCAATTTGAATTTTTTTCCTCTCTCTTCTTCCTCTTGCATTTGCTATTCAGTTATCCCTCTTCACTTCACTTAATAAAAAAAAAAAATCTATCATATTTCCTATTGTTACAACCAGAATTTCTTATGGGCCAAGAGAAAGCACACCTGTTCTAAAAGTAAGTCAAAAGATATTGTGAAAGTATATGTAATCTTAACAGACTAATCTTTATTAGTCCAGATCTAGTTGTTATAGAGAAGAAAAACTATTAATGTAGTTAAAATGGATATGTACTGAATGTATAATTTCTACCCCTATTCCTGGTATTAATACTGATCCTTCTGCTCCTCCTCTGGGCATTTAGGGCAGTGGCATCCTTTGGAGGAGGAGGTGAGATATGTAGTGGACTGTCTAGTTAAGAAGACTGAGTTCTTAAATCCTTGAATGTCTTGTTAAAATAATGTGTCCTGCTGGGGCCTTTAAATTTCAGTTGTTCTTAAAATAATGATTTTATGTATGTCCCAATATTAAAGAGCAAAAAAGAATCTTGAAAGTTGTCCCCAAATTTAAACATGTAGATCGGTGCTCCAGCTGTCTGTGTGATGAAAAACCAGGTACAACACGATGTATCATTATGACAACTCATATCTGAACAAACAAAATTATGTCCAGAAGATTTTAAGCTTCGGGGCAACCAAAGAAATTTTTCAATGTCATTTAGCAAGCCACTTCCTCAAGCAATTTCCAAGACTGTTCAGGACAAGGTACAGGAGGATTCCAAATAGGGCAAGGGGCCACAAGAGTAACAAAGGAAAGGAGATGACACTGGATTGCAGTAAAAGCAGTGTATTTTAAAAGGCAAAAGTAGCTTTGTAAAAAGCTTTCCATGCCAGAAAGGGCACCCCACTAACTTCTTTTTAGATTCGCTGCCATACAGGTGAATGAATACACCCCCTGCATTTATGCAGTGGATCACCTGAAATAAAACTTGGAATTTTTCTTCAGCCAGGCAGGTCATAGATAAGAATCCACACACTGAATAGTTATTACACTCCTTCATCACTTCTGAAGAAAATAGATCATGCTCGTAGTTTGATAAGACATACTCTTCCATGTATAATGATTACCATTTTTTGTCTCTGACATTTAAAATTATTTGATGGTGTTGTTCAAGGGAATTCTGATTTAATATCTGTTCCTATCTCAACCTGTTAAAATAGAAAACTAGCCTACTAGTTATGATATCGGATCCTTGGAAAGAAACTGTATTTAATTTCAAAAGTTAAGATTTTGTCTAAAATTAATAATGTTTGAGATTTAGGAGGGAAACCAAAGAGGGGAATTAGACTAAGTAGAAATAGCTCTAATTAAAAGACTAACTTGCTCATCCTGCTGTGGTTTTGAAGGAAAATTTCAGACCAGAATTGCTTGAACAAACAACTCTGAAAAAGGCTTTTGAATTTTTTTTTTTCAGAGGGGTTACCAGAAAAAATTCTTCTTCGACTGGGACTTTTTTTTCATATACCATCCTACAAAAAATGTAGTATATTGTATCATGTATGGGCAACAAAAATAAAATACCTTTGTGTTTTCTGTATATCTACCAGAAAATAACCAGGAATATTTCGGATGTTTTTAAGAAATGGGTGCCAAGAGAATAGGAAGTTATTTAAAATTCATTTTACGATAATTATACCTCTATAACATGTTTTTTCCCTGAAGATGATTTGCATAGTATATTCTGTCGCACAACAGAAATCTCAGTAGATTATAGAAAATATGACTATTAAAATGCTAAATATAAACTGTAGTCAACAAATTTACATTTTTCAGTTAAAGTGTGAATGTATCTGCCAAGCTGTTCTTAAGCAATTACAGTGGTGACTGGATACATGAAGGAATGAATGACTCTCTCAGATAGTGGTGGTGGGGATTTAATTCTCTGAAAATGTGTTAACAGATGGGGTTTAAAGATTGCAGGTTTTTGTTGTTACGATTATTTCACATCATACAAAATTAACATATTGAAGCAAGAGTAGAGAATTTTCTTACAAATATCAGGTCTGAATCTGTGAAGCACAATGCTTTGAGTTTTGGTATATTTGGTTCCTTGGAGTCAAGGTGGCATTTGAGTGTCCCAAAACTATTGCTCAGTTTAACACAAAACAGTATTTTGGGCTATGAAAAAATAAAGGTTTGCAGGACTGATATAAAAGGTAAAATGGTTCAGTGCCAAGGAATCAGAAAATGGCATTTCAGCACTGATCAGGTTTTTCCATGATAGGGAGAAGTTTGTTCTGCAAAGAGGACACTGATTTCATAACACTTTGGCCTGTATTAATAATTTATGAGGTTAATGTTAATTAACCTAAAATTAATGTAAATACATGAAGTAGAAAGAGAAAAGTATTAAAAGTAAACAAACCCTCATTCTACATTAATTTGCATGATTTTAAGGGAGGGAAAAATGCTGAGGATAGCTGACTTCCCTTAACCCCAGCAGCTTGTACCTCAAATCCACAGGGCAGTCCCTGGGTAAGTGCTGACTTCACAATATATTACTCCTGGAGCAGGTTGTGCCTTTCAGAAGGCATTCAGTGGAAATAGATGGATTTTTACAAAAATTACAGTTTTGACAGATTTATATTCATGCTTGAGTTTCTGAAATGAGTCAATATGCACTGGGAAGGAGGTTTGGAAAGTATGTAAATAGTGAAGGATCATTTGTTTAAGGTCATCTTTCAGAGTCTTACTGGCCATTTAGTGAGTCACAGCCAGTTTTTCCAAGCCCTAATGCAACGATCATGGGAACTCAGCAGCAAGCCAGCTTTAAAAATCTGCTTCTCAGGAGAGGATTTCCTCTCACCTGTGGGTGAGCACAGGACCCGATGGCAGCAGCAGCTTTCTGCCAAGATCAGCTTCAACCTGGGAAACAGGTCTGTGTCCAGAGCAAAACCGATACAGTGAGGATAGTATCTGCTTCTCTCATTTAACGGGAACAAATGAACCCATTCTTCATTTTAAGCATACGAGCTAGATCCTGTCACAGTCGGTGTTCCTGTTAAAACAGGTTGTTTCAGAGTGCAATAACATGTCATCTTTGCTATCTGCTCAGGTATCAGTGACTAGCAAAAACAAGAATAAAAATGAATAGAGATATTCTAGAACAGAGCTTTTCATGTTTGCTTTCTAGGAAATGGTTTCAAAGTACATGGTTTCAAAGTACATGGTTTGCTATCCATGTATTTGCATTTATAACTTATCCCTTCTCTCCTGACAAAAAGGAAGTTTAAATTTCATTGAAAATCTAGTCTTGCTATGAAATTTTGGTATCAAAATATATCTCGGTATCAAATAGTTTTAAAAGAATTAAATTAAATTTTATTAAATAAGATGTGCTTACTCTGGATTATTTTTTCTGCTTTAAATTTTAGATTCCACAACATATGCACATTTTCTGTTTAATGCATTTGACACTGATCACAATGGATCTGTAAGTTTTGAGGTAAGTGATGCCATTGCTTATTTCTATGAAATTGAATATTTTGGCATTCCTTGTAATGCAGTCCAGTTTGGTGGCTGGCTCACATTAGGGAAAATTTAGCTTATGTGACTCAAGTTTCAAGTTTTTCCAATGTAATAACAAAAGTCATTTTACAATTGTATATTTTATAATGGTAACTCAGACTGTGCTACTACATAATATTTTAAAAAATCTGTCCATTTAAAAGGTAACCCAATTTATACACAAACTACCTAAAATAGTTCTTCCTCTCTGCCTTTGCAAGGTCTCTGAACTACAACTAATGTTATGGGGATGACTCAGCCAAAATAGGATTTTTCATACTTAGTTTCTAGAAAGTTCTAAAAAAAGGCTTTAAAACAAATGTTTTTGAAAGCACAAGAGTTCAAAATTCGTTATTCCTCCATTTAACTGCCCATTCTGTTTTCCCAGTTCTGCCTTTCCCTGCTAAGGCTAAATTCATCCACAATATAATATGGAAAAAAGGGACCTTATGCAATAGTGTAGATGAGAGCAGGGTGTACAAAATACTGCAAAGGAGACAATATTTTAAGCTATAGAATAATTAAAAAAAAAAAAGTTCATTTGCAAAAGGATTTGTTTGTTTTATCATGTTTTCTTTGGTTTCGATTATAATGAACGAATGATTTCCTTACAACTTTTGATAGGATTGCAATAAATACACTCACTTTAAATTTATTGAAATGTCCTGTGCATGTTTTTATGATTTATTTTAGTGAATGATGTGTTGAGGTCTGAGAGATTTTTTTTTGTAAAAATAATGAATTGATGTAATAGGAAGAAGACCTGCCAATCAGGTGCACTCTGATAAGAAATCTATACCCTAAACTAAGACTATAATCAGATAATTTTTTGATCATTATTTGCATTTATTTAAAAAAAGACATGAACCCTATCTACCTTTTTCCAGGCAGATGAAGTCAGTGGGATCTGTGTGAAAGTAGGAGCAGGAGTGCATGTTTTATTCATGTCTTCTGTATATGTGCTAAATCTGCAAGGACCCTTCTGGTCAAATCACAGAATGATGGAATGGTTTGGATTGGAATGGATCTTAAAGATCACCCAGTTCCAAACCTCCTGCCATGGACAGGGACACCTCCCAGTAGACCAAGCGGCTTCATCCAACCTGGCTTTGAACACTTCCAGGCATGGGGCATCCACAACTTCTCTGGGTAACCTGTGCCAGGGCCTCACCACTCTACCAGTAAAGAATTTCTTTTGTATATCTAAACTAAACTTCCCCTCTTTCGGTTTCAGGAACAGCAGACACATTGAGAAAAAGCATTTTTAGAATCAGTAGTTGAAAAGTATTTCTGCTGTTATCATTAAAAAGAATGGTAACAAAAAAAGCTTTTGTACCTTTTCTGGTCAATTTGTTGACATTTGTATCTCAGACAGAAAGCCTTTATAAATGCACTATATTTGGAGCCCTTTTTAAGGGTTTTGATTATCTCAGAGTACAGGTTTGTGCACAAAAAAAGGACTTTGGAATAAAATAAATCAGAAAAATAAAAGCAGCAGTGCTTTTGTTCATTGCTAAAATAGATATTTCTAGCTTATTTTTGTTCAATATCAAGGCAGACATGAGTGATCCAGACTTTGATATTATTTGCACTAATTGTGAATCCAACATAACTCTCCTGCTGTCAAAAGACGTTTGCTTCTGTGTCCTTGTAGCAACATTATAGTTACAAACTCTATGATAGCCATTCTAAAAGAATTCTCCTGAAGTTAAAAAGGTATGGGTTGGTTGTTTTTTTTTTTTTGTAATCACATGAAAATAGCTGCAAAATATGAAAGAAGATACTGTGAAATGTGCAAAATACAATAATCTCATTTTTTTCCTGCTCCTTTTAATCCTAGGTGAAACTGTGCCATATTCTTTATATTCCAATCTTTATTCTAGTTTTCTAATTTCCATTAGAAAAACAACAAAAGTAAACAGTACAAAAGGTAGAGAGGGAGTAATTTAAAAGTTTGGAGAACAAATAATCATTCTTTCCAAAGTACTTTCTATATCAAAGTGTAGGAGTAAATACAATTTAATATAATTACCTATGATAAAAACACTCTGGCTATCTTCTGTGTAAAAAAAGAATATCAAAATCTGAAATGGTAGCAAAATTCTCTTGTAGGTAAGAATGACTTTTTTTTGTATTGTACTCTCAATTTTCCATGAAACAGTGCTAGCTGGACCTGTGGGTAAAAAGAGAGAATTTGCTTTAGCTTTTTGCTCTTTTTTCCTCAAATTTTCAACCAGCAACAATGAAGCGTTAGAGCTGAGCACAACTTAAATGGACACTTCAATTGACATTTCTTGGTGAGATTGCTTGGTGAGATCGCTCTGTCCTTAGAGTTTTGTCATCCCTAAATCTGTATGCTCTTTGGTAAGAGCCAGGATCCCTAAGTGAAGGATTTATGTAGCATAAAAAACAAGCTTATAAAACTAGGTGCTTGAACTTATCTCTCCTTATCCCATTATTGTATTAATTTTGAGACTAGTTTATTTCATTAGTTATGTGAACTAGTTTTGCTTTAATATGAGGACAGAGTTTCTGAAGACCCAGTGACCCAGCTATTGGAGGGCTCTTTGGGCATATCAGTGAAGTTCTTGTTTCCATTAGACAGAGACAGATATAAAAGCAAGGTTTTCATTTGCTGCATGTATATTGTCACTGAACCAAAATGAAGATCTGGCCTCAAAGCTATTTACACAGTCAGAAAAAATGGAGGCTAATTAACTTCAGATGTATTGTCAAAGGTAAAGCTCATTGCACATACATGCAAATATCCAAATCAGTATCCTTCATTTGTTGTAGATGCAGATTAAGGCTATTCTAAATATGGCCTTGATGAAAGTTATTCAATAATCCCACTAATTCTCAGTGCCTTAAAGCACAATGCTGTGCCCAAACACGATGGAGATTAATTTAAAGATTTCGGTCATATTTAATAAAAACCAAACTTATATTGGTTAATAAATTAGCAAGCATACTAACTCACTTCCATAGAGGAGTACCGTTCTTAAAATCAAACACAATTTCATATTTCACTAATAATAAAAGTAGTGTCCAAGGAAGTATTATGAAGGCAGCAGTTAAATGAGTCAGAGTCATCGAATGCCTTGGATTGTAAGGGACCTTGAAGATCATCCAGTTCCAACCCCCTGCCATGGGCAGGGACACCTCCCACTAGACCAGGTTGCTTGAAGCCCCATCCAACATGACCTGAAACACTTCCAGGAATAGAGCATCCGCAGCTTCTCTGGGCAACCTGTTCCAGTGTCTCACCATCCTCACAGTGAAGAATTTCTTCCTAATAGCTAATTTAAACCTACTCTCTGTCAGTATAACGCTGTTCCCCTTGTCCTGTCCCTACATGTCCTTGTGTAGAGCCCCTCCCCAGCTCTCTTGTAGGCCCTCGTTAGGTAATGGGAAGTGCTCTAAGGTGTCCCTGGAGTCTTCTCTTCTCCAGACTGAACAAGCCAAACTCTCTTAGCCTGTCTTCGTAGCAGAGGTGCTCCAGTCCTCTGGACTTTTTCCAGCAGGTCCATGTCCTTTGGCCCCCTGAGCTGGATGCAGTATTCCAAGTGGGGTTTCATGAGAGCAGAGAAGAGGGGCAGAATCACCTTCTTTGACCTGCTGGTCATGTTTCTTTTGATGCAGCCCAGGTCATGGTTGGCTTTCTGGGCTGCAAGCGCACATTTCTGTTCATGTTGAGTTTGTCATCAACCAATATCCCCACGTCCTTTTCCTCAGGGCTGCTCTAAATCCATTCTCTGCCCAGCCTGTATTTGGGCTTGGGATTGCCCTGACCCAGATGCAGGCCTTGTTGAATTTCATGAGGTTCACAAGCATAATTCTGTGAGTTCAACAAAAAAAGGTTTGTCCGTGTCATGTAGGAAATGAGCTAATTTTTCTCAGTACAATGATGATCTCATAAGCATTTTAATACCATCTGATTTAAAGTAGCTACAAAGAAATGCATTTCCTTTAAGCAGCAGTTTCTCCTCTGTGACCTTTGTTTTACACAAACCAGCGCTCCACCACTTCTGTGACATCAACTGATTCTTTTGCAAAATCCTAAAATCTAAATTTAAAAATGGATTTAGGTTCCTGTCTACCTACTTCTGGCCTTGAAAAAGACATACAGGAACACATGACCAGGTGGAATAATTTTAAGCTTTCCTATGGATTTGAGACAGCCCACTAATAAGCTTCTTAATTAATTTATTAATGAACTAATTATCCCCAAAGATTTACTGAGAGATAAAGCAATCAGAAAGTCATCAACAACCTTCCTAGGAGATAATTAATCACTGCTGAAAAAAACCCCACAAATACAAGTTCATTCCAGATCACAACCAGACATTCTCTACAGCTGTAGTGCAGAACAGAAATGTCAGCAGGCTCTGAGTACACAGAGGCTCTGGTACAGGTGCAATGACGCTGTATTTTGCAACCCTTCAGTGAGACATCCCCCTTTCTTGAAGAATCAAAATTAGGCACAGAAGGAGGTCTTAACAGATATTAGCATGCTCTGCAGGAAACTGGCAAGTTACAAACAGGAAGCTGTGGAAAGGAGTAAAGGCAAGTACCAAGGCAGAGGCTTTTGTGTTTCTAACTTTACTGTCACAGACTGAAGAAAGACCCAACCTAGAGCTGTGTCTCAGCCCAGACCTCCTGTTTTAGGCTCCTTTGTCACCCTAGATCAGATACACCTCTCCCCATTAGGTACTCAGCTGAGCAGGACCATCCCTCTCAGTGGGCAGTGACAACATTCTCAGAGGATGTGTGTCTGAGTATGGTGAAATTTTCTTAAACAATAAGCAGGCTCTAAAAGTAGAATTCCTCTCTCCCTAGAAATTAGATGTCTAAACCAGGCCAGAAAACAGCACCTGGGTACTCTAATACTGTAATGGGGTCTTGTGTTTGTGCTCTGTACTAAATGGTGGGCCTGATTCATGCATCACTGAGTTGTTGGTAAAATGCATAAAGAGGGGCAGCTGCTCCGTGAGTTTAGCTGCTTCCCTCTGCTCTGCTGTTTTACTGTGGCTTTCTGCACTGGATTTTTAGCTTAACAGCTAGAATGGCTACACTGCTTCTGACACACACACTGCCTTCCACCATGCAGAGCATTTTCCCGTTCAAGGCTCTAGCCCAAAATACCTCGTGGATTTGGCCTATATCCATTGAATCAGATACTTTATTTCTGTATGATTCTATTACTGTGTTCTTCAGTTGCTTGAAAGTAAGCATGCAGAAAAGACATCCCATCCTAGCTGGTCCTTATCCAGCTCATTACAACTTCCTATTACGATAAATCCTTTCTATTGTTCCTGAGATGACTCCTGCACAACACTCAGACAAAAGCAGTACACCTGAACTATGTGTTATTCCACATATAGTTGATACAATATGGAAGGAGATGACTCACTGGTGCAATGTTTAGAGCACATACCCAGAAGGTTTTTGAGTTGTCTCTGCTTTTTAAGAACACCAAGTCCCATGAAAAACAACATAAAGTAAAGGGTTTTATTTTTAAAATCGATGATAGAAGGGTAGCCTTGGAAATAGGGATATAAATGATTCCAGGAAGCCACCTAACACAGGTGGTGCATCACAGAAAGGAACAAAGAGAATTGAACAAGAAAAGAAAAATGGATGTATTTTAGCTAAAATAAATTCAAAAATATTGCTGAGTCGGTGGACACAAGACTGCTCTTAGGTCCGCAGTCACGATCCTCACACAGGGCACCATTCAACAGTAAACAAAAAACCCAACTCTCAGTCCAAGGCTAGAGGGGAGGCTGCTATCACCTAAAGCTGCTTCAGTCCTGCTTGCTTTCTTGGTAGTGCTCGTCTAGTCTCTCTCTTCCGTGCTGCTCGCTCACTCAGTAGCGGTGCTCAGCCAGGCTCCTCTCCTCTCTCTTATGAGTTACTTGCCAGAGGGTCAGCTGGTCTCTGGTATTTAGTACAAACACCTGGTTCAGCACAGCTGTAACTCATCAAAGTCAAGACTGCCTACAGACCAGAATCTTAAATCTATACAACACATACCCGTTCTTGTACTCCCACATTGCTGTGCCAAAATAAAAATAAATTCAGAATTCTTACATATAATCTAAGAAATTAATGCAACTGGGGACTTTCACAAAGAACTTCAGGAGAAGCTACATCAAGAATGTAAAACAGTACAGAAAAGATTTGAAGACATGGTACTGAATTAAAAAGGTTAATTGCTAATGCTGTAATGTGATCAAATCTGTTCTGAATTTCTTGAACACTTTAATGTTAATAGTACATTGTTAAAGAGCTGTTTGGAGATTCAGCCCTGTGACCCTCAATTAGTCATTGAGATGTAGACAAGATGAGCAAAATTCTTTAAAGATTCATGTATCCATTTACCCCAAAGGGCGCGTATACCAATAAGACAGAAATTTGTGACAAAGAAAACCCAGAGCTTGCCAATTGAATTGTTAAACAGACTGAAGCTGTCAGAAGAGCTGTCTGTGCCTGCTAGACTATCTGAGGCCATGGTATCTGTGTGTGCTTCACTGTATCAAGTATACTTATTTGACTGTGTGGTACACCAGACCTTTTTAATTTATGTCTAGCCTCAGTGTAGTCTTTTCCATTGTTCCTGTGTTAGAGAAAATGCAAAACCTTGCTGGTGCAAATAAGAAATATGTCAGCTTTTATTGTCTCTGCTTTAATGTTACTCTAAGACTTCCTGTATGTCATTGCCAGCGACATAGAAAGGCATATTTAAATATAAGCACTTGCCATATTCTGCCCAACCTAATGTGAAGGCAATTTCATATATTTATGGGTTCATATGCTTATCAAATAAAAAGAGGTGGAGGAGATGGTTAGGGAAAAATAAAGCTATTGTTTACAAAATATTAAGCTAAGAAATATGCTAAGAAATACAGAAGAGAGGTGATGGGATTTGATATTTTCTCCAATCTGGAATATGCTCACTAAATGTAAATGAGGTTTGTGCTGTCAAAAGAATATTTATTATGAAACAAAAATCTATATCCAAATACTACATATAAATAATCTCAAAAGTCTTCTGATTCATTTCTGTGGAATAGCTCTGTAGCAATAGAGCATTGGTGGGTCACAAAAACATTAAGATGACACATGGACATGTACTATGTTTATTATTCCCTATCATACTTCCAAAGTAGTAAGAATTGAGGTGTGCAGTATCATACATGAAGTTTGAAGTATTGACTGCAGAAGACTGATCTAAGAGATCTGGGAACCACATATTCCACTTTAACAAAGTACAGATTTAACAAGAATTTAATGTTCCTTAGTACATAATTCTCCCCAAATTGGTCTCCTGTGCTTAGATTAATCTAACTCCCATTTAAACTTTTCTTGGTCCACTAAACCATGGGGATTGCTTTGTCCTGGTATTAACTTCAACAGGAACTGCTTATGTGAGACATTAGGCATTTCAGAGGATACAACCACTGATGGAAAACTATGGTTTACTTTATAGAAATTGACTTCATTTACTTATTAATTATGAGTGTAGCAAATAGTGCCTAGATTTCTAATCCAGCAATCATTAACACTTTCAGTGAAGCAAAAAAAAATTGGAACAACACATCTTTCCAGACTTCTGACAAATGCATTATTCTGGATTTCTGAGTGTTTGTGAAAAACTGCCCGATTCCAAACTGACCAAGAGCTTTTTTCTATTTAGGATTTTGTTATGGGTCTCTCAATTTTACTCCGAGGGACAGTACAGGAGAAACTGAACTGGGCTTTCAATTTATATGATATAAATAAGGATGGATATATAACTAAAGAGGTAAGGTCTACTTCTTACTGTAGTCACTGAAAGTAAAGGTTGTAAGGGTAAGTCCTGCATTCAAAGAAGAATGGTTTCATTGTCAAATTAAATGTGTTAAGAAATTATCAGATATTATGAAGTTAGACATGCTAAAAATTCAAGTCATTTTCTCATTTTAAACGCATTTGTGAACATTGAAAAGGGAAAATCTTTACAAAAATTGTAAAACTTCAGAATTCTTCAGGTACAGAAACGGCTGGCTTCAACTTACGCATGTGTATTTGCACATACAGTCCCTAGAATAAATAAGTAATTGTTACTTATTTTATGAATGTACTTCTAATCATTTTTAACTTGAAACAGAATTTATAAAGAAAGATTCCTACATCTTTTACTTTGCAAAGATTCAAATACATACTTAAATTATAGTGGGACTAAATAAGTGCTTTCATCAAAATATATGGAATTTTTTTAAAGTGGGGTTCATGCAAATACATAAATTACACTTATAATTTTATACTTTTAGAAAACACATCATGATCATTATAAAAGAGTAACTTATAGAATAATTTCTCAGCATACTACAGATGACTTGTTTTTATAATTATTAAAATTTTCACAAACCACTCAAAATTCAAAGACTTTGGTATAAAAGGAGGACTCTGCGTAAGTGCAGGTGTGTGCATGGGTGTTTCTATTTTCTCTAGGGAAAATAAGTTGTAAGAAGTTGATGTGCTTTGACCATTCACTTGCTGTTACAAAATTTCTTTTCCATTTTATTTTTATCCATAAGACATTGGAAGATTCTTCCCAAAATCCATGAACTTGCACATATTATAAATCATTTAAAATTGAAATCATACTATGAAATCATCATGAAAGCTGAAATCAGATGCTAGAATTTTTAGGAATTAAGTAGTTCCTTCTTGAAGCTGTTCAGTCAAAAAAAATTAGGCAAATTTCAAAATTTTATTCTAAAATGCAAATCCTAAAAATTATTTACGTGTTCTGAGATAAGCAGAGTCTACAATGCACATTACATTGCTGAAACATAATTTTTTTCCTCTTCAGGAAATGCTTGATATCATGAAAGCAATATATGATATGATGGGGAAATGCACCTATCCTGTTCTCAAAGAAGATGCCCCTAGACAACATGTGGAAACATTTTTCCAGGTAGGTCGGGTAACATAGAAGCCAAAACAACTGCTCTGTGAGCAGGTAGAGAAAGATTTTCATTGTTATAACAGTTTTGCATATCCTGCCAATTCTGTAATCCTTTTTATTCTCTGTGGTTCCATCCCAAATTTCCCAGATCTACTCATTACACCCTGTATTTTCAACAAGCTCTGTAAGCATAGTCCACTTACTATGACTCTTGGACTGGTTGTTCCTAGGCTGACATATAACTGAATATAACATATTCAAATGAATAATGAAAAGGACTTGTTTTACACAGGAATTCAGGAGGAGAAACATACTGTATTGGGTTGACCCTGTCTGGATGCCTGGCACCCACCAAAGCCTCTTTCTCACTCCCCCCTCAACTGGACAGGGGGGAGAGAGGGTAACAAAGGGTTCAAGAGGGTATCATTCCTGATGGGCTCAGCCTTGGCCAGCACCTGGTCTGTCCTGGAGCCGGCTGGCATTGGCTCTGCTGCACATGGGGAAAGGTTCTGGCAGCTTCTCACAGAAGCCACCCCTGTAGCCCCCCTGCTACCAAAGCTTGGCCACACAAACCCAATTTCCATACCTTTTTTTTTTTTTAACAGAAAATGGACAAAAACAAAGATGGAGTAGTTACCATAGACGAATTCATCGAGAGCTGCCAGAAAGTAAGTATTCAGTGTTAAGTACTGAACATGTATCTGTTGACTATTTCTATCATAGCTCTACACAGATTTCTGCAGTCAGTGAGGGTGATTTCAATACCAGAGACAGAGTACTCCCACGGCACAGTATGTATGTACACAATTACACAAAAACGCTAAACAGTGTAAATAAATTTGTTGCCTGAATCAGCAGAAGAGCTGTTATAAACAAGCTGTCATTGCTAATTAGACAATAATCAATGCCAATTGTGCCAATATTCTTTCTCTCTTTAATAGTGTAATTTTTGCACTTGATAGAAGAAAGTTTCTTCACATTCAGCTAAATATTTATTTATATCTTCTGCCCATGCTGGGGCACACAGTCCTGTCACAAGTGGCCTATAATCATGACGATAATAATATTGCCTGAAAATCTATCATCCATGGGTGAGTTTCTCAGTGAGTTGTGACATGCTTATAAGCAGTGAGGCCTTCTAAAAAGACAGTGCAAGGGGCTTGCAAAGTGTTGGATGGCAACAGTTAACACCAGACAAGTTTTCTCAAGATAAGGTGAGAACTGATTGTGATTGTCTGCCACAAGCTTTTACACTACCCAGGTGGCTGTTAATTTCTTTCAACTGCTGTTAAGCAGCTCCTGGCCTCTAGAGCCAGGATAGAGAACTTCTGAAGCAGGAGTTACAGCCTGTTTTCACTCCTCTGCTCTTCAGAAACCAGCTTGTTCTCAGACCAGTAGATGATATGAGGAAAGATAAGTTGCATTTTCATAAATTTAAGGAAATCCTGTTAATTTGACAAAAATTGCAAGAAAAAGAAACACGATAGAGTATAAAATAAGGATGACTAGCCTTTGACATGATAAGAGGTTCATAGAATTGTAGAGTCTGCTGAGTTGGAAGGGACCCATCAGGATCATTGAGTCCAACTCCTGGCTCTACACAGGACACCCCAATAATCAAGGTTGTTGAGTATAGTAAAGTATCACATTAGAGCTAGTGAATACGATAGGCTTGATTACATTATGTAAATTGATAAGGCAAATAAGCCTGACACTATTTGTTACAGTGAGAAATAAAAGAAGTCGCAGTAGTGGTCTACTGATGCCTTGCCCAGCAGACTGATTAATACAAAGCTGATGGAGACCAGCGATATAACCCGTGCTTATTGTTTCTTATATTCTATGTCAAGAAGAGAGTAATAAAAGAGACAGAAGAGAACGAGACTATCAAGATAAATGCATTTAGTGAGTGACAGTTTTTAAACTATTTGGAATAGGGAAATCTCTAGATGCTCAAAGATGCTCTAGAAGCAGTCTGTTTTTATATGCATCTGTAGCTATTCATTGGAGTTGCTCTTATGACCACAGCTACCTAGTAAGTGAATCTTTGTTTGATTTTCATCCACTGATTTTGAGGGATGAAAGACAGCCAAGAGCTCTGCTAACTGTGGCTGTTCTGTGTATCCTTAGCAACGGGCACTGGGTAGTGTCTCATCTGTCAGCAGTGCTCTGTTGCACTGACCATGGTTCCAGCTTGTCAGTCTTGTTCAGTACCAACAAAAGGCATTTGCTCTGCTAACACTGCGTGATCATCAGAAACAGAGATGAGATTCATTTCCCAGCTGAGGTCTGTAGCATTCCAGAAGTTAAATGACACATTAATCTGCATATGACAGCAATTATGGTGATGGGCTGAGTGATTCATTTACAAAGAAAATTGGTAACTTTAGTAAGGAATTGTCTGCTCTCCTTATCCAGTGCAATTCAGTTTCTTAAGTCTGTTAGATTTATTTACTTGTTCTAAGTATTCAGAATACATGTGAGAGATGCTTTCTAAACTGCTACGTGATGGAGACACAATGAATGCTACAGAATGCTACAACTGTCGTCATGCTACTTATCTCACCTTCCCTTGCTTTTAACTTCAATGGTGGCTATGGCTTTTTTATACAGAAAGTGTCCTGCTACCTAAATTTTTGTCTCTGACGATTAAGAACTGTTCTTCTCTTAAGACTTCTGTGCTTCGAAGTGTGTAATTCATGTTTGTATTGAGATTTGGTTTTAGAAATGCGGTTTGGGGTTAGGATTCATAGAGTCATAGAATATACTGAGTTGGAAGAGACCCATGAGGATCAAGTCCAATTCCTGGCCCTGTGCAGGACACCCCAAGAATCACAACATGTGCCTGAGAGCATTGTCCAAATGCTTCTTGAACTCTCTCAGGCTTGGTGCTGTGACCACTTCCCTGGGGAGCCTGTTCCAGTGCCCAGCCACCCTCTGGTGAAGAGCCTTTTCCTAATATCCAACCTAAACCTCCCTGACACAACTTCAGGCCATTCCCTTGGGTCCTGTCACTGGTCACCACAGAGAAGAGATCAGGGTCTGCCCCTCCTCTTCCCCTCACGAGGAAGTTGTAACTGCAATGAGGTCTCCTCTCAGTCCCCTCTTCTCCAGGCTGAACAGACCAAGTGACCTCAGCTGCTCCTCATACAGCTTCCCCCCTAGAGCCTTCACCATCCTCATGGCCTCCTTCAGATGTTCTCTTATAGCTTTATATCTTTCTTATATCGTGGCACCCAAAACTGCAATTTTCAAGGTGAGGCTGCCCCAGTGCAGAGCAGAGCAGGACAATCCCCTCCCTTGCCTGGCAATGCTGTGTTTGATGCTCCCAGGACAGGGTTGGCCCTCCTGGCTGCCAGGGCACTGCTGACTCATGTTCAACTTGCCACTGACCAGGATGCCCACGTCCCTTTCCACAGTGCTGCTCTCCAGCCTCGCATTCCCCAGTCTATACACACAAGCAGGATTGCCCCACCCCAGGTACAGAATCCAGGACTGGCCCTTGTTAAACTCCATAGGGTTGGTGATTGCACATCTCCCTGTTTTTTCCGGGTCTCTGCAGGGCCTCCCGGAGCTTGAGTGAGTTCACAGCTCCTCCCAGTTTAGTGCTCTCCACAAACTTATTTAGTATTCCTTTGAGTCCTGTGTCCAGGTCATTAATGAAGATGAAGAGAATTGGCTGAGGATGAGCCCTGCAGAAGCCCACTAGTGACTAGTCAATCAAAGTCCTTCAAGAAACTCAGTTCAGCAGTTAATATGGCTTTGCTCTTTTCAGGATTTTTACATATTTTACAAAAGAACATGGCTGCTGCTTTTAAAAGACAGCTGCAGGAAAACCTTTTCTTAACATCCTGATAGGTATGAGATCTAAAAAGGTAAGGTCAGAATCTTTAAATAGACCAGAAGTGTGTTCTGCCAGGGAAAGGCTGCAGGAGCCTTTTCTTTGAAGGTTATCTCAGGCAAGATTTGCAGTCTCTGAGAACTGGCATTCCTCTACTTTGAATTGGAAGCCAAATTAGTGAGTTGCAGAAGTACAACCCTTTTACTACTGTTTTGCAATAACTAGAGGAAGTGTGGCATGTTTACTTTACGAGCAAGAAAGAACACAGCAAAAAATTTGAACAGAGGTTTTACTTCAGGTTCACATTCCTGAGATTTTTTTTTTGAAGCATCAAGAGACCCTGGTGTGTTCTTAAACACTCATTTTACACGTGTGTGCCTTTTTTTAAAATTGCCTTGTTGTGCTGAGCACTTGTTTGGCACAACTATCAGTGCAGCAGCACTGTACAGCCTGAGATATACAGTTGGTTCAAGGCTCTTAATTCACAGTCCCATTGCAAAGAATGGCCTGTCCATTCAAAAAGTGTTAAAACAGTTATGTAGGGAATTATAAAGCATTCAGGCTTTGAGCATTGTCTTCTCTGGACACCAGGTAGAACAGTGCTTCCCCTCATCCTTCCTCTATCTTAGACAGGGAATGTGTATGACCTCATTTCCCTTCCCTCCCTATCCCGCGTGCATTTGAATGTCAGTCTGCCATCCAGACTCCAGGAGTCTCCCTGCTCCCATAGGAGAAATGGACTATGCTGCCCTAGACATGCCAGACTGAGTCTCAGAAAGTGGTGGCTGTTTGTCTGGCTTCATATAAATTACCAAAGAGCAGATCTAGGTCCTGAGAAACAGTGGTGTGGCTACCTCAAGAGCTGGGCACTTCCCAGTTCCTTACCTGCCTCCTTTCACTGCTTGGTGCTGGTGGAAAATGGTCTGACTCGGGCATTGATTCGTATCTACAGCAGCACCATGAAGAACAGAGACAAAGGACTAAGGCATGCACGGGGCATAGGTGACTGTCAGGGTGAGTGACTTCTGGGTCCTTCTGATAATGAGAAAAAGGCTTCTGGCACAGGTGTTTTCTGCAGGAGTAACCCTTTCCATACACAATGCTGATGGTCTGGGCTAGCCTGAAAACAACAAAGAAACCATTTCAAACCTAAGAAAAACTGGCTTAAAGGTAGGTCAGATCTGCCAAAGTTCATTCATCCAGGTTTGTGTTTCATATGGGCAATGCTTCATATGCACTAACATCTCCTTTTGTCTTGAGTTAGGAATCGTTTAACAAGTCTAAGATGAAAATTTGTGTAGAAAAATGTACTGAAAAAAGAAGCGAATGAAAAATATACACTTGCCAAAGAATTGCAATGCAAGCATCTGGGGTTTTTTTTTAAAGATGGTAAAAAACACTACTAAAACTCATCGTGTTCTAAATATTATGACAAGTCTGTATTTTCTTGTGAAGACTCTTCCCATTTGACTGACTAAGGGAGTGGCATTGGAAGTCTTCTGTAAAGAAACATCCAACCTCAGAAATATGGAATTGATTTTAGAAAACCACCAGTTTCATTCATGATAATACATATATAATAAAATTGGTAGGAAGTGTCAAAACACTGCGAATTCAGAGCATGCTGTTTGCTTTGCACATTTGCTGAGCTTAGTTGTCAATGTATATACAAAAACATTTGTATTAATTATATGACAAATGACAAGTTAAACCGAACTTTAACCTTACATCTGTGACATTCACTGGTTTATTGATGTTTGAAAGCATTGCAGTGAGGAAAAAGTTATTTTAACTTTCAGTGATTTAATATAGTAGCTTTACAATACAAACTTTTTAAGCATTAGCCTGTATAGTGTATTTTTTGAAATTACATATCATTGCTTCTGTAAGTTATTTTATTGTACAAAATAGTGCACAGATCATTCCTTACAGCAGCATCCTTTGAGATGACATACTGAATCAAAGATAGATAAAAAACCCCACTGTGCATGTTTCATAACATAAATTAAGCTAATTACTCAGACTTGTCATTTTCTACAAAGCAAATCACCCACTAGACTGCAGAGTGAATAATTTAATTGGAAATTGATACTGAACACGTTACTGGAAGATGAATGTACAGAAATCTCACATACTTTTCAGTAGTGAAGAATACTATTGAGATAACCTTTCTAAGAAGTGGGTTTTTGATGCACGTCTTTCATGAAACATCCAAAAATAATTATTCAGTCTTTTTATTCACTAGAATTAAAGATAGCCGTATTATCGCTGAAGAAAGTACTAAAGGGTAGGATCATTACAGTGGAGACCAGCAAACGCTAAATGAGCATGTAATAAACTCTAGTATTGTGTATATATATTGTTTTGTGCAAACAACTGTTGATCCAGAAACACCAACAAATATGGGCTACTGCAAGTAACTCTTTATTCTATACACTGGGAGGTACAGCTTACAAAGAAAAGCAATTTTTGCTGACTGCTGGGCTGAGCGTTACCTACTGGTAAAACCTGGAGTACAGAGTGATGCATCAGAATAATACAGAACTTGAAAGATGAATATTTTATTAAAAAGTTACCTAATGCAAAGCAATCAGAAAGCAGAAGTAGCATTTAGAAGCAGTCACCATCTTCCTGTGAACACACAAAAAATCTGAACTGAGGAGCTGAAGAGTCTTGTGGTGAAACTTGTCAAATTGACTGATTTTGGCTCATGCAGATGTGCATACTTCAGTCTATTTTTCTTAAAGTCATCCCTAACGATGCAGCAGAAGCCCTAGGATTGCAAAAAGGATCCTGTGTACTATGCAAAGGACTAGCAATTACATGTACAGATTTACTTGATTACATGTACAGATTCACTTGATACAACTATTCCATGAGTATTTATTGTCTAAATGTATTCTGTTATCCTGAATATAAACAGATAATGTCAGAAATGTTGCAGATGTAATTTTCTTAACATGCTATTGTATTCTTGACAGATTAGTTTTGGTTTCATTAATATATAGAAAAACTTATTTAAGCATGGATCCATTAACAGCCTTTTTCTGCTAACCGTTTCTCCAAACAACCTGAAAAAAATGTTGTAATTAACTAAAATGTTCTGCCACATTTCACTATAGCTATCCACCAACTACATTTGTAATGGTGTATGATTTCTGGTTTTGTGTTGTTTTTTTTTTACAGGATGAGAATATAATGCGATCCATGCAGCTCTTTGAAAATGTGATTTAATGAAGACATTAGGTCTACAACTAATGGACAAATATGAGCTACTCTGCAACACTAACTAAAAAATGGATTTCCCACTTTATCATAAATAAAGTTACTCAGCTTTACACTGAGACATGTATTATGCAAGTACATTTTTTTATTATAAACTCTTCCCAACAAAAAATCCATTCTAAATTATACAATTTAGCACTTCAGCAGTGGCTACTTAACAGTTAACAGGACTGTACTGAAAAATCAAGTTCTTACTACAAACTCAAACAAAATAGAACTGACATTATGCACCCTTATTATCATTCCAACCCCTAGTTAAAATAGATAAAATCACAGGGAGATTAAATAAATATTCTTAGTTTTGCTACTTGTTTGTACTGGACTAAGCTCCAGGTGTTGAAGCATATTTCTTAAATCTCTAGCTTCTAATTTATACAGAGGCATTTATTTTCTTCTCATATTTCTATGGTGTAGTCCTCATTTTGAATAATATTTTGAGTTAAGATGCTATAATCAATGTGCACTGCACATCTTTCTACAATTGCCTTCCAACTTTGACTTGCTTTTCTCTTCAAAAAACCCCAACAAACCCAAACATAACTAAACAGATAACTTGAGAGCAAGAACTGTTATAGAACAACAAAAAATATTGCTTATAGGTCTTCTTATTCCCTAAAAAATATGAGTAAGCTTCTGTCAATCTCACCTAATAAATCTGCACTTAATTTATCATGACATGAATCTCCGGAGTCCTACATACGGTATTTTTAATTCCTTTTGGATGTGTCTGCAAAGTTCTTTGCCTAAAATTAAGGATCTTCTGACTTCTAATTTTTCATGAAGAAACCTTAACTGGATCCTAGCACTGCTTTCCTAAGTACATGTCCTTCTACCTTTAATGAAGAAAAAGGCATGAACTTTTGGAACTGCCATACCACTTTAGTGCTGAGAATGAACATCACTAAGTAGTACCACCTAAATGACTGCTAGAGAGGCTAATATACATTTCAGCTTTTTGTAATACCTTTAACTATGAGACAGAACCAGGAAAACAATGAAAACTTTAGCTATATATCATCTATATGTGATAAATGCATTACATTTTTTAAGATCATTTCTTCATTAAGATTGGAGCTACTTAACTCTGAACCTAGAAAGAGTCTTCTAAAAAAGTATGCATATAAAATATAACACTGCCCCTCCATCCAATTTTTAAGATATATTGTCCACAGAGTCTACGCTAATACTTCAAAATAGGTGAAATGCTATCAGAGATAGGCCAACCTTCATTGTGGCATTGCTGCAGAAAACATGAAAGGGGATTAATGAAGTAGAAAGAAGGTTACAAGTATTCTTTTGTAAAAATAAATCAGGTATCTATTCTGGTGTAGAGATGGGATGTTAGAGGCATGCTAAAGGCTGCTCTGCTATCACCAGTGTAGGATAAGAGTAGTACAATACATGTACACCTGAAATCTGCTGTAGTGTGGTTGTGTAAACTAAATGTGCACATTTTGTAAAAAAAAAAAAATAAAGTGAACATGAAGAAAAAAAAGGACCATGATCAATTTTTTGACTTCTTAAATACCTGCTGGCAAAAATGCTTATTTGAAGAAATACAATGTTTTTAAAGCATAAATACATTTATCTTGACTTAGCACAGTTCTGATCTTGGCAGAGATTGGTCCTGAAGTGAATTTTAGTCAGGCTGTGGTAATTTTAAAAAAACTTCTGAAATTGCTTTCACATGACAGACTTTTATTAATACTCTATGCATCAGCATCTTCTTATGACAAAAAACATCCTTTCCAACAACTTTAAATGCCAGAATTGTATATTCCTCAGGGGAAAATGTTCTGTGCAAATTTTGTTATTTCAGTTAACTCCCTCACAATGTACTCAAATACAACACAACCCTGAACAGTATTTATTACAAGAACCAGTTAGGAATTATTTCGCGGTCAAATTCAAATACATTCATGGACAAATGCTGTACACCCTACAAAGCTTGACAGCCAGGTAAGCTGGCTCGTACAATCTTTTTGTTGTCTTTAACGCATATTTTTTATAGGTCCCACGCTGAGAAGTTTATTAACTTGTCTGGACCTGAATTCACAAGCAAGTCCAAAGCGTATCTGTGACATTACTGAACTCAATACAAAGGGAGCACAGTGTATGTACTCCAAAGTTGCCTCCTACATCCAGCTCCCATTCAGTAGGCTCAAAGTTAACAGGAATTAATGAGCTGAGCAAAACCTCGGCTTTGGCTGTGTGAAGCAACCTGATGCCTCTGCACTGGATTCTCAAGAGCCTCTGCAGGCTCTCAGAACAACATGCTGAGAATGCACTGAGCAAGTTCAGCTTTGCACCATATGCTGTCTGTTTACTGGGTTCAGCTTCCTACCTTTAAAAGCTGACTCTGAAGAAGTCTGTGAGGGCTCACAGTTCTATGTCTACCCTAGTCCTGATGAACCTAAATGAATCCATCTGTGCTGTGTCACAAAGTAAGTTATAAATTTCAAAAGCAACTATACATATGCAATTTAGCACCAAGTTAGATTTTATTTAAGTAATTACAACCAAATTATTTTGCATCACACAAATATACAAAATATATTAAGCACATCAGATATATTAAATGAAATTGTAATTTAAAACAAAATAAAAATCAATATTTACTCTGTCTTTGAAATAACAGCACATTAATCAATGCCATTGTAAGCATAATGCATATGCAAATATACAAAGAGAAGTCTTCCATAATTACACATTCACAAACTGATAAGACTCCTGCTCTCCACCATACTGCAGAATTATTATTATTTTAAGAGAATGTATCATACCCCAAATAAGAGTCAGTGATATTTACAGACAATTTATTTCCTAACTTCACCTTACAGTAAAAATCACTACAGTTTTCTTGTTCAAGAGTAGATAGAACTATAGGTTGGAATTTTAGATTTGATGATAGCCACAGCTGCCTGTTGAAGAAAAAAAAAAAAATTTAAACAAAATAAGGGGCACTAGCGCTACATATGACAGTACTCATATAGTCTCTATAAATTGCATAATTCACAACTTTTACATAGTTATCTTTGCTATTATCAAACAGTAAAAAACTAAAAAGTTAATATTTGCTGAGAAATTTACTGTCAAAAGAGCTGAAAATAATGAACTGAGAAAATGCACCATTGTGATAACTAATGCTGGAGAGTAAACATCCAAAAGAAGGGATATGTAAACTCATACCTAAAACTGGGCATAAATATAGACATGAAATACTAAGGATTTTTAAGTAGAGGAGTGATGTTCTGGAAGGCACTTTCAACAAAACTAAGAATCATATGCTTTATAACTAATGTAGAAAATAAATTTGATAAATTAATTGGTTGGATTATATAATATTGCTTGTAACCACAATTTAGGAGTTTGTTTCCAGGTTTTTTTGATTTATCTTATTATTGTATTTTTAAAAGACCTACGGAAACACCTGCTCATGAAACAGGTAAGACTACAAGAAATCAGGGGACTGACAGAATTAGAGAATGAATGACTCACTGCATTAGTTACATTATCTAGACCTAAATTTTCAGAACATTAAGATGAGACATAATTTTCCTTTTCTTGTCTCACTTCATATAAACAAAAAACTCTCATCCTCCTTCATTTTTCATAATGTTTTTCAAATCTGTAATACAAACACTGCTACTGCTCTTAAATGAATATGAGCACACAAAAATGAAGAGGCACCTACTGATTATTTGGGCACTTACTGATTAAGGCACACAAGCTCAGTACTGGTAGGCCAGCATGTATGGTCTCTACTCTTCAGGTTTTTCCTGTTGTTTGCAAATAACCATTTAATGTAACACATACAACTGTTCGTAGGGTCAAGAAAGCAAATATTTTCTCTTCTAGATGAACATTCAAGCCACTACTCCTCACTTTTTCTCCTTTTCTCCTTTGTGCACAATGTGCAGCACAACATTTGGCAAAAGAATGTTCAACAGAAGAAACCTCTGCCATCTATTACTTAAAGCATCTTTTTGATTTATAGCCATTTCAGATCCAAACTCTGGGTTAACCAGGGTGGGCTGGAATGTGAGTTTCAGATTCCCTCCGTAAATGGCATAAACAATAAGCTATTAGTGGGAATAGGCAGGTATCATCAATAACAGCAAAAAGTAACTTTTTGCAAGAGTAAATCTTGTTGAGAAACATATTTAGTCCCAAAAAATGGAACACCAAGCATGTATCCCAGCCATACTGAAGCAAGAACATGGCAACAAAACCAGAGATCAAAGTTGTTCTGACAAAATTGAATTCAAAAGTGCAGATTACTGAATAATCATTTGTTCAGCTCACCTTTCCACCATATTGCTCCAACTTTTGTAAAGCAACGGTAACTTTTTCTCTAAATTTCTTGTCCATTAATCTCTTTAAAAGCTATTGGAAAAGTAAAATAAAAAGGATTGTTGCACAATATAGTACAGCATATGCAGAGAGGCAATAATAACCTATTTTGTTACTTTATTCCACTTTATCTTTGCAAAATTAAAGCCACAAAGAAACATTACTTTATAACTTGTAACTGATGTCAAAGTATGGAATTCAATAAAAGCAAATGGAATAAACAGTTAACTAAAGAGAAACCTAAATTCAAAGAAAACTGTAACCAACAAAAACATTTCTTTTTCTTTTAGCAAACAAATTTGAAAGAAATGTCCAGCTTAAAAAAAGTCTTGAAAAGTTGTCCCCATGAAAAGTTTAATTTTTTTTATGTGCACTGAAAGAGATTTATTGTAGAGGAAACACTTCAAAAAAACATGCTGCAGTTTCTCTCTTCTGTATTGGATGTCTAAAAAGGTCCTTTTATTTTGCTGTAAAAGTGCACTTTGCAAGTAGGTTAAAAGAAACCTTGAAAAGCCTGTCTGACAGAGGAAGGATGTCCTCAGAATGACTTGGTATAAAAATACTTCTCATAATCCCACTCAAAGCTTATATAATGAAAACTTCCTTGTGCAGAATTTCCATCTGAAAGAAGTGGGAATATTTGCTTCTGTTAATGTATTGAAACATTCTTGGTTTTGTTAAAATATTCAAACTTAAAATTAAAAACTCATTTTGCAATAAATTTTCCTCCAAAACAAAGCATCTGGATGTTTTTTTAAATAGTAGAGAGAAGATTTCCATTATTCTCCAGTTTACATTAACAACAGTTTTTGGACCTTGCTAGAACTTTTTAAGTCTCCATACTTTAAGAACGAAGGAGTCACACAGGGGACCATATGAAATAATGTTTTTCATGGAACTGCTGAGTCCTCCACTGTATCTGTGCAGATATTATAGTAAACAAGAGTGACATTAAAATACAAATGATTTTTTATTACAGCATTAAAAACTTACATTTGTGAGTAGAAGCTTAAGATGATCATTAAGAGATGGGCCAACAAGAGCACTGAGTTGCACTAAAGCATCCAGTCCCCTTCCAAATACTTCGTCATCTGCATGGGCCTTCGGAAGGGGCAGAAAGAAAGAAAATCCTGTGAGTAATATTCACACTAACACATAAGTTTTTTAAACTGCAATGTCTGCATTATTATTGTAGGGAGTAGTTTGAAACATAAAAACTACTGGGCATATATACTAATATTGACTGAGCCTTAGTATCTAGAGGCCACATTTAAAGCCGGAGTATATTTCTAAAGTGGAAAACAAAAGCATCCATGAAATGTCCACAAAACTCTTGCATTTCTTCTGAGAGAAGGAAACTAATAATTTACTATTGATGAAATAAAAAAATTGGCACACAGAACAGCTTGCTACACTGACAACTTCAGTATTTCACAGCATATTAGAAGTAACTTTCCAAATGCCGGTATGTTGAAATTGAGAGACACCATTTTAGTTGCAAATGGAATGAATTCTGGGTAATTTCCATGTAACTCATAACGATAACTTTCATTGTTGGAGAAACAGAGGAGCCAATAACTTTCTGTTTCAATTAATTTAGTTCCCTGCCAACTACACCTTTGTCACCTGCCAAGCAATTATCAGGCTCTTATCTACTTTTACAGTTCTTTGTCATCTTTATTGCTCCCATGGAAAGGTTCTTCTATACTCGACTTCTCTAATGGTTTAGTTACCTTGCTTTTCCTTTAGCAGAGAAATAGACTCATAACAATTTATTTTGGTCTCATATTCAATTTTAAGTTTGTTTAAGCAACTATTTTTCTTCTCCAGCATCTGGGCCCTGAACATTTTCTTTTTAACTAGAAATCATTGACTGCTTATGCAGTAGAAGGTTTAACAAGACTTAATACCAAAACAGTGCAACAATAAAAATTATCAGAAGAGTAACATTAACTGGAGGATAAGAATAATTACTCTAATTTTTTCTTCAAGCTAAACCAAAGATAGCGATAACATACAATTCTGAACTGTTACATCTCTGATTTGAGATCACAATTAATCTTCAAACTTCAAGCCATCTCTGTTAAATCAGAACTGAAACACAGCTAGATAAAAAGGATAAAAAGGACAGCTACTTACTGAACCAGAAAAGGAGTCTCAAAGACATGAAAAAGATCCAAAAGAGAGAACCTTCAAAGTCAATATCTCATTTTATTTTCTGATGGCGTAGAAGAATTAAAAATATTTTAAAAATTAGGAATATGTCCTCAAACACTTTAAATGTCTTCTTCCCTTTTCCTCATGGACATATTCTGGAGATGGTGCTGTGCAGGGCTGGGAGTTGGACCCAGTGATCCTTGTGGGTTCCTTCCAACTCAGCTTATTCTGTGATTCTGTTTTACCTTTGTAGCATATTTTGAACTGTTACATGTAATAGATGAGTATTTATTCCTGCATATCCATTTTACTTGCATCTCATTTTTATTTTTTTGGATGTTATTGTGTGGACATACTAAAAAAACCCACCACAAATACATATATTTATTTCTGCTTATATTAAAACCTTTAATAGAACAGTTTCATAAAATTTTCCCATAGCTACTGCTATATAGTCATACAAGGAGTTTCCCATCTGAATTCATATTTAAAGACATATTTAGCTAATAAACCAAGGCAGGTTTAACAACAGAAAGAGAAATCATTCCTACCCCCCAAACCAGAAGTCCATACAATAGATTCATTACATTAATATTATCCATGTATTTCTCACCAGCAGAAGAAAAAAAAAAATCTAACCCATTAAAATCTCTGCATGAAGAGCAACACATACCAATGAAGCCTTTAAGACTGGAACTAGACGAGGCAACAAGGGAATAGCTTTTTCAGCAGCACCTTCAACCAGAAGTAATTCTTTAAAACCCTCCTTGGAAACAAAAGTATAGGGATGTTTTGTCTCTCTTAGTCCCTGTTGCAAATGTAAAACATGACTTTCTTAATAGTGAGCCTTCTTTTAAACAAAAACACATTTTAGGAGTTCCACATAGCAGCAAGATAACGTTTAGATTTTGTCAGATCAGTTCAAAAAATAAAGTACACTAACTCCACCATGTGGAGCCACTGGGTACAACTCTGCTCACAGAATATTCCAATAATTTTTCTTTTAGAACACTGAATGTTAAAACTCACATTATGAATACTGCCAATTCGATCAATATTTGTACTTCATTACCTTTAATCTAACAACCCAAGGTATTTTTTCAATGAGACCATGAACTAGAACAGGCTATGTTTGTAAAGAGGTTTTGTACCCTGAAGAAAAAAAGAATAGAAAGTGAACCATGAAAGGAAAGACACCCCACACCACATATCTCTGTATGCAACACTAAAAACTTGTAGATAGTACAAAGATGCACTTCTAGCAAAGGCCTGACTGGAAAAACTCAAAGATTTAAAGCCCTGTGGCTGAAGCCTTTTTTCTTAACATAATAGAAGCTTTATGTTATTTAGGAATTGACAGTTTTGTTTAATCTTAAAAGAAAACAAAGAAAAAAAGAAAAAACGAAGGGAAAAAAGAAAAAAGAAAATAAAAAGGAAAAACAGAAAAAAAAGAAAAAAGAAAGAAAATAAAAAAGAAAATAAGCCACCTTAGTATATACACTTTATTCTACCTGCAACATTGGATTCAGCCATTAGATCACGTTTATTTAGACACCTGAAAATATTTTTGGTAATAAATGTCACATATGGTTCTGAGAAAACAGAAGCCTCAACATGATGTATAGTATTTTCTTCCACTTATTTACAGGATCCTATTTCCACTGTACTATTTGTCTATTGAGGAGAGCATTCTTACTTCATAAGGTAGGCTTTATATACAAAAATAAGCAAAACAATTTAGTTTACAAAAGAATCTGCAAAAGCACAAACTTCATTCAACAGTTGAGAATCTGAGATGCAGTCTTGCATTTGATCAGTATCTTGAAGATTAAATAGCTCTACCTAGCTCTCCCAGAATGCTCTAACTAGAGAACTACAAATAGCAATGTTCTTGACCATTTTCACTCATACAATATCCTCACAAGTGGGGTTTTTTTTTAATATTTCCCTAGTAGCTGAGCCTAAATTAGCTAGCGTAGATTGTTTAAAAATGACACTTGCCATTAGGAAATGGTTGTATGCCTAATGTTGCAAGAAATTGAGTTTACCTCTGCCAATGTTATAAGGAGAGGATCAAAGGGAACAGTTTCAGGAAGGCAGTCCCACTGCAGTTTGTGCTTTACTGATCCATGCACTAACCTATATATAATAACAAAGTTTTAACAAATTAACATATAATAATACATAATTTATTGCTAACACCATTTGCTTTAAATGTATCACCAATTAGTTTGCTGTATTACTACATTATATACACAATTGCAATACATACTGCTCTCCTTAGTGAAATCACAGGATCACAGAATCAACTAAGTTGGCAAAGATCCCTGGGATCATTGAGTCCAACCTGTATATATGTATAATGGTTAACAGTGCAATTATAATAAATTCCCAAAATACGGCAGTTTTTAAATTCCGCTCCTAATCACAAAGAAATCAGAAAAAAGAAGTTATAAAAATTATAGCTGCCTCTCATGCCAACACAGAAGATATTCCTTTTGCAAAGTTACTTTTTGATAAGTATATCAAGAAACATTTTCCTCAAATAGCACTGGTAAGGGAAATCAGTTGAAAATGAAAAAGATCATATTGGAATTTACTATTTACTCCTAAGATACAAAAAAATGCATTAATGTATTAATACTCTGTATTAATGATTATTTTAAACAAGTATATACATGTACATTTTATTAATGATGACTTATATTTTTGTAAAGTAATTCTGCATCCATGTGACAAAACACTAAGGTGTTTATTGTCTAGGCAAATATATAACTAAGTAACTTAAAATACCTGAACTATTACTTAGAAGTAGTTTTGTTAATATTTTATATTCCTGAAAACTACAGAATAGAAATGTTCAAAAAAAACTTGTCATACTACTAACTTCAGATAAAAAAGGCTGTGAAATGTTTACTTACTAAAATGGCACTAGAGAAGTAAACACATTTACCTGAAGAAATTGTTTGTGAAAGAGGTTTAGGAAACCAAGTGTGCACATACTTAACTATTCTTTAAAAATGTGGCTTTGATATTAATACAGCATAAAAAAGAAACAAAAGAAGACAATTTCAAAGGCATGGAAAGTTGCTTTCTGCTCTGAAAAGACTTAAGTATTAGAAATTTTTCCAGAAATTAATGGAATCAAACAACCTAACTAAAAAATGAAACATGAAGAGATGAATTTCATAATATATTTAGTAAAGATAAAAACCAATCCAGCACACCTGCATGGAATGCCACCTCTAGCGTACGTAGCAGCAAATGCAGTTGGTGGTTGAGAATAAGGACCAAACTGTGAGGACAGAAAAAAAAGCATTATTTATTCATAACAGTAATGTTTTATAGTTATTATGAATATGTTAAAACTGAAGTTTACCAAAAACTGAACTTAATCATGTGATTCTAAAACAAATCAAAAAAAGGAACTGCAGCTCATGGGGTGGAAAACATGTAAGTGATACACTTACGAGAAAACAGCTTTTAAGACTCATCTGGCTGGGGAGTTGAATAAAAATGAATAAAAATGTAGAATCAGTGGTCTCCTGATGGAATAACTTTATTTTTCTATTTTTTTTTTTTGCAAATGGTAATATTAAAGTTTACAGGTTCTCTCCTTAGCAGATCAAGGAACTCCCCTGAAGCTCTTGTTGTTATATTGGTAACATACAGAAAGCAGTTTTACTGCAACTCCATCTTGATCTGAGTATAGGCAAAAGTATATGGTGGCAAGATATGGGAGAAACACCAAATATTGGACAAGATGGTGGGAGGGCACTGCAAGTGTACAGGAAGGTTCACACTGGGTGAGAATCTAGGAAGGACACACTGGAGAAGGACACTAGGACCTTCATGCAAGGAAAGGCTGCACAAATTTGTTTTTCTATCATATACACATGCTCCTTATGCATATGAACTATTATATTATTTACTAGCATGTGATAGTGCTAGCAGCATTCAATGCTGCTTCCCAGATTATACACCTTATCATAAAGCATTCAGAAGGAAACACCATGAAATCTCAATTTTTGTCTTTTTAGTGTTCAAACCTACATTAAGATTAGTAGAATTGTGTTCAAGGCTTAATTTCAGTCATTGTGCTACTTGCAAAGAGATTTCAAGTAAAAAAGATGCCCACATTGAAGTATTCTGCTTCTGTTTATCAGAAAAGTACTTCTGCATTTAATTCACTTTCCAAAAAGCCTGTCACATTACTAATTGTCCAAATTATGTGGCCCAGGGGTGAACTATAATTCCTGCATTCAATGCTAGTTCTCCAGGCACGTGACTTCCATAAAATAAACAACTCCTTTCATTACTATTCTCCCAAGAGCACAGATTTTTCCTGAAGCATTACGTAGTCACAGTAACTGTGAATTTCAAATAATGTTCACCAGCAATTAATTTGCCAGATTTTATGAAGCCTTGAATACCTTCAATATGGCACCTGATTCTTGGTTTCATTGCATAAGTTTCATATTCATGAAATAAGTTATTCTAAAGCACCAGGTGCCAAAGTTTAGATGTATAAGAAAAAAAAACAACAATCCTTTTTAATATTTAGCTGTAAATCTCTTTCTAGGTCAATAGTATATAGAAAATAACAGTTACCATCCCAGCCACAATTGTACCAAAATACATTTTTATAAAAATGTAATAAGCAATGTTATACTTCAGGCATTTGAGCTTAGATAAGGAATATATGATAACAAAGATATGATTAATAATGAAAATTTAATTTCCATTAAAAAAATAGGACCAGAAGAAGCACGTCCTGCATGCCATTTCATAAAGTAAGGAAAATTCTTCAAACCACAGATGGATTTTGACCAAACAAAACCACCATCACCTATACATACCGGATCAATAGTTTTAGGATTCAGTTTGTCACTAGGCTTTGGCTGTGATTCTGGAGAACATGTCTTGCTTTTCTGTGCTGCAGTCTTTGCTTTTATTTGGATTCCTGATGACATTCTTAGAACATTGCTTCCTACAAGAAAAATATTAAAAACATAAAATAATTTTCATTCCTATATGACAGAATATCAAGGGTTAGAATCCCCAGGCTTAAAGACTGACATGAACAAACAATCAAGTAAATCTGAGTAAGTGCACTAGGAAACAAATACTTATTCTTATATATCAGACACAGTGCACGGGATAATTGTAACAGTCTTGTTACTCCATCTTTCAAATGCACACATTTCCTAACCTCCTTCTCTTTACTTGTGTTCTTTGAGACCTGCAGCTAAAGTGCATTAGATACAGTCTGCTTTTAGGGCAGCCTGCAGAAATCCGAGCAGCAGTACAGGGCTCTGCAGAAGAGCCCAGAGTCAAATAGGGTTGGGTGCAGTTACATCAGAAGAAAGCAACAATTTGAGGAACGTCCAGAATGCAGGAATGAAGCTAGTACATTCAGGACACAAACCCCAAACCACACTCAATAAGAGATGAGAACAGAAATGTAAGGCAGCAAAAATACAGAAAATGAATTCCAATTCCAATAAGAAGAATGAAAGTACTTTTTTAAAAAGAGTGCAAAAATAACTTTGTCTACATCCTTAAATACTGATTTAAGTACACTTATCTTCTGTAAGTCAATGCACCAGCTACACATCACTACATATGTATGTAATTGTGTTAAAGTGTCCCTAATAAAAACAATAGTTCTCTGCCTATTTAACATACCAAGTCTGATACCATGATGAATAATATAAATTATTCCAGGGAAATAAGAAGATTTCAAATATAAATAAAATTATAAAGAGTGAAAATGCTAGTTTTGAATACTATTAACGTTCAGTAGTTTTTGCTGTGGTGTATTCTGCATGGGAAAAAACCAATTTAGTAAATAAGGAATTAAATTCCATTAGTGAAAAAGAAATTACACTATATAGAGATGAAAACAACAGGAAGCCACACAGAAACAAACGTTGCCTCAGGGATGAGCAGAGTGCTTGCTATCCAGCCATCACATTTGATGACACCTGTCTTTCTCAAAAACATGATTAAATGCCAAATACCGACATCAGGATGAATCAGAGATACAGATTTTTTTTCCACACTACTTTCTCACCCTCAGCTGTACCAGCCACCTGCCTTAATCTCTGCCAGACTCTTGCACATGCAGTCCTTGTTTACCTTGGCTATTCTAATTCTTCTCTCCAAACAGGATTTCCAGTCAGGTACCTTTGTCATCATCTACATTATGAAATCTTAAGGATTGCTTCTGTTTCTGATAAGTGATAAGGTCCCAGCACGTATGTAAATATGCTGTCTTTATACTTGTGGAAAGAATTAAATGAAGTGCCTAAGTTTTACTGAATGTTGTGAAACAACATCTAATAAAGATTAGCAAATTAGCTAAAATACAAAGCAAAACTAAAATTGAAAGTTTAAATCAATACTTTTTGACTGATGATTTAATCAGAACTAGTGATTCAAATCAGTTCACCTACTGTACACCTTGTTTTCTCTTTCCTACCATTTCCAGAATGTGGCCTGTCTCCACTGAGAGTCTTTTTAAAAGAACTAATATACCACAATTAGACAATTAAGTCTCCTCAGAACACACCAAAACTTACATAACACTTATGAGAACTATTTTGTTTGTAAAATGGAAGTCAAATGGAAAACATTAATATAGAAAGAAATCTACTGATTTTGTATGTCCATTTATTATCACAAAATTCTAATCACATTAGAGTTAGAAGACAGATTTTTAACTGTCAGAAAAGTAAGAATCAAGATCACTTCATACCATAAAAACACCAGATAAGTTCTTGACAGTAGCAGCATAAATCACAAAATAGTACTGTCAGTCTCAGCCTTTGAAATGTACAATTGCTCATAATACAGTCAGCTTGCTAATACCTACATAAATATTTTTCTCAGAAAAGTATTTACAAGTAATTCAGGTGTATTAATTTTTTCTGTTTTCCAAGAAATCAAGATACATGCTAAGGTACATTAGGTTTTAACTAATGACAAAATCCAGAGAAGTCAGTGGTTGTACCATGAGAGAAAGTAAACACAAAAAGTGTCACAATAAGCAGGAACAATGTCAGCCTTTTGGGACAAAGTAAAATAGGAGTAATGAACAGTGATAATGGTTTTGTAAAAATGCAACTGGGACAACATGCCAATGTATTGGCAGGAAAGGAGGTAGTACTGAGCAGAAAAAGTACTTTTCATAAGGAGGTCTCACTCTCCAAAGATGAAAGCTCTTGTGTAGTGAGGAGCTGGAAGGGTCACACGTGTTTGTAGACAGATCAGACGGCTGAAGCACGGCTGTGAATCAAACAAGCGACATACGAGGTTTGATACAGAAGTGACCCATCTACTGGCAGATGACAGACTTCAAATAAAGGAGCGACACTTTAAACAGAAATAGGAAAAGCGCTTTCAAGAAACAGCTTTCAAAGGAGGAAAAGTGCAGCCTGGAGTTCGGGTTCTAGAAGTCACTTAAGGCAGGCAGAATGGAAATCAGTAGGATTTGAAAGGCGAGGTTGCTCCCTTACCCTGCTCAGTGCCAACTCTCCCGGAGTATAGAAGCAGAAACAGATGAAGGGCTTCGAGCACCGTCACCGCCGAGAGGCTCAAACAGCGAAGCTCCGGCGAGTTCCCACAGAGCCACCGGCCCAACCCTCACGAGCCCCGTGGGACATCCAGGGACTCAGCGGGAGCACGAGGCGCCGCCCCGCTCCCCTCGGCCCCTCTCCCGTCCCCCGGCTACCGCTGCCCGGGCACGCCGGGATCCGGGCAGCGCCGGTCCCGCTCCCCTCGGCCCTTCTCCCGTCCCCCGGCTCCCGCTCCCTGGGCACGCCGGCCCTGCTCCCCTCGGCCCTTCTCCCGTCCCCCGACTCCCGCTGCCTGGGCACGCCGGGATCCGGGCAGCGCCGGTCCCGCTCCCCTCGGCCCTTCTCCCGTCCCCCGGCTCCCGCTCCCTGGGCACGCCGGGATCCAGGCAGCGCCGGCCCCACTCCCCTCGGCCCCTCCGCACCGCAGACGCTTCCTGCCGGTTGCCAGGGAAACTACGGGCCGCCGGCAGCCCAAACTTCCTCCGTGCTTGCTGCAGACGGAGCGACAAGGATACTAAAAGATCGACTTTGCGGGGGAGGTTTCAGCCTACCTTGTATGCTGTGATTCGAATGAGAACTGTGAATTTTCAGGTGACATCGCCACTCAGTTTTAGCCACTTTTAAAATACCTTCTCAGCTATACAATCCACTCATACAATAGTGAAAGTTCCATTGGAAATACAGCATCACATCTGAATGTGGTAAATGATCTTTTGGGTAAAAAGCTACGTTTTAACTTGACCACGAGAGTGCTTGCATGCTTTCTTCAAGAGACGTCTATATTCTTTCATGCACACAAAAATAAATCTTCAAGCAAAATGTTTCCTTGGTTTGCTCAAATTGCGTGGGATACAAGCTTTCCACCATTGCATTCTTTCTCACTTCTGTCATTTCTACTGCAGAACTGAATGTGGATAAGAGAGACTATTTTCCTGATTTTCCACAGGAAAAAATTGCACTGACAGTGTTGAAAAGTAGTTGTAGACTATTTTAGTTTGTAGACTATTCATCGGCGTTAGATTTTGCGTAATGCAGGCATTTCATAACTGGTTTTATCCAACATAAATACTTTGTATCTGTCAATAACAGGGAGTCAAAAGTGAGGACTTTTGCAGAGTTAAAATAGGGCTACCATAATTGAGTGCCGTTGAAATGCACTAGTGCAACATACCATCTGGAAATACAGAAAGAAAAAAATCCATAAATAATATTAGAGAAGGGAAGATTTCTATTTTTTCTAAGAGTTTTTAATTAAACTCAAGAGAGATTATAGTACTTTACAGAATTATTTTACTGTTCCATAATACTGAAGGGAATAGAAAAATGGATGTCTTTTTATCCAAAAATTTTATGGACTGAGAAACGATCTCAGAAAAAATCCAATCTTTGAAAAGCAGACCATGAAAATCTTTGAAAATCACACTAAAAAATGCAAACCAGCATGATCATTTCCAGGATGAGAAAAAAATCTGCTTTTTTTTTTGAGCAAGGTTTATTTTTAGTTCAGTGTTTTAGTATCATTTTATACATGTATGTGCTATAGCTGTTTTGCGAGTACAGAACAGACCACAGCTGTGGAAGAAAGTAGTAGTACAATTCCGAAGTCAGTAGGAGGTATGAACTGCTGTGTAGCATGAAGCAAAACCTCACTGATCAGCTCCATGGAGTCAGCAGCTCCCACTGAGTTCACGGAGGCACAGAAACGACTGGGTTGTAAAGGGACAAGTAAGAGTCCAGTCTCTGTGCAAGAGCAGGGCTTAGTTCAGAGTCCAATCATTTTCCTGAAAAATGCAAAGTAAGAGAGTGTCACGGTCCTGCAGAGCGTATGGTACCACGGGGAGTCCTGCTGTTCTTGGGGGGTTGAATGCACAAGGCTCAGCCACCTGAGTGCAGGCAGCCTGGTGTTTTGGGTGGGCTTGGTGCTCTTGTGTGGGAGCCTAACTCTCCCACGTGGGAGATATACAGACTAAAATGATCCTAAATTACTGGAGTAGGGTAGGATGAAACTGTATCCTTATATATATTTTTCTAACTTGCATGAAATTGTAAGAGTTAGGAAAAGAGAAGTCCTAAGGTTAAACACACGCTCAGTCCCTTCTGATTCCTACAGTATGATCTTAAAATGGTTTTTATTACACTTGTCCTATGCATTTGCAGATCCCCTGCTCCTTGAGTAGCTTCTTATTATAACTGGCCTTGGATTTTCTCACTTAATACAGACATTGGGAATATGGGTCAAAATGCTTGTAATAAAACATATTTGTTTAAAATAAAATTATTTTCATACTGTCTCTTACTGTTTTTGGTAGTTTTAATAGAATCTAGCCTGTGACATTTTAAACCTATTTGGTGGATGGGCAATTTAGGAGGAAAAATACTGTATGATCACAGTATGGATCAACAAAACATGTCAAATTTCAGCATTTTTGTTCATTGTGATGATACCAGTTCATAATGTTAAATATGGTATCATGACCCACTATTACTGTATACTTGAGTAGCATTAGCTCCAGTTATTATGAGTTTCTTCATTATGTATTTTTAATTTGTTTAATTTAACTGCCATAAACCATCCTAAAAGCTTGAAAATAACTAAAGACAAAAATTTGAGTCATTTCCAGAGTATTTATAATGAAAAGAAACGTATATGTTTGTGTGTTCAGTTGAGCATATAGAAAATGAAAGTTAACTCAGCACTGATTACTTACTTTTCCATAATAATACTCAACCAATTTAAATAGAACCAATGATTAATTAATTATCTATAACTGCTGATAAAACCAATATGCAATTTGACTTCTTTTTTTCATTAGTCACAGCTAAATAGTTAATTACTGAGGGGGAGGAGAATTCACCAATGCCAAATGAATTCTGAGGCTTATGAAATTAAAACTGAAACTTACTGGAATATGGCTAATTGAAAGAACATCACATAAACCAGTCACATGTTAGATCTTTCTGTCTGAGCATATTTATACCTTTGTTAAGCTAATTCATTTGGCATGGTTTAGACTTGGCATGTTGCCAAAGCCAGTTGAGAAATTGTGGGGAGAATATTTCTTGACAAATGCAGGCTTTTGAATGTGGAAGGGAGGGAGTCGATACTTTAATTTTTGTCATAATTTAATTAATTTGCATTGTCAACAATTCCGTCTCTATTTGTAGCAGCTTTTCTGTTAGACAATAAGTGGCTTATGATGATTTGTTTGCTATATTTTTCTAAATACAAGAAAGAGATTAACAACAAGCTTAGAAATTGACTGATTTTACATCTTACTATAGTATTAAATGTTCATCTAATAATACACAAACATATATTTTCATTTGAGATTATTTTAGAAGCTTATAAACCAAGTGCAATTTTAACCGCAGTTGGGAGCTGACAACTTGCAGCCTAGTAAGAAGAGTAAAAGAACAAAACATGTTTCCTCAATGTATATGGTAACTCCTTTCATTTCTCCAGAAACTGTGAAAAGTTAGAAATTCTCACTGGTCTTTCAAAAAGTTTAAAACTGAATTCTAGGAGTGTGTTACTTAGATAGTCTTCAAATACCATTCCACAAAGATTTTATCCTGACTTAAACATTCAGCGTGCTTTATAAATAGTCCTCTATAAAAGAGGAGTTACTTTACAGTGTTTGGCAATAAATGTGAGCTACAGAACAGATTGTAGACACCTAATTGTAGTTTTCAGGTTTCTCTTCAAAGATTAAATGCTCCAGGCACTTTCATTGACAAGTGTTGCATCGGATGATTAGTTCAGTGCCTGTCAAGTTGATGGACCTGTGAATATGCCCTTATATCTTGAGTGAAAATTGGTGTGAAACAGCATCACTTCAGTTGAACAGTTCTGGATAACAGCTCATAGAATCTATTGGATTGCTTACTCTTTTTCTGTGATACACCAGAAATTATTTGATTGCCTATTATTAAGTGCTAAGTTGCTGTAGGGACTTTGGATTAGCAGATCTGAGTCCTCTGTAAAACTCAGAGGCAAGGTCCCAGGAAACAGACTGACCCACAGGAACCTTCAGGTTTTGATGTTTCAGAGTAATTCATACAGGTATGACCCCCAGATTTACAAACTTAATGAGATTCCTAATGAGTCTCACGGAGTACATGGTACACAGAGTACTGTTAGTGTGCAGACATGGTGCTTTGGGTATGATTCGTGAATGAAGACGCAAGGCTGAGCACAGTCAAGTAGTTGCATGGGCAACTGCAGTTAAATTCCACACCAGGCTTTTTGATTGCTCTCAAGGATATCCTGCTGATCAGAAATTATTGGGAAATTCAGGTTTTTCCATGAATATGAGTACCTGAGTGAGTCAGAGAAATTTATCTCCATATAGATATAAAGATGCTAACTCATCATTGGTCCACTTCCCTTTACTTAATGAAGTGTTTAGAACAGCTCTGCAATCATTCAGTTATATTTGTATTCACCTTTTACCCATGGCCATACAGAACCAATGTTCCTGTCTCCTGTATATAGCTAGTACTACCAGGAGCCAAAGTAGACCAACTATACCCATCCTTCAGTGAACTGTACTACCTTAAAAAATGAAATTAGGATTAAAATGAGACATGTCAGGATTTGGGTTTTTTCTGATTTGTCTAAGTTTTTGTATCGGCAGTTTGAATTTGCTCTTTCTGGTGATGCCAGTTCTGGTGATGCCAATTGCTCAGGAAGGACAATTCATTCCATTCCATCACCCCGATGCTGGCAAAATCAGTTACTTCTGTAAAAGTACTTTTCTTGTTTATGGAGAGAGATCCATTCCCACAAATTTAGTCATAAAAGAAAGAGATAGGAACCTCCATTTCTTTGAATCACTAAATCTAAGTTTTATGATACTTGATTTCCTGCCTCCCTGCTGTTCACTGGAATCTTTGTTCATAATTTGTCTCAGGAATCTGAATCAGAGCATTTCCACAGTTAAACACCTAAGAAGAAGATTAACAGAAAGTACCAAAGATGACCTGGTGATGACCACCACTGAGTCATAGAAAAAGTAAAGGAAAAAGCTATGGTTTCAGACAAAAGTAGTTGACAAACAGCTGGGGAAAGAAAAGGGGGAATTGGATATACATTCATGATTTCTACTCTGAAATTCACAATTGTCAAAGTTTTCAAAGATAACAAAAGGTTTTGAAAGCGGGGCTAGAAGGCTCACTGGATAATGGAAAGTCTGTTTTCGCCTGATTTGTACAGACTTGAACTCAGACTCTCCTGCCTCTCAAACCTGACAAACGTGGTGATATCCAAGTATTATTCTCAATTGCTTTAGGGCATAGCAATGATATTCTGAATTTTCCCAGAGTACAAGCTTTTATTAACTATTTTTTTCACTAAACAGGTGCAGATATTCGTAAGTAGAAATAGAATGAAAGAATGTATCTGTGAGGACGGTAATCCTGAAGATGAAGTAATACCCAATATCACAGAAAAAATGAAAGAACTAGAAACAACATGTTCTCTTTATAAATCAGAATCTACTTTAAAAAATGCACAGGATATTAAAAGATGATGACTTTATCACAACTTTGGGTGCCTTGAGAAATGTTCACCACTATTTTATATTGCAGGTATTCTTATCTGACACATGCCACCCCATGCAAATAAAAAAAGATTAGTAGTGTGCCCTTTCTCTGCCATGCAGAGAATGCCATTATTCTCTTCCTGCTGATTTTTGTCAACTTGGAATTTGATTTTAAGAAAAATAAAAAAAATTCTCATTGAGTAATATTCTTTAAACGCAAGACAGACATGAATGAGCTCTAACTGTACTCACCAGATGATTTTTCTATAATTATTTGAAAGAAAACCCTCCCTACTAAATTTCTAAGGTAGGATAAATATAATTTAAATTCAGCTGAGGGAAATAATTAAGCAAAGTTGAAAACTTGCACCTCATTGTCAGGGTGCTGCTATGAGGGCTGATTGACATGTTTTCCCCATCAGAGTTGAATAGAGAAAAAAAACAAAACCAGTTGAGGCACACACTGCAGTTTTGTGTTTTCCCACTCGGTGGCAATGATTCCTTCTCTTTCCTTCCCACTTCTGTGCTTCCTGCCAGACAGCTGCTGCTGTGCATTCTGCAGCCTCTGATCAGAGGAAGAAACAAGGGAAAAATCATAGTTTTCTGCTACTTCAAATATCACAGATGGCAAAATAGAGGAGTTTTTAAAATGAAAATGTAAGTATTTCATAGTTCATTTGTCAGAGAAAATGTGTTCTTTGATAGGAATTTTTCTACCAGTTTTATCCCACTCTAGGGCACAGATCAGTAGCGATATATAAAGTATTGAATACGAGCAAGTTTATTGGAATAATGCAAATAATAACAAATACAAAAAAAGTTTTCCACAAATTCACAGGGCATCACAACAGTATTTCTACTCTTGTCTGTTTTTTCCTCTTTTCTTTTTTTGTTTGTTTTTTCTTCCCAACAGCAGGAATAAACCTATGTAGTTGGTACTACTTGGTCTGCAGAGAACATGTTGGGGAAGAGGTCTAATTGCACTGGCTAATGAAATGTGTCTCTGCAGAAACTGTAGCTAGGTGCAACATGTTCTTTCATAATGTTTACAAACCTTTCAGCTTTTGCCTGAGTCCATGAGGTTCCCTTTGCTGGATCAGACATAGCAGAGAGCTGCAGCAAGGGCATCAGGATGTGCTCTGAGGCACACACAGCTTGGGAGTACTGCATCACAAAAGCATTTAATGTCTCCCACACAGTAAGCACAGCTGGCACTTGAGATAACAAGTCCAGGCATGGTAGGAAAAATATCTTTGCTTAAGACATGGAAAAGGTTTGAAAGAAAGGCTTAAGATTTGTAAGACTCAATTCAAGTTGGTGTCTCAGAACTAGTAACAGCCTAGAAGTACTGTCTGTAGTGATAGTGATGAGCTGTGGTAACAGTCACGACTAAATAATAAAGATAGAATCAAAGGTAGTGGTGACGGTAGCACTAGTTTTGGTATTTTCTCTTTTCAGAAAGTGGTTCAGCAACATCCCCTCTGTCCCTGCCCACACAGGAGTAGCAAGTAGGGGAGGAAGGCTGCCCTGCTGTCTCTTGCTCTGCTACTGGATTTTGGAGGAGGATGAATTGAAACATCTTTGCAAATCAAATAAACAGAAAAAATAAAACAAAAAAACAAGGGGAAAAAAGGGAATGAAAGAAAGAACAACAATCAGATAATTCCAGGAAAGATGTTGGGAGGTGGGGGGAGGAGAGGGGACAGTGGGAACAGTGCACTGGAATTGCAGTGAGAAAGAATGCAATTAGTGTAGAAGGTGGAGGGAATTAAAAATGAGGATATTGAAGGTGCAATGTCTTCAAACTCATGTCTTTTAGACTTTGTCTGTTCATGGATTGTAGTTCCTGTAATTCAGACATTATTTTGGTTTTCCACAGTTCTACTTTTTGATATGAGAAGAGACTGGGTAAGAGAAACTAGAGGATGGAGAAACTAAATAATTAACTAGAGGAAAGGGGGGGCAAGGGGGAAGGGAGACAAGCTTTTGCTATATTCCTCAATATAGTACGTTTCTTCAGTCTGTATTTGAAATAGTAGAATATGAGCATGTGTATTTTTGAGGAAGAAAAAGGGAAGGATGGGAAGGGTAAGTGTAGGGATGAGTACCTCACTGTTCAGCTACAGACTGCCCTGCTGTTGCTGGATGCCATCATAGGTAGTGCCCCCTGTGTGGGTTGACTGGAGAATCTCAAGCTGATGTCCCTGTGGATGTGAAACTAATCTCAGGGGTAGGTTGAAAAGAGTAGTGGTGTTGTCAGAAAGGCTAAGAATGCAAGAGTCTGGAAAGGTGGTAGATTCTGTAGGACAAACACTAACAATATACACTATGGGAGGCAAAGAGGAAACTTCCCAAGAGCCTACCAGGTCAGTTGTTTGCCATGAGACAAGGTATGGACAAGTGGCCAGTACAACATTTACCATCAGCTTCAAGTCTGAAAGGTAATTCAGTTCACAAGAGAACTGTGTATTTAAATACTACGAACTTGCCATCTCACAAAAAAGATCATTTCAAAACTATTGCACATTCTGTCTAACTGGAAGACTTTTGTTGAATTGAACATAGGGAGATCAAAGATTAAGGCATTATAGTGTCTGTTCATTGAGTGTCCCGTCTGAGAGAGCTGAAGAGGGTGCCCAGGGAAGACTACATAAACCAAGACAATTGTACATAGCATTTCCCATGAGTATTCTCCCAACTTTCAGCCTTTTGCCATTCGGTAACATCCTGAGCCAGGTATGGCTGCAGCATATTCAGTAGTTTTCAATGGATTTCTCTCATGGGGAATTCTCATTCTGTTGAACCACAGGAGACTATTAGTATTCACAGTAGCCTGACAAGGAGTCTTGCAGCTCACCCTCACCTTTTTATGTTGGTTGAGTATTTTCTATCAATTAATTCTATTTCTTTCAAATAGTTCTTCTGCTCAGGCTTTTTCAAGGTATCAGCATCATGAGCAGCACAAGTTTATGTCATCCCACATATTTTAGGTTTTTTTGACTGGATAATGAAAAATATGGCATCACTTCTCAGAATCTCAGTACCATCTCTTTGTTCCTAAAGTCCCAAACTTCTTTAGGTTTTAAATTTTCTAGACATTCTGTAAAATTGCAATTAGTTTAAATTGCGGCAGGTTTTTCTAATCAGTACTGCAAAGCACTTCAGTCTGCACTGGGCCAGAGTGTGCGTTATAACTGTCAGCTGGTTCACACCATACATGGAAATTTTACTGCACATTGAAGACCCCACAGTGTTTTCTCCTGTTATCCTCCCTCATCTACTATTACCTATACTTATTTACTTCTTTTGCTACTCTGAAAATAGATGCAAGTTTTGGCCAGGCCACTTCAGTCTGTTTCCTGTTCTAGGCTGACCTCTCAAATGCTTCCATCAGCCACTGGTTGTGTAGATTTCCATCCACAAAACTGAAGTGTCAGCATTTTCATTACCAGCCCATTCTAGGAAGTGCAGTGCCCCACTGAATATGTTGGTATAACAGGTCCTTGACAGCAATGCAGACTCAGTCCTGCAGTATTATTCCATTCTGTGCATCCATCCATTTTATTTAGCATATATACCATGAATGCAGTTCTAAAATGATCCCATGAGCACTCCTACCATGGAATTCAATCTTGAAATCTACTGCAGTTTTCTAAAGATGACTTCTGCAAACAGTGGTGTTATAACTGTGGAAAGCGAAACAATCAATGAGGGATGAATAGTGGTAAATACACTGGTGTCCTTACACAGTCCCAGCAGGACTGTATCTGTTAGGACAAATACTGTGTGCATTCCCCAAGTAGTGGAGAAAAGCAATGTGTTGCGGGAGAAGGTTAGGTCACCAACTGGAGGTTTTTTGTTTGGTTGGTTTTGTTTATTCTAATTAGATACATTCTAGTTTGAATAAATATTTTAATGCTCTGTGATTTTTGCTGAATACTAATTATCCATCAGGGGCAATAAGTGCTGCATAAGTGATTATTCAGAACACATTTTTTTGATTCAAAATAAATAATAATACTTTACACTATCCTTCACTGAAGTGTGATTTTGCACTCAATTGTTTTAATGTTATGACTTTAGATAGTGACAGTAGTAGTTAGAAATTTATTTAATAGTTTGTTCTTAAATTAAGGAGGCAACGACCATTTCAATCTACTCTTTAGTTTTTATTGTCTTAAATTGGTCTTTTACTTACAACAACATGTCAGCCAGTAATTTTTCATTTCTTAGTGCTCTCAGACACTGGACCTTGTCACAAAAAAAAAAAAGAAAAAAGATTAGTCCACTGTTTTGACAAGCAAGCACCAGATATTTTATTGCTAAGAAAAATCTCTTTAGTTGAATCTGACAGTTAGACCCAAACATATGTAGGTATTCTAGTTTTGATGTGTATGCTTTTTAAAATCTGCTTTTATTATTATTTCCTTCATTTTTACAGGTACAAATAAAATGTTCTGGAGTGCTACGTTTAGATCAGATTATGATGATTATTAGAGAGATGCCCTCTGCCTGAATTAAGGTGCAAATTACACCATATGCTGAAGTCAGTAGTATGGATTTTATTTAACAGCAAATATGAGGTAGAGAAAGATAGAAGGAAATAGAAAAAAGTGGAGAGGTTAGAGTAACAGATTAAGTAGAAAGATATCACCACCCATGGATCCAGTCAGTATCCCGCTGGTCCTCTTCTTCTGGTCTTCTCAGTGGTAGGGATCAAAGGTCACTCAAAGCTTCTCACCACTTACATATTTTAGCAAACAAAGGAATCAGTTCTCACTGGGTACACAGTTCTCTTATTCTATTGGTTAAATGATTCCATTGCTTCCAATGCTAATTAGTCCCATGTTCAGTCTTTCTCTTCTTTTGAGTCGGTGGGCCATGGCCTCTCCCTGCTGGACTCAGTCAGAGCTGATTTCAGCACAGTTGCTGAGTTGGCTTTCCTTGTAGATTCTTTTTGTTCATTATCAGTGCTCCCCCAGATTGTTTACCTCTTCCTAGTTTGAGATAATTGGACAATAGTACCACCTTTATCTCATCTCAAGTTCCACTCAGGTGGCTCAGCTTACTGCCCAAAAATCCAGGATTTCACGGAGACACATTCAGAATGGGGTGCGTTTGGTGGTCACAAATGAGCAGTTACTTCTTTATACAGTTTGCCATAGTGGGCAAAGCCCTTCGGTGATCTTAACAGTGTTTAAGACAATTATGACCTTTAAGTCTCTTACAGCTGCTTCCTGACCACTAAGTAGAGCAAACTGTGGGAGATGGGTTTTGAGCATCAGCTGTGCTTGGGAGCCTGTGAAATTGGGTATAGAGCAAGTCCAAATGTTGCAGTGCTTCTAGAGCCAACATGGATCCAAAGGCACTGTGTGCCTGCACTGCCCTGAGCAGAAGCTCTGGTGTTAATAATAAGGACTCATGCCAGCAACTACCCAACACCACACCCTTGGACCTGAAATGATGAGAAAAAGGATGGCAAGAAAGCTGCATGATGTCACACAGTCAGCAAGAAGCTGTAGGAGTTCATTAGCTCTCATCAAGGTCTGAGTGGGCTTATTAACTGCAGCTCAGCACTGTATTTCTTCAGTTCCTGGTGTGCAGGCTGTAGGTACAAGAAATCCTCTGTGCAATCTGAAAGTTGAATAGTTATTTTAATAAGAGATAATTCATATTTTTGCAAGATCCTGAGATATTTCAGACTTAAAATCACCCTATGTAGTATGAGGCTTTCCCAAATTAGTTCCGGCTGAGCTGGTATGTCTTCGCAGAATAACCTTTTTGCTAATCCCTACAGCAGTACCTCTGCCCCAGCAATGTTCACCTGGCCTCTCAGTTTGTGAAATTTGTAAGAATCCGCATGATGCCCTGTTTCCTCAGGTGCTCGGTTGGGGCATAAACAAAAAATGTGAAGGTACCATAATCACTAACAAAATTGTGAGAGGTTCACCATGCTGAAGAGGCCTAAGGTCCAAATGCATGTGCACAGGCATTTTAACTACAGATGTGGCAACAGGTTCACTGTGAAAAATAGAAGTACCACAAAGCAGAGGTGACAATCAAATCCTCAGTGACAATCTGCTGGTAACTAGACATTGGAAACACATCAGGTCCACTGAAGATTTAAAAAATCAAAATAGGAAGTATCATTCCCAGTGGGTCTCTTTGGAGTACTGTTAAGCAGTAAAGCAGAATCATTTGGAGAATGAAATTGAGATTTAGAAAAGAATTGTGAAAAGTGCTTATACTGGAAATATGAGCCACAAAAGTGGCTAGAGCAAAACAAAAAGAGAAGAGTTTTAGATTATAAAAGAAAGGGTTCAAGACAGTATTAAGTACAGATGTTTGGATATACCTCTCAACTACAAAGTAATTTACAATAACAAGACTGAACTCGAGCAGGCTGAAAAATGTCATGTGACAATTTTACTAAAGGAATTGTTTCTGCACAGTAGAATACAATAAAACTGATTCTGCCAGGCCCAATTCAATGCTGTTATGTGCCCTTGAGGCACCATTTATACTCCAATAAAGGGAATTTGTGCACTGAAAATTATTATATCCTTAAATCACAACAATTCCCTGCATTTTGTCTTTGCAAAAGTACAAAATGACTAATTCAAGACTCCTCCACAGAAAGTTTAGCAGTTAGTTAGTATTTTTCCCCCTTATCCCAAAGATGTGTTGCTAGGTTGGGATTGGTTTTTTTAGGATCTTTGTGAAGGAAAGGGCTTTGAGGTAATGAAAGATCTTTTATCAAAACAAAAGAGGAGTCTTTAATGAGTTAGTCTTTAGCTCTATTGTAAATGTAGTGGCCCATTCCGGATCAGTCAACTTCTTCATCAGCTTAGAAAGAAATTTCCAATAGGGCTAATACCAGATTCTGCCAAAACTCCATTTGTTTGTTTATTTTTTCTTATTTTGACTTGCCAAGGGTTTGTGTTTGACTTGTTGCCATGAATAAAACTATTCCTCTTTCAACAATGGGCTCTCTGGGAATGGTGTGGGAAAGCTAATCCCATTACACAGCTCAGAAGTTCCCACTCAGTGGAGACCCAGGACAGGCAGCTTATCAGGCACTTAGCAGAGCTGTCAGCTGGTCAGCTCAAGTGGGATATTCTTCTTTGTGAAGTGAAACAGGCCAGCAGGAGCAGTAGTGGGGGTTTGTTTGTTTGTTTTAAGTAAATAGAACAACAGGGAACTTCTACATCCTTGACCTGAGAGTCATGTTCTGTAAATAAAAGACATTAATGGTAGAGCATAGTACAGTGTCATTAACACACTGGTAGAAAGTGTTAATTAATTTATAATCCACAGATGAGAGGGGTCTCTCCAAGATGCTGTGTCTGTGACATTTCCTGTGACTCTCTTTCTTTCCAGTAGTTCATACTATCCTTTCCTAGGTGTCTCTTAACAGAATAGTTTTCCTTCAGGTGAAGTTGTTTTCAGATTCAATGATGCCTTCATATTTTTGCTCCGAGTGATGGGCATCTTGTGATACTTCTTGCCACAGGGCCAAGCTCTCCTGATGATATCGAAGGGAAGATAAATACCTACAGAAAGGGTTCTCTTTTCTTTGCTAAGGTGGAAACAGTGGCAGCACAGCCTGAGGAAGGGGCCTTGCTTCACAGTAATGAGATGAGAATTTGCTAGGGAGGGATAAGATTATCCATAGAAACCTTAAAATTGCATGAAAAAACATGTAAGAGTACCTTGGTTTTGGTGAGAGCAAGATTAATACAGAAGAGAAAAATGTGATTTTTTTAAGTGTAACTGTGCCTTTGACTTAAGAAGCCATCTCTGCATGAAGGGGAGGCTGCATCTGTCTTTTAAGCACTACTGTTTTCCAGAAGCCCAAGCACTGGAGACTGAAACAGAATAGAGTGCCAGATTGAGCCTAACTCCAGTCTTATTAGTGTTGGTGTCTTAACTGATTGTCCTAATTGTTCAATTAAAGCAAAATATTATCTGGTCGTGGCTAGAAAATACCACATTGCATCAGAACTCAGAAAAATTTGGATTCTGGTCACGGTGCAGCTTGTGGAAATCTTTTTGTGTGCAGCTCTTGCCGTTATTTCCCTGATATTCTCAGTATTTCTCTTTTACCTCAATGTAAGTATAGTGCTCGTATTCAGGAGACATAAACCAAACTGTGCTCCTGAGAGTTGTGAATAGCCTAGTGATGACAGCCTAACCAGAAAGTATAGTGGTTAGGAGTGTCATTTAGAGAATGACCGCCTTAAATTCTTCTTTAAGAGTCAATGCATTATTTATTTTTTTTAATCTCCTTTATTTTAAGCAATTATATTACTTCAGAGCAGCTCCCAATTCCTAATATACTTCTCAAGATGAGCCAATCTTGCAAGCTATGAGGTGTCATCAGTTGCCAGTGCCAGTGAAGACACTGAAGGAGCTCAGTGATTCCATCCACAGACTAAGGACTCTACAAGAAATTGTCCTTCAGCTATAGTTTGACATTTGTTTGTTTTGTCATAGTTTTTTAACTAATGGAATGGCATTCTGTGATTCTGAGTTTCTGAGGGGTTTTTTTTTTTGGTTTTTTGTTTGTATATTTTGTGGTGGGTTTTTTTGTTGTTGTGTACTCAATATTTAGACCACATAGCATAAAAGGCTAACAAAATGAAGCTGTCTTAAGAGCACTGGGGTGTGCCACCTAATACTTGCTAAAGGAAATAAGGATGCTGAACTAAATAAATATGATCTGTGTTTTAGTTTCACAATTTTTTTTTAATTGCCTGTTACTTCATTGCCCAAGGTCAGTCTTGTCAGACAAGTGGACCAACAGTTCTCTAGAGTAACATAAAACCATTAAGCTGCTCTTTGATCTTGCACCTTCTTTAGAACCTTTTAATCAATTAACCATGAAGCTACTCAGCTTGTCTTATTTCCTGCACATAAAACTACTCTGGTCGAGCTGACACATCACTACATTATAGATCAAAGATTGAAGGAAATTTCACATCCAACCAGGATAATTATGGGGAATTTTTCTGAATCCATTATATACATTTTCATGCCTCAAATGGATGAAAAACAGCATTTTGCTCTAGAATGAATTAAAGGATTCCTGTGTATTTTAAGGATTGGTTAAATGGGTTTGTGCATGATTGACCTTACACAAGGTGTGGATAGATTTCATGGCAATGTTGCTAAGCCTCAACTGTCCATCTTTTCCTTTGAAAGTGACCATTATTGATAATAATAGGAAACATGACCTGTTGTAACATAAGCACTGTTCTCTTGCTTAGGATGCTTTAAATATAAAAGATATTTTAAATGTTGAATGTATTTTAATGCGATACGGATTGAAATCCTCTTAGCTCAGGAGTAAAATTTTTGATAATGGAAAGAGTTGTGGTTTTAGGCTTGTGTAGGGTCACACTTCTGTGTTCTAATTTGCATGCATAAGATGCTTTTTTATCAAGAATCAGAGATACCTTCAGTGTTATGTTTTTAAAGGTCTATGACTGTTTATACTTTTATTTTCTAGTTATATGGGAATGAAGATGTGTCAAAACATATATTCCATTCCTTCTGGCCAAATAGTGGAATAGACAAACAACTTCAATCAGCTCTTTGTTTGAGCTTCTCCCTTAAGTGGGACAGAGTGTTACCCACACTGGTCCAAAGGAGCAAAGCATCTGCTCATTCAGATTTTGCTTAAGGCATATTTTGCACAGCTGTTTCTTGTGGGAGTGGTTTGTTCCCCTTCTGCTTGCTGATGCCAAAAGCAAAGATGGCCTGGCCCAGATAAGAGTGTCACCTGGTGCAGGTGCAGTGGTAACAGGTATAAATACCAAGAGCCAGAACAATTTCTGAAGAAAAATACAGCCCAGTAAAGAAGCATTTTTGAAAGAATCCATGTTATGAAATAAAGGGGCAGGATATTCTTCACAGATATCACCTTATTCCCTGAAGACCTATCTTGAATTTAGACTCACTAGACTTAGAAGGAGATAGGAAATAAGAACCCTTAGAGCTTCTATAACTCACATTCTTTTCACTGCTAAGTTTAAGCCACGCTCTCTTTGCAAATCTGTATTGATTTTTCTGAATGTCACACTTCCTTTAGCTAAACAGCTCCCTGCTGATATTTGTCATCTTCCTTTTAAGCTGAATTAAAAGTGAATGAACAAGCTTGTGGATAGCATGGATAAAGTGCTCTTTGATAGATGTACTTCTTGTCTTCTGAACAAAGATGAGTACATTCTGCTCTTGGTACTAAGGAGGAAATATTTTCCTCAATCTCCTTCTGTATAAATCCCTCATTTAAGTCTAAATGGAAATTTCCCAGAAAAGGGAAGGATATTTGTGAAGCTTACTTTTACATTACCACTGCAGTATCTTTTTCGTTCTGGATTCAGGATTCAGTGGGGTGCTTTCCTTCTGGGATTTGAAAAGACACAAAAAATCCAAAAGGAGTCAGTAGGAGGTTACACTTGATTTTGAGTATAAAGCAGGCCAAACTTTAAGTTCTTTGTTTGTTTTCTTTCTACCTCCAGCTATAAATCATCCCAGATTCATCAAACTGTTTGCAAAGCTAATCCAAGCTGGACCAAGTTACAGACTGGACCAAGATGTAGGTTTATAGTAATGTCTGAAAACAGGAAAGACTTTACATCAGAAAGGAAAAACTATCTGGTTTCATTACAAGTGGCTTCAAGTTTCATTACAAAAGGTTTTACATGGCTTTGATCGTCTAATTTGGCTAAAAACTGAAAAAAAAAGAAAAAAAGAGGTGATCTCCATGTGAACACAGCTATTTCAGTGCATGCATGTGACTAAATTAGATATGCTGTACCCCAGTGAACTACAGTGTGTTCCACAAAGACATGCTGCATTTAAATGCATAGAGTACAAAGTCAAGATAGATTAGGTCAAACCTCCTCGCTGCCAGCTACCTTGAATTCTTAATCATACCTGCTGTTGTTCAGAGCTGCTCAGGGGAACCAAAAAGCCTGAATAAGTTCATATCCTGAAAAACAAACAAAAAAAAGTATTCACTTTCTACCCTTGTATATCTGTGTATATATATATAGACACACTAAAGATTTTACAAGAAGAATCTGTTTTCCATAATGCTTTCTTATGGAGCCATAATTAAGTGAGTCTTTAAGAGAGAGTATTAAAGAAATGACTTCAAGAAATTACTTCACTAGAAGCAGTTTTACTACAATAGTACTCACTTAATTTTATTCTTTTGGTTAAAGACCTCCCGTCTTTCATTTTTGATTGCTGTTGCTGAAGAGGAATTGCCAATTCTATTTGTTCCCCTGGAGTCTGGAGAGCAGCACTGAAGAATAACCTCCTTTCCCACAGATCCTCAGAATCCTTTAAATGGCTGGCAGGGCAGAGCTGAGCAAGAGGGGCACAAAGGTTTTCCCAAAGTAACACAAGTGATGGCTCCTTTAGCCAATAGGCTGCAGGACAAACCACAGTTCTAAACCCAGGTTTGGTGCACTGAAAACTCCTTTTTTTTAGCAGATAGGAGTTGCAGTGGCTCCAGGCCAGCTAAGTTGGGTTTACAGCTGCTTTGCATCACTGAAACAGCATGAAGCAGCTTGAGCCTACAGTGAATCTGGCCCTAGATGTCTTAAATCTTTAATATTTTCTTCTGTCTCATCTAATATTGCTGTTTTTCAACATTTTACAAGTCTGTTAATTACCATATGAAATTCAAATGAACTGTGATCATTTTTTCTAAAAGAACTCATTCCCAAACAGTCCTTTCATGTCAGCGTGAAGTAGGATGACTTGTGTAGCTGGTCACTCTTTTCTGGGCTGCAAGTGTCCTTTCTACAAAGTTTGGAAATAAATGTTTGTATTTGTTACCCACAAGCAATTGCAGCAGTTAATTCCCTTGTGAATTCACTGCCTAACATTTTGATATAGCCAAAGCTGGTTCCTTTTTAGCATTCTTATTTCCCAGGCATGCATGCCTTACCTATTTGATTGCTTATTCTTTGTTCTCTTAGTAAAAAACCCAAACAAAACAGACAAACTGGGGCATATTTTCTGTTTGTAAAGTTTGCATGTGATTGCTGAGCAGATTTTCAGTTAGTCCTAGGTCTCTTTACCCTTCCTTTCAATTAACCTGGTTACACTTGCTTTTCAGAATGAAAACGAAGAGGCGCTATTCTCCATGTTACACACAGACTGGGAATTTTCTAATTTAAATGTTGTGACAGCCACAGTTCCCACTGATTGGTACTATCACTTTGCTGTAACAGTTTAATAAATAATAACTGATTTTTAAATGCTCAAATGTTAATTAGCTGGAGAGTGTTCTTTTCATCACCAGCATGGTGTTTTGCCCTGACTAGACACCTCAAGTTATGTTAGGGAAGGCACACGCAGGACGGTGATTGCTGTGACTTTCTGCAAATGGGAAGGAAGAAGTGTCATCTGGGAAGGCTGTGGGAATGGCAGCCACAGTCAGGCCTTGGGTCAGGTGGGTGGGAAAGGGGGGACGCAAGCCGTGTCTGGAGTGCCTGGAGCAGGAGAGAAGGCGGGAATGCCAGCGGCTGTTCTGTGGTTTGCGATAATGGACGATGAGCACTGTTTTGATTACTTGGGACTTAAATCTTTTGCTTCTCACATTTAAGCTAGTTTTCAAAGTTTCTAGTTACGGTTTTTTGTTTTCCTTTTTTTGTTTGTTTTGGGTTTCTTTTTTGTTTTGAATTTTTTTAATTTTTAATTTTATTTTTTTTGTATTTAGAGTAATAGTGAATCTTTTTCTGCAGAGGAGTATGTGCTGTGCCACATGATCTTGTCACGGATATTCTTTGTAGATCTTTGTGTCTTGTGTGGCCAGTTTTATTTACTGTTGACATTGTCTCATGTTCTTACCTTTCCTCTACAAAATAAACATAAAACTACACAAAAATGGGTGAACTGTTAGGGAAGGAGATCCAGTGAAAAACAAAACAAAAAAAAAGAAAGGAAAGAGGAGAGAGAACAGGCAAACCTCAGACTCTTTAAAATTGGTATTTCAAAACAGCAAGCAACTTCTAAGGCACAGGTCAGAAGATACTCCTCTTATTGCTATTACCATAGCAGAAACACATAAATGTGATTAAATAAATAAAGCTAATCAGAAGCAAAAGGAAAAAAAAACAAATTTGCAGTAAAACCAGCTCAAGTTAACCTAGTCTCCGAAGACTTTGAAAGAAAACATACTTCTAAAGATGTTCTGTGAGAGATTTTAGGCACAGCTGCAGGAAAAAAAAGGTATCCTTTTCCTTTCTCTGGAAGCATTAAATCTGTTCTGGAAATTAAACAAAGTCGACAAAGTTTCACAGAAACAACAGATTGAAGCCTAGAATGTGAAAAACTATGAGAAAGAAGAAAAATGTCCTGAAGAAAGGCTACTTTAAATTTTAAGGAACTTTAATGTCTGAATAAGCAACCCAGGCACATTAATCCTATCTTTTCTTGTCTCTTGTGACATGGAAAGTATCCTAAAAGGAATTTTAAAAAAAGTAAAAGTAGTAGCAGACAAAACCAGATAACAATTGCCCTGGTCTAAGTCTACAAATCTATAAAATAAGTAAGTTTATATGACTCTATAGCTGTCAGACTGTTTCACAGGAGCTAGTTTAACATTTTCTGAATTATAAAGGCTATGAAAATGTTTTATCTCTGTGGCTGGATGTATAACCTTTTTCTTTAAGGCAGGTCTTCTGATCCTTCTACAAATGTTAATGAATACCTAAAACAGGACCAAGAAAACCAAGTCTTAATTTCCTGTATGTAGTATAGGGCAATGATTGAGAGTACTGAGGCTTGATGTGTAGAACTAGAGGAGTTTACCTCTAATCTGGAATGAAATAAAAGGATAGAGTTGTAAAGACCAGAAAACACTACTAAGATCAGCATTCTGAAATAGAGTTGTGGATCTGGGAGGCAGTTTTAAAGCCTGTTCCCATGGCTGAGCAAAATTCCTGCAGCATGGGTGTCATGCTGTAGAGCTGGAGCATATTTGCTGGGACCGTGGACAGCCAGAAGTCTTGCTGTTCAGTGAGATGACTGTTTTTTCTCAGCATGACAAATGACATGTAGCTCTGACAGTACTTCTTTACTGGCCATCACCCCTACGGACACTGGCCAGAACAGCAGCAGCAGGAACACAGCCTGCAACTCTGATTTAATCACATGGAGCCCAGGAGACTAGTGAATAGAGCTGTTAACTCTCTGTTTGGTCTGCCTTTCCCATCTGTGTTTTATTAAACTCAGAGCAAGATTTATTCACTTTTTTTAACATCAGGATCTGTTGGTGTCCAAGATGATGGTTGATGTTACGGTACACAGACACAGTTTAACCTGGCTGAGGGCCAAAGAGGGCTATCATTTCCAGCCTAGACAATTTATTTAAAAAAGGACACAAAATCCCTCTACTCTAAAATATTTTAGAAAGGATGAACATGACTTCTCACTCTCCCAGGAACACAATAAATAAAGAACACAGTGAAAGTGCAGGCTCTCCAGGCACGCAGACAAACACTTCAGTTTTACTCTACTCCTGACAGCCCCTACATAGTCACAACTACCAATGATTTTCTGATTTCCACTCCAGGAATCTTAAATAGATTGGAGGTACCAGTTCTGTCTATAGATACTTCTAAAAGCCAAGAATCCTGAATGGCTCAGCTGGTGAACTGCACTTTATGGGAACTGAAATTATGTGCCAGGCTCTCCACTGTAAGGTGGGATAGCTGAAGCACAGACACTTGCATGCCTAATGAGCTACTGCAGGAATAACACTTGCTTCGAAAGGAGAAGAAAGGAACAAAAAGATGAGATTTTGAATTGCTTTGGAAAGATAAACTTTTCCTAAAATAATAGGGTTAACTCAAGACAGAAATATCGAGTGTGTCTGTCAGAACTGTAAAGGGGTTTTTTAAAACATGTAAGTTTCAAGCAGCAGCAGATAAAGCTCCCAAAATAGAGCTTCAATACAAACAGCCCTCAAGACTCTTGACAGTTTTCCAAAACTTCTGGGCATTTTCTTCTTAACAGCAAGCTCCTTTCCATAATGTACCACTCTCATCTCTTAGTCATCGCCTTAGTCACCACGTTTTAGTCATCCTCTCATCAAAACTAACATGGTGGCAATCCACTTACTCTAGTGCCTAGCTACCATCCCTGCAAGTACACTGTGGATTATCAGGTCTGCCAGACTTGTCATTTCCAAAACCTCTGCATGCTCCTCTTTCCAAGCAAATACCTTCATAACATCATATGAGTGCTATATTGGTTGTGGTGCCTCCACAGAGCATCCACATATTACAACGATCCTTGTAACACTAAGGCTTGTGGTATCCCTTATGGCAATAAAAAGTATTCTGAAGACAGAATTGTTACGACAATAGATTTTATAAAATGAACTGTATCTCTCAAACCTTGTTCATAGCCTACCAGTGGTTTGCTTAGGACACTGTTTTTATCCCTCAAATATCCATCTGCCCCAGAAACGTTAATACAGACTGAAGAATATGGTTCCATGTGTGATAGCTGCTGTTCTGAACTGACTTTCAATGTTAACAAAAGAAAAATGACTTTTATTAGGTTTATTCAAGAATGGTCTTTTTTCATGCTCTTTCACAATTTTGTCATCTGTGAGATGACAGTAAGAGCTGTGCATGAACCAGTACAAATTAAGCAGTATTCATGTATTTTCTCTTTTTTACAGCTTTTAAGAATACTGGCAGAAAATGATGGAATCTCCAAGTTTTATTTTTCTTAGTTTCTAATGAAAAAAGAATTCAAATTGTATGCAGTGCTACACTGACTTGAGAACTTGGCCGCTCTACTGAGTCATATCCTTCAGATCCAATGCATTTTATGGATTTTATTCAATACATTAAAAGCAGACTGCATGACAGTGATTCCTAGAGAAGGTAGCAGACACAAGGAGAAAAACTTGATCCCTAATCTCTGTATTAAAAGCTGCATTACGTATGTTTTTGGATGGAAACCTGTGTCTGGACTGTTCTGGAGCGAACTAAATTCTCCACTGTGATAGTGATCCCTGAAGTGGCAGTTCCCTCAGATCCCCATTTCCTTTTTGGGGAACACAAGTACAAGGAAGCCTATTATGGCAGTATTACAAGAAACTTGATTTAGGTATTAGAAAGGTGTTAGGGTTACCAACCCATTGAGGAAGTTCTCTCTTGTCATGCACAGTGGCACTTTCTGATGTTTGAGGATGCTTGAGGTGGTGAGAAAAAGGGCTAAGGAGAGCTGAATCATCACTTGATGTAGGTGCCTTGTCTTTCTTCAGAGGGGCAGGTGACAAAACTGGGTTTGGTTTTGGGGTGTTGGGTGGGTTTCTTTCTTGTTTTTTTTTTTTCTCTTTTAATTCTAACAGGGTTTTCTGGTTCTGCTTGGCGACCACAGAAAATCCCTCTCTTGATGACCTCAAGATCACCAGTAGCTGCCAGTATTGCTTGAACACCATTGAAAAGTTCCTCTTTCTCTGTCACTATGAGGACAGAAAGCAATCCAGATGCAGATACTTGGTACAGGGACTTTGAGCTCCAAGCGATCATTCCACATCCTGTTTAAGCATTGTTAGGCAAAAATGGCTTATTTCTCCTCAAAGCTACCCCTATTTACAGCAGATATTTCAGCAGTCACAGCAGCTGCAAAGAAGGCCTCATACCAAAGGCTATTTCATTGGATATTTAGACAAATTCTAAAGTAGACTAAGTAAAATAAACACAGAATTATTTGTAAAAAATATATTAGAGAAGATAAACCTGGTTAAGTATCATCCCATCCAGTTGCTTAAATTTAAAATACTTAGTCAAAGATTAGTGAAAATGAATCCCTCTAAAGAATCAAATTACTTGCTAGAACAACTACCAAATTGCCATTTTTATGACCATTAAAGTATTAGGATAGACTCAATTTGCCTTTTCTTGCAGTGTACTTGATTTATAAGTCTTTTCTTAGTTTTGGTATAAATTCATCTGAATTCATAATGCACAGGCACTTTCAGATGTCACTGCCTCTAGGTGTAATAATCCCAAGTAAATTCCTTCTTCAGATTTTCAGCAATGAATACACTAGATCTAGGGTTGGGTTTTATACTGTTTTTTTACCAAATATTCTTTGCAACAGATGTTTAATTAAAGGCTGCTAGACAATTTAAACTTAGAAGAATACAAATAAAAGCTGTTAATGAAGTAAATATCTGTTTAATTTACAAACATCAGTAGCATTACTGATATCAGTCCAAATATGACAAAGCACACTGCATTACACATGTACATCTAACTTTTTTGTAAAAAAAATAATAAAATAAAATTGAAAAAACATCTGCATTTTTACAGGGTACCCTGGGTTTTACTGAAAGAAGAACACAACCCACTATTGATTACCAATTCTACATTATAATTTAGCAGCAACATGTTAACATGGGGAACATTAGGGCAGTAAAGTAGTTTTATTATTTGGGGAAAAATCACAGTTTTTGATAGCACAGCCTTTTTTTCTTTTTTTATAAAAAGGGTAAAGAGCTCGATGGGAATATTAATTTATAAAGATCTATCTTCTAATGTCATTTTCTACACGCCATCTTATTTTCTGTAAGTACTGTATATAGGGAAAATTAACTTCTCTACAATTGCCATCTAGTGTAAAGACATTTTCTGTCATATATTACAGGTTCTTGGAAGGTGTCCTGAATATCTGCTATATGTGAAACTGCAAATTGTCACCACTTTCTATTCAGTGACACCAAGTGGTCAGATTCTAAGGAAAAGTAAAAGGGAAGGGAAAGGAAAAAACAGACTGAAAACATTTACCCCAAGACGACACGCTACGTTAGTTCTATTGCAAAAAAATCCTGATTTTTAAGTCCTTTAAAAAAAATTACAAAAATACTGGGACAAATATAAATTAATATATATTAAAGCATTGAAAAACAGTAAAAGGGATGGCCTAAAAGGGTTAAGTACAATGTACTTCGATACAATAAATATTTCTCAATGAAACCCAATACTGTATAGAGTTGTTTAGAACTCATAGAAACAGAAATCCATATTATTACTAATTTATCCATCAATAATCTATTTTATCATCCCCAGAACATTTATATTACAAAAAATTAATACTGTAAAAGGGAAGATAAACAATTTTTTATGCTTCTTTTGCTAACATGCTGACATAAAGTACACATCATCAGGAGATTTCAGGATTATAGTATATTCTTGTATCTCCCATTTCCCATTCATTAAATGAGACCCCATCTTCTCAAGATACTTAATAATTCCAAAAGACAAAATGTGTTTCAAACAATGACTCAATTATTATTTCTGTAAAATCTGATTTTTTTGCTCATAAAGCTTCCTCATCCATAGGTAAGTGATTGGTATGGTCTGTCAAGACAATAAAATAGACTGATACGAAAGTGAAAAAACAAGCCTCGTGTTCTGGTCAGTATTTCATCTCTGAGCTGTTTAGTTGAAAGTCACATGTGTATAGTGTCAGTGTATCTTCAGCATGTTATAAAGAAGAATCCATGTTAAAAGCAGTTAAAGTTTCCCATCTCTGCTGCAATGTTACCAGGTCTTTTTTTTCTTCAAAGCTCCTCTTGGGTATGAGAAGTCTCAGTTCAAGCACTTGAATCTTTTTTTCAATGAAGAAAAAGTCTTTATTCTCATAATAAAAATAAGTCTGTTCTGTATTTTACAATATATTTCAAATATTTCCACTATGAAGCATTAATTAGTCCGACACAGTCAATAAGTATACAACATTTTCAAAAGACAAGTGTGACAGGGACACTTAGGAGGGACAACTTGTACAGCCACACTTCACCACTTTTTCAACCTCGTCCACAAAAGACGACCCGTCAGTGCATTCGAAGGAGTATTTCCGTCTCTTGCTCCGTAGTGGCCCACAGCACTGCCCGGCTGAGCACCCGCCTTTACATTCTAGTCTCGATACCTTCTTGGTCGTCTGGCACGCAGCATACCCTTGCTGCTTTTGGTAGTAATCTCGGACTCGTTCCCCTCGACAAGAGATTTCTGCAGAAAAAAACATTTAAAATAAGAGATACAATTTTGAGACACGGGTCAAAGAAGGTGCAACACAGGAAGATGCTGTGTTACTATTTGCAGTTGGGATTGATATTTTAAAGTTTGACTGAGACTGTATATTGGAAACTAGTGGTTCTACCAAATGTAATTTGATTAATGCTGGGTTTCATTCCCTATACCTCCTATTTTCGGTAAAGCTTATATTATGTATATGTAAACCATAAATACAAAGCTATTACAATGACAAGAAAATTGGAAGCTTAAATCTTTTCCTCTTTTATAAAAATACACATCTTCTGTTCCTACACTGCTTGCAGCTGGTTCTGTTTACCATAGGGAAATGTTTCAGAGAGCATGCAATTTAATTTATTAGACCTGGAGTTTAATATTATTCAAACTCTTATTTAATATAAGTTACATTCTGCTAACTTCATAAATTACTGAGGTATAAAGCCAGCTAAAAATGAGACATCTGTTAAAAGTTCTACAACCATATTCTTCTATTCACATCTATGTACAATACAAAATAAATGCCATCTGGGGTAAGGGAAAGAGAGGGAGAGGGAGAGCTTTGATAGACAAAGGAAAAAGAAAAAGGTAGGGGGAAAAGGCATCCTGTTTTCATCCATCTCACCTGCATAATTCGCTGTGATAAATCAGTTGAAGCTGAGAGGTCAAAAGTAGAGTTTGTGATAAAACTAGGAGCAGAATCATTGGATTTGGCTTCTCAGTTGCAGAAGGTAGAGAAACAATAAATACAGAAAGATACAGCAGGTAAAAAGGTAATAGTTAAATATAGTAAAAAGGTGTTTCTGAATAAAGGCAAAAAAAAAAGAAATGTTTTCACAGCAAAACATTTGATGAAAAAATCCTCAAAATGTAAACAAATTCATGGGAAGGGCTTGATTTTTCTCTCATCAAGATAAATTCGTATGGTAGAAAAAAAAGCAACAAATGTGTGTGTTGTGGAAAAAAAAAAATTGGTCATGTTTTTGGCTGTTCATGTGCTTGGCTGTTCATGTTTTACTAAAAAAGCCTATTTTCCAAGACCACAACAACATTAATTAATTTTTTTACCTTTATCACAACTGTCCCCCGTGTATCCGCTGCCGCATTCGCAATATGGTTTCCCAAGTCCTGAAAGCCTACATTTGCCATGTTTACACCTGATGGATTGGCAGGGGTTAAACAGCATTTCCTCTTCATCACAGAGGACTCCCCCATGTCCCTGCAGGCATTTACAACTGTATGAAAATGCATTGATCGGCAAGCAGGTACCATGCACACATCTACAGGGGAAACAAGCCCAAGAGAATAAAAATAAATTATTCATCAAAGTTCAGGCTAAGCAACATTAACTACAAATACTTTGGACTGTACTCAGAAGAAATTGCTTTTGTTTCTAATGGACTTTTTCAGTGAGATGCAGTGAAGTGGTTTATAATTGGTATGCAGGTTTACACAAAACAAGCTGCAGTACAGAACTCTCTCTCACCAGAAAATAGCCACTGTAGATGTGTTATGGAAAAATTTTACAGTTCTTAAAAACAACATTTCCTGTCTACCTAAATTTTCAGCATGCTTTTGAGAAGAACACAGCAAAATCAAGCCAAAGAAAAAAGAAACTCACCTGAAATTCTGGTTCGTGTATCGTTTAAAAGAAACTCCATATTGTCACTTATGAAATATGGGGCTCCCAGCACAAAGACAGGTCAGGCCTTTCCTAACAGAAACTATTCTGACTCAAGCAATGGTAATTTCAAGCTGAACATGTGCTTTCCTTTCAAATACATTAGTCTGCATTGCCAACTGCCAGTAGCAGGGTCTTACATGAGGCAGGTCTGTGCTTCACTGCAAGGCAACAGCACTCACCCAGAATTCATACCAAACCTCACACTAGAGGAGGCTGTGCATTATCAAGTCTGACCCAAAGTGATTAAAGTAGCTTATCTCCCAGTTGAGCTTTGATAAACATTTGTGGCAGGCTCAAATCTTGTTGTTATACAAAAAAGATTGTGAGTTAAGCTGCATCTGCTAATTTCTGATGTACAGTGGTATGGGAACACACAGTTGGTCTTCTCTTTGAGAGAGAGGTGGTGTTTCCAAAAAGAAGGGTGATTAATTACCTGTTCGTAGGTGTAAACCTAGGGGATTTCATCTTCTGAAAACATCACCAATGACTTGGAATAAAATTACTTCCCTTTCCTCATTTGTTAGCACAGGGTCAATAACTCCCTTCCAAAAATAATGTTATTCTCTTTAACTGTTGCTTCCATAGAAAAATTTTCTATCTACATACAGTTTCCTAGGGAGATCACAGTGAAAATTCCTCTGTGGGGAGGAATGCAATCCTGACATACAAGTCACCCTTCCTGATGTTTCTCCTCTCTAATGTTTTTCCCCTCTATAGTGTAAGATTCTTGAGCTCACAACCTCCTTAGTATGTTACGGCAGCCACCTAAATAAATGAAAAACTTTAGATAAAAAAATAAATGTAAAAATCCCATTTGATCTAAAATAAAATAACTTGTTTCAATTTGAAGATAGCAAAAATTCATCTAAAATTTCATGTTGTCGTAAAAGAATTCTGTTAAGAGCAACATCTCATTTTGAAATTTTTAAGATAAAATAACCAGTTTGGGATTAAAACCTGTAAATATAAAACTAATAGGTTAAGCACCTCCAACTTCTCTATTAGTCTGTATTTTGAAGCAACTATGTTCTCTACAAAAATTAAAAATTGTTCCTGTGGTTGAAGTCTGATATTCCAAGACTGTTATTAAGCAATTCAAAATTGAAGGCTTAGACAGTATCACAGGTCAGATAGTTTTTGTTTAGTTTTCATTATGTTCAGCATTTGATCTTTTCACCATTTATAAAACATTCACTTTTAGGACGTCTGATCTACAAAGTTACTCAGGTGGCACTGACATCCTGTCATACTCTATACAGGCTTTAGATATCAAAGCAATCTGTGTCAAGATCTTTGGTAAAAGTTTTGCTTTGACTTAGAAGATGATTAAATTTTAGCTAATGCCAACTCTCATACTTTTGTTTCCACCTGCTCTTTGAAGCTCTAAATTTCATCTTCAGACTGTACTGAAAGGAACATCAAGCTAAGTGCAAACTCTTGGGCACAGTTTCATCTCATCTAATTTTAGGTACCTGTGTCAGGCACTCAAGTTAGATGTATAATTGCTATAAGCTCTAGACACAGTCATGGAGAGAAATGAGCCTATCCAGAGGGTGATTAGACAACTTGAGGTCTAATTTATTCTTTTGAAATGTGCTTATTCCCTTACTGACTAGAGAAAAAACTTTGGTCACTATATTTTGAATTTAAACACCTAGATGTAGGTAAAATAAATCTATCTTAAGCCTTTTCATGATGTGCAGGAATCTCGAAAAGCTCACCTACACTTTTGAATCAGAGATCACAGTGACAATTCTGTTGCTCAGATAAAGCAAAATGTCAAACTGTATTAGATGGATAAAGCACATCTATTCAATAGACAATTTAGAGATGAATCAAGAAATACAGAATTAAAATCCCCAGGAACTAAAGAACAACAAAGCCTTCCTCCACTCAAAATAATTTTGGTTTGGCTTTCTGTCTTAAAAGCTCACAGCACTGTATACAGCTGAAACAAACCCAATACTTCCAAGAGCAAACAAAATATTAATGCTGTGCTCACTCACTTTTGTGTTGGATACTGTCTACCTCTGATACCAAAAACTTTGTAATTTGCTGCAAAAAAGCACTCAGTTTGAGTGCTGATGTGCACAGTTATAAGAACCTATGAAATATCTAATATTTTAAGGACACTTTAAAGAAATTCTTTGGCTTTTCTTATAGTAGAACTTGTGGTTACAGTTTGATGTTATTTTTTAATCCTAAAGTATAGAAGTATAAAGTCACATTTGTATTTTTTAACCTGCTGTGACTACCTTTCTTTAAAGTTAAAAAGAAAAAGAGGACAGGGCATGAAAAATACCAATAAACAATGAAATGCTATAATGACATCCTCCAAAACCTGACTGCTCTAGCTCTGGGAAGAGTTCAAAACTTAATGGTACTGAAAGAGTCTGTAACCAATACAAAGAAAACTGCATTGTAAAGCATGCTAACTGCTGTAAAAAGATTTAAAGGGTCAGACTCTCCACACACTATGTGAAAAGATGACTTAAACATCATTTTATATGGGAGTTGAAAATCATCTTATTAGAATCTCATAGCAAACTTAGGCCACTGGTCCTTGAAAGTCAAAAATTACATAGGTAAATGCTGCACTGAAAAAACAGCAGCCAAAAGATCCAAGCAGGCTTACTTTACCAAAAAAAAGAGATATTTGCCAAGCTGTAATGAGGACAGTGGCAATGACAAACAGGATGACATCTTGTTGCCCAAGATCAATAATACAGAGGAACTTTGAACTTCTGAAGTTTCTGATCTTCTTGTGCTGGGAGTCCATGAACCCAAATTGAATCTGTCTCTACAGTAAATTTAAAAGATGAATATGCATAGATATCAATACTGTCATATACACAATTATACCTAACTTTTTCTGTCTCCACACATTTGTATAAATGAACCTCTCTGTAGACATATATAAAATTTCTAAACTAAAATTTTCTGCTCAAATCAGTAAATAGAATTAACACACACAGACTTAAACAGAAGTTCACCATAAAGATCAAAATCTATGTTCCTGCTAAAAGCTGGGGTACTCTGAAAATATAAAATATTAGATATATCCATTGTATAATTTTTAAAAACACTGTAGCAAATATTAATATTAATATTATTACTACTACTACTAATAATAATGGTATTACCTTGCTCTATACAATTGAAAATAAGCAAATAGGGTTTTTTTTCCATTTGAAACTTCTTCAAAATTATTTTTGTGCCAAGGGTCATACCCACAACTGCATCAGTGTTCCCATTACAAAAGAAGCCTATTCAGATATATGTTAGAGAACCTCCCAGGCTTTAGGCAGAACTTCAGTGTGAATCTGTTCCCCTAAACTGGGGACTTTTCCTCATTAGGTTTATGGAAAGAATATATACTATAACCTGGATGCTGTTTTCACTTTTACATGCCCAGGTTATGTTGCTTCTTGCAAGTGTGAACTGTTATGAACAAAATACACATAACAGGAGACTTATATGTATATTATACTACTGTTCTTTCTTGAGGAAGGACATACTTATTTCCAAGACATGGGTCGTTAGTTTGTTGATCACAGAGTGGTCCGGTCCATCCGCCTTCGCACTCACAGGAAAAGCCTGACTGGCTGGTAGCATGGCATGTTCCGTGCACACAAACTTTCTTATGACAAGGCTCACAACCTGGCAGGATTCCCACTTGCAGTGGCACATTTCTGAAGTCCTGGAGTTCACTGTTGATATATAGATTACGGATGCAGCCATGGAAGCTAGTGCCATTCTGCCCTGGGGACTGGCGTAAAGCTGCTATGTTATTTTTCACAGGCATGCCTAGGAAATTAATAAAAGCAAATAATCAGTGTAATACTCTCACAATTTTCTATACCATTTTCTTTACTTTTAAAACACTTTTAAAGGACTGCTTCTTCTTAATTAAGTATTCTTAGCTATTCAGACTAGACCCAGGAACAATAATCTAGTTTTTGGAAGCTGTCCTGGTTGTCAAGCATGTGTGTAAACCAGCTCCAAACCTGTAAGTCTCTAAATCACGCTTAAGAGACGTATATAAGACTTCATCATACAGGAAGCTGAGAACTGTGAAAAGGTCAGCTTTGCCTGGTTTTGACCCAGTGCATTTAAGTCCAGTATAGCACATAGTTTCTGAATCCCGGAAAAACAAAAGTTGTTGAAATTTAGCGGCTGATATGTCAGATTTTGTAAGGTAAGATACTCAAATCCAGAAGAATTTAGTAGGACTAGCTCATCAAAATGAAGCTGGCATACACATTTCAAATGTGAAGTATTGCTGTGGAAAATTTCTCGGAAAGGACAGGCTGAGGTTCCAAAACTAAAAATACTTTTGTTTAGCATGTCTCAAAAACAGATTAACAAAATAAAACTGAAAGCCATTCATAGTTTGCCACTACAGTCTAAAACAGTCAATAATAACAATAATTCAACATAAATTACTTATGTGTATAAACTTTTAGATAATGCAAATGTCCACAATGTTGACCATTTTCAGAGTAATTCCTCTGTTACAGTCTATAATTGTTACAGGTGTAATTAGAGCAGTAGGTGTATGTGATGCACTAACACTGTTATGATCACTCAAGAATAATTCAGAAGGAACATTACTATTAAACTTTTTCTTGTAAACATGAATTTTCTTGTACTCCTACCCCCTGCTTTTCTTTTTTATTTTAACTTATTGCCAACATATTAGCCTATAGTAGATGGTCCTTAAGATACTGCTTTCTAATAATGAATACACAAATGCCTAAATGAATCCCACGGCTCACAAGTAAAGGAAATCAAAGTGTACTGAGCATTAGAAAGGATCTGTTTACGTGAAAATAAATATTCGTATTAGCTTCATAGGTTTATTCCTAGACAAAATCAACAATTTTCATTCTACTACTTAGATAATGAATGACAAGAAAGCAGTAATGTTCTGCATAGTCACTCCTTAACCATGTAAACTGATACTTCTAATAATTTTCTGTATTACTCTGAACAGTTAAGAGTCATGCAGAAATGCTGTGCAACCTAATGAAGTAGACCTGCCTTTCATATAGAGGTTATTGTAATTTCATTTGTGCTAGGCTTCAGTGATTATAGAAATGAACAATATTGTATCCATACTGTTGAAGAGTCTAACCTTCTTTAATCTTATCAGTTAAGTAAATGTATTGGCTTTGTGTGGCCAGGCTTTGGATAGTGTGGGGGCTACAGGAGTGGCTTCTTTGAGAAGTTGCCAGAAGTGTCCCCCATGTCCGAGAGAGCCAATGCCAGCTGGCTCTGGGATGGACCTGTCAAGTCTGCCAAGGCCAAGCCAGTCAGTGATGGTAGCAACAGCTATATGATATCTAAAGAGGAAAAAACCCCAAAAGATTAATTGTGCAGATGTGACCAGAGAGGAGTGAGAATGTGTCAGAGGAACAGTTCTGCAGACACTGAGGTCAGAGAAGCAGGAGGGGGAGGAGGTGCTCCAGGCACTGGAGCTGAGATTCCCTTGCAGCCCCTGGAGCAGTCCGTGGTGGAGCAGCTGTGCCCCTGCAGCCCATGGACGTTCACAGGGGAGCAGAGATCCACCTGCAGCACATGGAGGAGCCTCATGCCAGAGCAGGTGGATGATCAAGAGAAGACTGTGACCCCATGGGAAGCCTGTACTGGAGCAGGCTCCTGGCAGGACCTGTGGAACTGTGGAGAGAGGAGCCCACACTGGAGCAGGTTTTTTTGGGACTTTGTGACCCTGTGGGGGACCCATGCTGGAGCAGTTCGTGGAGAACTGTCTCCCATGGGAGGGGCCCCACACTGGGAGAGGGGAAGGGCTCCTTTCCCTTAGGAGGAAGCAATGGCAGAAACAATGTGATGAACTGACCATAACCCATATTCCTCATCTACCTGCATTGCTTACAGGAAGGAGATAGAGAATCAGGGAAAAAAAAAGTTAAGCCTGGGAAGGAAGGAAGAGTGGGGGGAAGGTATCTTTAAGAAATGTTTTACCTCCTCTTATCCTACTGTGATTTGGACTGGCAATACATTAAATTAATTTCTTTAAGTTGAATGTATTTTGCCACATCAGTAATTGGTGAGGGATCTCTCCCTGTCGTCATCACAACTCATGAGCTTTCATTATATTTTCTCTCCCCTGTCCAGTTGAGGAGGGGGGTGATAGAGCGGCTTTGATGACCCCCAGCCACGATCAAACTTTAAAAAAGCCTTTGAACTATTATATTAAAGGACTCAGACTGCAAACAATCATGAGTTTCCATTTCCTCACACTACTTGCCATATTCTCAAAGCAGGGACAGGGCAGAGTCACCAAGGTCCCTTCATCCTGTTGTCTCTCTTAAAAGCCACACTCAGCTAGAAGTATCTCAGCAGAATAGATGCACTGAACTTACTCTTCGTAAAAATAAAAGGTGTATAAAACTAAGCACACCAGTGCGATGCTAAACTAGATGTCATACGTGAAAGTGTCAGGAAACTTAGATGTGATTTCTTGGAACCATATAAGCATGTATGTATGATACCAGATAATAGGTGGTATATCACATATGATTCAGAAGAATTTTTGTCTATATTCTCTAATAAGGAAGACGTTTGGAAACATAATGCAAACATATGCACAAGCTTTCAGCCTATACACTTTTGCTTCTTCTAGCAAGCTACCAAATGTCAGAAGGCCAAAGTGTGTAAAACCTGCTTATATTCTTTAGCAATATTTCTTAGATAATTTTTATATAAAGATTCTTTACTAGTGCGGAAAGAAGTGCGATAGAAACAATACAGACAAATATTTCAGATCTATTTTTGGCAAGGTAAGAGAGTAGTTCCCACCCTCTTTTAAGCTTTTGGGCACTGAACTGGACTACAGGTAAATTACTGTTCAAGGAGGCAAATGGTAAGAACCTCTCTTAAATAACAGTCACACAGTAAAATTGTCAAAACAAGTATCTTATTCAAGAAGCTGCCAGAACAGAGCAGGCACAAATGAGAAGCAGCTGATACTCTACCTGTCTCAGAAACAGGGACATCGACGAAAGAAGGTGCCACTCTCAACTAGTAAAATATGCTCTAATTTCTGAGAGAAGAATGTGAAGTATCAGTGATGTCTGTGACTCCTTTGAAGAATTTTTGAGAAGAAACAGATTGTCCCTTGAGTCTTACAAAAGCCATGCACTTTCAATATGATTTACTGAAATTTGTCATAGAAAGATTGAAAAATATCAAGCACTTGTTATTTGTGACCACACAAAAGAGCCATAGACTTGGAAAAGGTAAAAAACCCTGAAAGGTATAAATTGATTAGCTCACTTTTGGTAAAAATAATGTTAAATTATCCCTTTCAAACCAAGCTAAATATTGTGACCCAAGAGTAACATTAAAAAAAAAAAAAAAGAAGTCAGGGGAAGGCAGGAAAGAGAGGGAATGAGAGCACACACTGTACAAGGGCTTGCTGTCAAGTCTGAATTTTATCCTGCCAACTGAGGTGATGCTTATCAGAAATGCCATTTTAGCAGGAAAGTGGTAAGAGTAAGTGTAAGTTACATGATGATATAGGTGTCAAACTAAGACTTTGGCAAAGATAAAAATACTGCATAAAATCCTAGTGAGAATTTAAGTTCTTAACTGATGGAAATGTGTGATCAAATTCTCTAAAAAATCTAGATACAGTTGGATAAAAAAATTATTGAATCTCAAAAAGATGAGTAGTATAAAGATACAAGAGTGAAAATTAACTATCTTGAGAATTTTAAAAATCATAAATACATAAATTAGATAAAGAAGAGGAAAGCTTAACAGCTGAACATCAACCTACTGGGGATTTTCCCTTAATTTTGTTACAATGTATTTCTATGATTGGTTCTCATGTTTTTTTGAATCAACATTTTCTATGACAGCAGAAATAATTGTCTGTTTGGAGCTTGAATGTGAAGAATTATAGTAGAATGAATGCAGGACCTCCCTAAAGAACATGCACTAGAATGCAAAATACTGCTGCTCTTAGGTATCAAACCACTAAAGGAAAAGATTATTTCCAAAAGTTATTCTTCTGATATACTTGAATATCAGTATGATTCTCCTAATGGAGGCACAGATCTGCAGAGTGAAGAAGCAAGGAAGACAACCATATGTCACAAATCAACATCGCTGTGTTAAGAATGTGCCCAGAATAAATGTTTACAGTTGGCAGTCTGGCCCCATTTCATCAAAAGGTGCTTATAGCAGACAGGAGGATTATTGTTCTGCACTAAGCTCAGCTTTCAAGTAGTACAACTGGCCCCAGCAGTCATTAAACAAACTAACGTTGACAATACATGTAAGCAAGCACACAGTGTCTTATCAGAGTCTAGGACCCCTTCTTCCAAATGTGGCATAGGACACTATGTAAACAACAGAAGTGATGCACAGGAAAAAAATGCAACATGCTTCTACAGGACAATCCTCATTTGAAGGCATCAGTACCTCACATAAATGTACTACTGATAGCAAAATTTTTTGCAAGGAGGCAAGATGCTTAAGTCTAAAAAGTTATTCTCAGACATAAAAGAATTAGGCAAAATGAAAAAAAAAGTAAGTATTCTTTTTACAGAAAGATCAGAAGGAGACTCCTTACGTGCCTCTTGTAAGAGTATAAGGTTAAACTAACCAGAACATGAAAATTTTTAGAATTTAAGCAGTATTTAAAAACCATGCTGAATCTCTGATCACTAAGAACCTAGACTTGCTACCAAGTACGGAGGCACAAAGTGTTGGCTGAATTTTCTGACTTTTACCTAGATTGCACAGGCCCATCAGAAATCCAACTGAACTGCTAGGAACTGCTAGTTAAAGCAATGTGTTTGAGCTCATAGCTCTACCGAGTAAATTGCATCAAATGATCAGAATTTTTCAAATACTTTAGCTGCACCAAGTTAAATGAACAATTAAAGAAACAATTCCATTTTTTCTCAAAACAAACAAAACCCAAGCCCTGACACATACAGTGAGGCAACTGTCCAGTTGATTTCCTTCTTACTTAGTGTCCTAACTCCTATCAGCCCTACGCAATAAGATCTCCAGACATAAATTATACTTTGTGACTTTATACATTGCTATAATTTCCTGCAGATACCAGTACAGGGAAATAGAAATGCAAACTGTGCAAAACAGAATGCTACCATTCTTCACCTTCTAAATATGCATTACTGAATCTTCATGCAGCTAAGCAATGTTAAGCATACTTCTTCAGTATAATAAAAGGCTAAACAACAGTAGAACTTTACACAATTTTACAGTCATAAAAATAAACAATTATAAAAAAGCAACAGGTGCAGTTTGAGGACATAATATTTCTCAAAATTGAAACTACTGACATTAGCTGCTGAAGTTTCATCTTAAGGTGTTATGTCAATGAGTGAGTCTCTTACCTTGTGTTTCTTAAAGCATGTTACCAAAGTAAATGATCTATAATACCTCTAGTAAAAAGCAGTAAGATCCTCTTACCTCCTACATACAGCGGAGAATCAAAGTTCAGAGTGGATTGCTTGGACAAATTGGTAATTGTCTTGGGACTTCCTCCATCAATAGATAAAGATAGAATCTGATCCATAGCTAGCAGCTCCACGATGTGGAAATTGCCATCATTAATTGTTTCCACACTGCAAAATAAACATTAATATTAAACAATTGATGGTCTGGTTAGAACAGTTTTTTACCTTCTTCCCCTTTAAGAGTCAATACAGTTTCAGAACAGAACTTCTCTAGGAGTGCATTCTCCTGAACATTACATTTTAAGCAAAGACATGCACATATGCTTAAAAGCCAATACAATATAACATCCCTTCTTCTGCACTAATGATGACAGGGCTGGAATACCTTTCCTATGAAGACAGGCTGAGGGAGCTGGGGTTGTTTGTTCAGCCTGAGAAGAGAAGGCTCTGGGGAGACCTTATGGCAGCTTTTCAACATTGAAAGGGGGCTTATAAGAAATATAAGGAGAGACTTTTTACCAGGGCCCATAGTAAAAGGACACAGGATAACTGTTTGAAACTGAGAGAGGGTAAGATACAGATCAGATAGAATCTATTAAGTAAAAGAAGTGACATAAAGAAAAAGTTCTTTAATATGAGGGTGGTTTAATATGAAACACTGGGACAGGTTGCCAGAGAATTTGTGGACCTGTTACTAGAAATGCTCAGGATCAGGTTAGATGGGGCTTTGTACAACTTAATCTAGTGGAAGTTGTCCCTGCCTGTAACAAAGAAGATGGAACTAGGTGATTGTTAAAGGTCCCTTCAAACTTAACCATTATGTGATTCTAGTGTTACTTCAAGATCGTATGTGCATGCAAGTCTGTGTGTATCCTACATTTTGCAGAGTATTGGGTTTACAATATCTTTCTTGCTAGAATGAAGGCCTAAGTCAACTCCAGTGATACATAAATCTACTATTTTGTGGAATATGGAACTGCATATCTAACTTTAGTCCTGCCAGACAAAGTCACATCATTGGTCCAGACAGATCTACTGACACTTGCAATAAATATTGGGCATGGTTATTTTAGTGTGTTCAGCTTCTGGCTAGTACAGTGAATATGAATATTGTATTCTTTTTCTCATCTACATACGCCATTTCCTTCTGCTTACTAACAAGATATGAACTAACCTTCAGGCATTAATTCAGGCATTAACAAGATATGAACAACCTTCAGGCATTCAGGAGAATGCCTGAAGGTTGTCAAGGTGAAAATGCTTGTTTCAAGCATGGTATAAGGACATTCCTGCATAAGGACAAGCCTACTCATGTTACTAGGCACAAGAAATGGCTGCAGGTGCTTATCAGCCTCAGTATCTACATAGCAAGTGCTTAAGTGCAGGAACTATTCTGTGCTTGAACACAGTTTAGGTACATTAGAGAAGGAAGACTATCATTCTCAATTTTCATTTCTAGGACTGAATATATCTTAGTACTTGCATAACTTGTAGTCCATTTTCCACTGGAGAAACAGAGCTGAGTATATGCATGGAAGGTGTGAGCTGTAGTCCAGAGACCAGACATTAAAAGCATTCCCATGAAAGCCTTTATTTGTTTCAGGGCACCATCAAATAAGTAAGCTTAAGCCTTCGAAAACAGTTATTTAAATGAACCAATTGTATGATAGCCTGAAATGGACCAGACAGTCACACAGTCAATTAGCTCTTCTCATTGAGAAAGCAGGATAGCTGAAAGAGATTAGGTTTCTAAATCTCAAGGCAAAAATCAAGCAAATTACCTTAAAACATCCTTAGTGAAGTTTTAATTAACCTAACTGCTTTTCTCCTGGAATAGATCAGCAGCACACATGGTCATTCACAGCTGTGACACATTAAATAGCTTCTTAGCCATTTATTACCAACTCTGTGAACAGCCTCTGCTCACTGTGGGTCAAAGATCTGCATGGTAGCATGCATGCTTTACATAAACCCAGCTCTATGTGAGAGTGCAAACACGTGACAGAGCAGACACTGGCACAATAAACACTTTATGGGAGCTGGCAGGAGAGTGACTGCCAATTTCCATGGGGGGAAAGGAAATGGTCAGGGCTCGCTCATCATTCCTAAAGAGCAAGATTTATTCAAGACATCAAGAGGTTTGTTTCCTCTGATCAAGCAATATAAGAGATGCCATGATTAAGTTACTTAACGCATTTCAATGAATCCAGGCAAAAAAAAAGTGCTAAAAAATCAAAGTGCATATGACTTCCTGACTTCAGGAAGCAAGAAACCCTAATATAATGTTCTTGTTTCAAGGAAACTTATTTTACAACTTCTCAACCTCTCACACAGTAGTATTTAAAAGAATAAAAGCACATTTACAGAAATGTGAAACACATAACACAGAAAATGCATTTTTAGAGCAAGAGGTCATTCCAGTCATATACAAACCATAATGTGAAAAGGGAATGTGTCTCTGATAAGAGGGATTATTAAAAGCCTCTGGTTTAAACTATTTTACTGGTAAAAATTTACTGCACAAAGAGGAACCCTCCTAGGTAAGGGTGGTTTAAATTGAAGGGGAAATAAACTCAAGCCATATCTGCAATATTTCCTGCCAATGCGTTTACATTACTTCTAGCCCATTTCCCATTGGAGATATAAGAGCTGAATGCATAGATCGTAATGAAAAGCTGTAAGAAGAACTGATTTAAGGCTTCTGGTACTCTGTAGAAGAATAACGATCTGGGAAGAAATACTCCCATATTTCCAATAAATATATGATGAAAACTAGTTTACAGGATCAAAAGTTTTTTTTTTCTTTTGTGTAAAAAAAAGTTAACATTAAGAATGGATGCCCAGACAGAACAAAACACAAGTGGATCAAATTTTTCCAAATAACCATGTCCAATGAATGAATATTATTTATTGGTCTTGGCAGTGCCATCATCTCATCTTGTTTTTTAAGTTGACTGATGGTTGCTTTTGGGATGATGGCTTTTTCTGCAGTCAGTTCCCATGAACTGGGAAAGAGGAGGGAAACAAAAGGGAGGGACTGAAGGAAGAACTGGAAACATTCGAGGAGACAGCTTTAATAGGTAACAAAGGTACAGAAAGACAACATGCAATGAATGGATAAAAAGAAAGTAAAGACCTTAAAAATGGCAGAAAATACCACAAAGGTCCTAGGAGGGTAAAATGGTAAGAAGTGGAAATGATTAAGAGATTGGAGTAAAATGTGCAAAAGATTCTGTGCTACAACATACTCCTTTCTAGAACCTGAAATAGAAATTGAAGAGTATGCAATTTTTAGAGCTATCACTAGATGCACGTATATACCTATATACAAATGTGGAAATGTATATATAGCTTGCAAGATAGAACCATGAAATCACAGAATCTTTTAGGTTGGAAAAGACCTCTAAGATCATCAAGTCCAACAACAAAACCAGCACTGCCAAGTCCACCAAGCAATGTCCCTAAGCGCCACATCGACACTTCTTTTAAATACCTGCATGAATGGTGAGTACACTACTTCCCTGGGCAGCCTGTTCCAATGATCGACAACCCTTTACATGATGAAATTTTTCCTAACATCCAATCTAAACCTCTCCTGGTGCAACTTGAGGCCTTTTCCTCTTCTCCTATTGCTTGCTACTTGTGAGAAGAGTCTGACCCTCACCTGGCTACAATCTCCTTTCAGACAGTTGTAGGAAGAGATAAGGTCTCAGCCTTTCCTCAACAGCATAAGACTTCACTACAGTTGGACTATTATATGAAAGTTTTCAAATATCTCAGAAACTCACCATCACGCTTATTTGAAATGAAATTGATGTTAATAACAATAACAACAATAATAGAAACAAAAGTAATAACACTAAAAGTGTGTATCTGCTTCACTAAACAGTGTCACTCTGTAACACATCACTACATTTCCCATCCCTTTCTTCACTACACTTGCATTCTTCATTTGTCACATAACTTAAAAGAGACGATCAACTATGTAGGGGAGATACTTATTATTTTGTAACAGTAACCTAACTGGGACTGTTTGTTATTTGGTCACTTTGTTATTAAGTACTTCCATGTTAATGGGGTTTTTTTTTCCTATGTGAGTACTGTTTTCAATCCTTCTCTAGAAAACTATAATGGACAAATGTGAATTACCAGTATTTGTTATATTTCAATAATGTCGGAGAAAGCATTAAATTTATGAGAAGGAAATACATGTTTTGAATGGGAAGAAGTATTCTAGATAGATTAAACAAATGGGAGCCAAAATAACTTGGAACTAGATATGATCCTCATTCCTATTGCTTCTTATTCTCAGACAGATATACCTATTGAAATAAAAATCAACAAAAATAATGAAACTCCTGAAAAAACAACCTAAACTTCTTGTTTAGCCCTAGCCAAGGTAGAAAAGAAAAAGAATATTATTTTGAATTGTAGAAACTTGGAAAAGTGAAAATTTATACAACTGAAATACTATTAAATATACTATAAATATAATATACTTAATATACTATACTTAAATATACTATAAATATAAATATACTATAAATAAACATACTATAATATACTATAAATATACTATTTTTATATGATAAACCATTTCATGAAGTCATAAGAAATACATATCACATAAAAAGAAAGGATTCTTAAGATGCTTATTTGGTATGTTTTTTCTAAACAGCTTTATATTGTATTTTATAGACTTTTTTTTCCCCTGTGGAATGCTTTTAGTAATCTACTACAATGATAGTTCCCTTGGTGCTACTACCTAACAGAGTTTAACGTTGTTTCACTGCTATATATACTTAAGCTTTGGATTTTCTATTGCCATAGAAGTACAATCATTTATAAAAATAATTTGTTTTTAGTAAGATGTCCCTAATAGAATGTGGAACAGAGTCACCGTTACAAACTCTAGAAAGCAAATATACACTAAATATAATTTTATAACACAAAAGGTGTAAATAGAGCAAAAAGAATATTCAAGAAAAACTGATTTAATACTTCCCCTTTACTTCTGAAAGAAGTTTTAGCACCAAGAAGGCAGTCAAGGCCAGGAAGTGATGCCTGTGTCTTTCTGCTCACTCTTGCAATGACTGTCTGCAAATTCTTGTGAAGTTCTATAATACCTCCCAAAAGATTCAGGTGGTAATTTTTTTGAGAACCAGAGAAATTTGATTTAAAAAACCCCTCAAAAATATGCTCCAGAAGCAGCTGTGGATTCTGTCTCTTAATTACTTTGGAAGAAAGTTCCATTTCTTTTTCAAAGGTAGTGCCTTTTTTCAGAATCAAGTTTTTAGCTTTCTCTTCACCTGCCTGGAGAAAATCCCACATTATATGACTGCCTAACAGAGAAGAGAAGCTTCTATTTAATTTCTGCTTTTACAGTACAGTTTTTAATTTTATTCAGCACACTAGGAAATTATTTGGTAGTTACAACAAAGAAAAAACTCCACTGCCACATGTGAGCTTTACACAAATGTATAAATATTCTGTTGAAAGCTAACTCTTATTCTGTTTTAATGCATCAAATAACATATTTATCTGACATACCTGCATTAGAGTTATTTGCCAAGCCAAATCACATCTTTTGGCAAGAGGTTTTAAGTGTCTGACAATACACTCATTTGCATCTATTTCTTTTAAGCATCTATTTAAAAATGTGACTTTGATATAAGAAATGAATTTAGGTGTTGTTTCAGTTACAAATGTGTTTCATCCAGGTTCACCTGTAAATAGCAGAGGCTGGATATGATCCTGTGTCATAGCTGACCCTCACTCTACCCCGGTACAGTTCCACTGCTATATGATCTTTATCGCCTTTGTATAGCAGGATCCCACTGTCTTCATCTGTGGCAATCTGGTTAAAAGATAGAAATATTTAGAAACAACTAAAACTAAATATTTAATAAAAATGAGGTATTAAGTGAATCTCTGTTACTTCATTATAAAATTCTTTTTTGAAGGACAACCTGACAAAACTCTTTCTATTCCTATCAATAAGACCATCCACTCCAATATGAATATCAAGTTACTGCATTAACTCTTCTAGAGTTCTTAGATCAAACTGTGAACAGCTCTTTAAGTGAGCCAATGACAACTTTGGGTTGTTTTCCACGTCATGAAAAGTCATTTACTCCCTTTTCCAGAATAGAGAATCTACAACACAAGCAAACTTACCTGTAAGGTGATATTGGTCTGGGGGCGTATCTTAGCTGAAGGGATTTGCAGATAGGATTCTTTGTTGACAAAGTTTATACTAATCAGCTTTTCACATTTCTCACCCTGGTAGCCTGATAAACACTGACAAATTGGTTCACTTTCTTTTATGATACACTGGGCTCCATTTTGACATTCATAATTATCACAAGGGCTGGTGCGAGGTAGAACCATTGGTGGTGAAAACTCACAAAACAAGCCACTAAATGAAAACAGAAAACAATCAGTATTTCCAGGAAAAAACAACTTTGGCAGAGAACATGCATGTTTGTACTGCCTTCAGATCCTTCTCACCTGTATCCTTCTGGGCAAATGCACGTATATCCATTAACTGCGTCAGTGCACTGTGCTCCATTTTTACATTTGTTGTCTTGGCAGTCATCAAAGTCAATATCACAATGCTCACCTACATACCCAGGTGTGCAATCACATCTGTAAAACAGGAAAGCAAATCAGATAGCACAGTGCCTTTTAACAGTCCAGTGTGATTATGACCAAGTTAAGGAACTACTGTATTGTTTAAAAATCAAGGGAAAAAAGGCATTACTGTTACTTTGTGAGTAAAGACTATATAGATTAACCATATTATTAGATGGGGAATCTACATATGTAACGAATAGAGGTTTGCTAGTTAAAATGTTTACATACCTGCCATTATATTGAAGAACTGTGTGTAAATCTAGAGAGCCCTCCTGAATAATTTTGACAGTTTTTAGAATTTATGAGCAATGCAGAATGTTACAGGATGTTGTTCGTGGCTGCAAACACTAAATGTAATTCATATGCTTGGCTGGTGAAACTGAGACAAATAATCCAAGGCTTGTAGTGATGGTTATTTTCTTTGTCAGCTGAACAGCTATGAACGGATCAGTGATCCATTTACACAGTTTAAAGGTTATGCATAATTTTTTGCCCTTAAAGTTCCACCAGTCTGATTTACTACAAATAGCTCCATGGTTGGTGAACTAACAGAAGTCTCAAAACACATCATCTGCCATCCCTGAACCCCCACTGAACTAGAAACAGCTCATCCTCAAGAGAGTATGTAATGATTTTTGTTTGTTCGTTTGTTTGGGTTTTTTCCATGTGCAACTCTCATTGCTAATGCTAGTGGCTTTTCTTCAGGGAATTCTCATATATAAGACTGAGTGAATGCCCAGAATTCTGTGAAAAATTAATGGAAAAGATTACAAATCCATGCATTCACATGGTATTTTTTTTAATTGAGATGTGTTTAATTGATTTCATGAGATCTTGTGATTCCCTCCTTGGTGTTACTTCTTTTAGTATCCAAAATTTTCTCTAAGATGGCAAGAGTGATTTTAAATAGCCGTGTAACTTCAAGTTTAGTACTTCAATCAAGTGTGTCTCATTTTTTATTCAACAACATGTATGAACAAGAAAAGGGAAGAAGAATATAAAGCATGCTATTAAAAGTCTGACTGAGATACACTCTTGAAGTACACTGCATGTGCTGTTTTCTGATTTAAAATCTCAGAAAGTAACAGGAAAGATTAATGAACTGGACAGTAAAGTATAAGACACTAAACTAGGTTTATTGAAGTGACAGGAAAAAAAAAACATAATGCACTACAACACAAACCCAACAATGTTTCTCTTTTCCAGTTGAAAACTATCAACTTAATTTCACATTCAATTGAATATTTAATACATTTTTTCCATATTTTAAATAAAATGTTATTTCATAAGTAGTGGGAATGATAATAAATAATCTGATTTTAGCACAAAAGCATGTTGTGTATAAAACAGGTACTTGTGAGAACAATTTAAAGTTGCAGGTTTCCTGTATTTATTAACCTAAAGCCTATTAAAACAACTTTACATTCTGCATACTAATTAATCGTGATAAGGATATGGCATAATTAAAGATTAGCTTTCCTGGGGACGGACTTCTTTACTTTATACCTTCCAGTGTGCCTTCCTAATAATCTCTTTCACAATTACTTCTCAAAAAGCAATAAAATTATTTCACTTCAATTAAATGCAATTATTTTCCTACTGCCCAAACTCCTACAAGGGTTTTGTATAGACCATCATAAAGACTGCCCTGTGTTTCTGTTTAAAATCTGGTTGGAATTAGAACTGTTAAGGATCAGTATAATTCAGTAAAATATACTTAAGATAATAATGCAGCTTTACATGAAAATAATGGCCATTATGTTCTGCCATAATGCCTAGTAATAATCAAAATTAGTACTTTGAGAATAGAATTGACTTCCACTTAAACAGAAGGAAAGGAATCTAGGCAGGATAGAAAAATACAAGTTTCAATTCAGTTGGACTCTAACAATATTTCAGACTTACTTGTATCCTTTGGGTGTCAAGATGCACTTTGAATCATGCTGGCAAGGATTCAGGTTTTGGGAACAGAAATCTAATTTCTCCTCACAGAGTTCACCTGAAATATAATGTATGTTGTCAATTCAGTGAAAATATCACAGTGACCTGAAAATAGCAATGAACAGAATTTTAAAAGCAATGGCTACAAATTCCTTTGCTAACACTGAAATATGCATACTTCTTTACATAGTAATAAATACCTTTAGATAGTAATAAATACCTTTAGAATAAATACTAATAAATAACTAGTAATACAGAAAAAAATAATAATATACCTGGTAACTCGTTTATAAACAATATCAAGTTCAACATCAATCATCTATCCATGGATATAAATGTCAATTTTGTAATTTTTTCACATTTACAATATTTATCTAGCTCTGCTATATAGCAGCACTTGTGATCGAAAGTCTTCTCACTATAACAAAAAAGCCATCAATATGTTTTTCTCTTACTTATTTCTAAGCACATTACACACAGAGATATCCAGATTTGCACTATCACTATAAGTAATCTATTACCTGAAAAAAACCTGTTAATATCACAGCATGTCAATACAATTCCAATTATCCAAAAATGAAAACTTGTTTTCTACTTTTCCTTAAATATGACTCTCCATTTTTTGCATTTGTTAATGTACCATAATTATCTATAATCTGTTCTGTGAAAAGAAAAGAAAAAAACAATCGATGTAAAATGTCTATCCTTCCCTGCTGATAGAGGCAGTGGCTCTAATTTCCAAAATGGGTTTATAATCTAAAGAGTATTTTAATATGGTTAAAAATTATTTTATTTGCAACTTTATGAAAAGGAAACACAGGTTTATAAACAGATCAACAATATCCTGTTCCCTGACTAACTCATCAGATGATACCATGGATAGTGCATTTGCTAAGCTTGTAATCACTGGTTTGTAAGGTAGATACACTTATTCCAGCATCCATATGAAGAATATATGTATAATAAACAGGTATAAACCCTGTGCCTGCTGAATTCAGGGACTGACAGGTCTGTCAGACTCCAAAACTACGGAGGTAGTAGGGTTGTCCCTTGTCCTTTGTCCAGTAATAAAACATTATTAAAATGACATTAAAATGACAAAGAAAAAAGCAGAAGAAAGGAGTGAATGATAAGATACTTTCATTGCTCAAACTGAACTTGCCTTCGAAGAGGCAATTATTTGGTATCCCTCAGATTTACTGAGCTGAGCATAGCAGTGCCTTGCAGTTTAGCGGACAAATAAAGAAAAACTTCAAAAGCGCTGAGGAATAGTCTATATTAAAGCAAGGATAGAGAAAAAGGCAAAACTGAAGCAGGAGCAAAGATGGTTATGCCAGTAAAAACACAATTGAAACATATATACTAAGTGCGATAAGACATGGGACCTCTACACCTTCAAAAATGAGAGGACAAGCCAAAAAACAGCTAGACAAGTATTTTGCAGCCATTAAAAAGATACAGAGTGGTTCTACACAAAGATTTTTTTTTTTAAAGATAAAGAAGTAAATAAATAAATAAATATCACATTCTCAATTTGCAAGTAGTGCATTTTCTCTACAAACCAAATAAAGGTTTGAGTTAACACAAGCAAATGGCCCTCATGCACAGGCCACTTAACAGCCTCTGGAAAAGCCTCAGTAAAAACGTGACTTACTCAATATATGTAGGAAGCTGAATGGAGATCAAATGCAGGCCACTGGAGATGACTAATACAAAGGATTATAATTCTATTCTCAAAGCCTCTTCAAGCTCTCAATAGAATTATTAGTCTGGAAATGTGCAACTGTTATGACTAGGTCAGTGCACAAAGAATCCTGAAATACCAGGGATTCTTTGCATCCCACGACATATTAAACAAAACCCAGATCTCTTTCTCTTTTCAAAGGGTTTTGTTCAAATACATATATAAGAGGTCTTCAATGCTATTCTTCACATAGCATTTAGTCAATTTGCAGAACTCATAATAGCTGAAATCTGTTTAAAGACCAGCAGGGTTTAAGAGTGAGATGCAAGTATGGGAACAGAGAATTCTGATTTTAAGGATCATGGGAGTAGAATAAGCAAAAATGACAGTTGTTTTAACCTAGTTTGTGCACATTCCCATAGTTTAGAAATCTATGTGCCTACACATATGTGGATATATATGCACATTTATACACACCTGCACAAATATCTTATTATGGCAAATATTGTATATTAAATTGTATGCAGAACTTAAAAATATATGACACCCCAACTACAAGTAATAAAAATGTGGTTGTACAGTACTAACAAAACTTGGACAAAAACACCTCTAAATATTCCCAAGATTATTAAATCTAATAGCGTATCAGAGTTTCTGAAAGTGACATACTGAGCCTCTCTCCCAAGCAGGGCTGGAGCTTGCTATCTCTTATATATTCGCAGCAATAGTTCAGTGAAAAGAAAACCAAAATACCTAGAACAAGACAATTTAGGAGTGGCATAGTAGGAGCAAGCATTCTTACCATTGCTGTCAAATTTATTGAGCTGATTTTGCTACAGGATATTAATTGAGCCATGGCTTAGGTTATCATTGGCACAGACTTTGGAAATACCTTGTGGGGCAAATAGCTTTACTGAATAGTGTCTAAGCCTGTCCATTTTTGTAAATCCTCCCCGAGGCATTTATAAAATACAGGATTTCTTAGACTACACTGCATTTCAGTATTCATAGGTTGATGGCCCCAATATCTTCAGAACTATACTGAAAGCTGAATCACCTCATGTGGGGTCCTCAGGGGCACTTGAAATCTCCTTATTTCCCACTCTTAGCTGTGAATCCTACATAATGATTGGACATTTAAACAGGTTTACAGTTTTGAAAAATGCCCACTTCAAATCATAAAATTGATGTTACACTACCAGGTATACTGTAGCCAAACAGCTTGCAAATATCATCAAATACCACCAGGTATTTTCAAGATTATAGTCAGACTTTGATCTGAGTACTCTGTAGAAAAGCACATAGAAGCAGGACTTTTTGTGCTGTGACAGCAGGAAAGTAAAGAAACTTTCCCCTTGCATTTGCAAATTGTACACACGGTGAATCAACCCCTGGAGTTTTAGTTAAACAGTCCGTAGCAAATAGGAAACAGGATTCAAGGAAAAGGACATGGTAAACATGGTGGCCATGTAGCAAAGGACTTACGTAAAAAATCCTATGACCATAAAAGTTAGCTTTACTTATAGTACAACCTGTAGGTATTAAAAAACCCCATAGCATTAATGACAGACTTGTGCACAGGATCAGTAAAAAGAAAAACAAGAAAAATTCAAGATGGAATCCAAAAGTGTACATCAGATACTCTATTTCTGAATGAAGATATAAATACCAGAAGAACAAGCCAAGATAACCCAAATGCAATGTCTTGTACAACTAATAGATAGTATTAATAACTGTTAATAACTGCTAATAGATCTATATTCCAAATGGAGCATTCCCGTGGCCAAAATAAAATTCTTTCTGAAAAAGTTAATAGAAAAGGTAAGTAAATTATGGGGCATGGAACCTGAACCACTGAAGAATATAGTTTCCTGGTAAAGAAACCCCTCCTTCAGCATACTGAATAACCATTATGTTTTTCAGAATTTAAATGAGACAAGGTGAAAGGGAGTAGTTAATTTTGTTGAAATAAAAAGATAGCGATGAAAGTGAAACACTCATTGGAGAAAATACCAGATTTACCAAGTAAGGCTCCTTAGCTTTACTGGAAGGAAATCTTAGAGAGTTTCCTGATTTGGGAAACATAATACGATGTTTAAAGAGCATACTTCAAAATAATCAAAAAAGATTGTGAGAAAGAAATCTCTATTCAAGGAAGCTTGACACCAATGTTTGAGGTCATTCTTTTATTCGTCTAATAATATTGTAACTGAGGCTTCTGTAAGATCTTGGCTAAGTAATTATGTTTTTGAAGGATGGGAACATTTCTCTATGTAGGAAAATAAGGAACAGACTAGTTTGTTTAAAAATAAGTAGCGGATAAAGTGTCAAAAAACCTGTGAAAAGCTTCCAAAGTTTAATTAGAACCAGCAATAACTCTTTTCATAAGACATCTTGCTTAATTAATCTTGGGAGTATGGATTCTGGTATAGAGTAGCATTGAAACCAGTGGAACTCTGTGGTTGGTACAAATGAACACGACCCTCCAAGCTCAAGACAAATATTTACTGAGATTTTGCACAGAGTAGGATGCCGTCTTAAAGAGCCAGACAACATTATTAAATACTGATGTATACTGATGATACTTGATATAGTTTGCTAGATTCACAGGTCAGTTTGTGTTTCCTCTGAGTGTGTTAATTCTCTTATGACTTGATAAGATTATAAATCACAAAACACTTAATCATAGAATACCAGGTTGATCCCTCACGGATCATCTCTTGGCAAAAGCAGAACAGACAAGATGGTCCCGCACTCTGTCCAGCTGAATCCTAAAAGTGACTAATGTTGGGGAATCCACCACTTCCCTGGGAAGATTATTCCAGTGGCTCAGTGTTCTCATCGTTAAAAGTTTCCCTCTTTTTAAATCTAATTGGCATCTCCCCAGGTGTAACCTGTACTCATTACTCCACCCCTTTTCCATGTGACTCCTTGTAAAAAAGGGAGTCTCCATTTTCCTTGCAGCCACCCTTTTAAATACTGGAACAGGGTGATAAGGTCATCCCAAGCCTTCTTTTCTCAAGAACAGACCCATAACTCTAGATTTTTTCAATATATAGACATGTAGTACAACAAATAATGAGTAACAAGGCAATGAGGTGAAAAGATTTACATCTTTGTTATTTTGAATAATTGGGCAATAAATTTAAAATAAAGCAATATCGGCCACTGCATTTCTGAATGAAGAGCACAGCTCTAACAAAAATGGACATGAGCTTCTGAATATAATAGCACGCTGCTAATTACAAGCAAGCTTTTGAAGAAACAAGTTTAAAATCACCCTTAAATTATTAGCAAAGCTCCGTTTGCTATTCAAACAAAAACTAGACAGAGAATGCAAAAGCAACAGTAGTAAGTTTTAATTATCAAAACCCAGGTTTTTCCTAGAAGACTTATTCCCTCTTCCAAAGTCAAAATACCAAATACCTACCACAGACTAGAATAGAAGGATTTTATGTGTGTGCTTGTATATCCATTCCAGCTTCAGAGCTTAGTTATGATATCCTGTGAGTCAACTTCTGCAACGTTTATGTTTTATCAATTAGGTATCACTATCTGAATCTGAACGGATGTCTCTGTTTAATATTGTGACTCACATAGCCAATAGGGCACATAAGGGCTTGGAAAATACCAGTGCCATTTAACAAACTATACACAGAAAATTGCTGAATTTTTTTTAAGCCTTGAATTCAGTGTACAGTATACAACATAAATTATTTCAGGTCTTAAGCTCATTATTCAGAAAATACAAATAAAATATCTACTATATGAGGGACAAAATTTCTTAGAATTAACCAAAATTCACAGTCACAGTAGGAGGCACATTTTTTTGGAATTTAGTTTTAGAGTCAAATTGCTGGATTGTTCCCATCTTTCACCATCGCACGAGTCTTTTTAGCTATACCCCGTGCTTGTGAAGCTCAGTGTAAGATGGGGCTTATTTAGTTTAACGTTTCTCTTTGTTTTACATATGCTGTTTGGTAACAGCAAAGAAATAGTAACTTTTAGGCAGGTAAGTTTTAAGACAATTAATGTATACGCAAGAGTGGATCACAGACTAGAATGAATAATGGCAGTGATTAAACCGGTAGCAGGTAGCTCAGCTTGCCACAAATATCATGCATATATCCCCTTTATGCAAATGCAGTAAAATTACTTTACTACTTGAGCTTTTAATATAGAACAGTCATTTAAAGTATATTAAACTAGATGAAACAGAAAATTTTATGAGTGATAAAAAGCAAGAGTAACAAATATATCTCTATTCTAAGAATATGTAGCTTGTGAAGTTCCTACAAGGATGAGGATTATGATTTAATTTGATGAAATTATTATACTTTTTATCAAGTTTGATGTCACATGATTTGCATTTGATTACTTGCATGCCTAAATTTCAGGAAGGTACTTATTTGATTACCAAGTGAATTCAAAGTAGTAATGCAACTCCTTTATTGCAGTGGCAAGAAGGTTGTCTCTAAGGCTTCCCTAAACTGTAGATAATTGCTTGAAATAATCCCTTTTTTTCCTAATACTGTCACAATTCAAAAGATGTCTTTCATGATAAAACTGACTGATCCTCTAAGCACCTTATAGACTATCAGTAACTTTCACGTTCAGCTGGCAAGCTAATATAAATATGTAACACACGCACATCTTAATTTTGGAGCTGAACTTAGTTCACATCCCCTGGATATTTGATAATTTGTTTGTGATGATTTTGTTTTTTTCTATAATCAGTAATTTTAATATGTTACAGTTCACACTTGTGTAATAAACAAGAAAAACAGCAGGCTATTTTTGCTGTCCAAACGAGTAGTAATAAAATGCAAATTCACATCTAAATGGAAGACAGTTTAAACATGGAAAACCTGTGGTTGGAATAATTTTCTGGAAATGTCTTATACTTTGCATCAGATACAGAGAAAATTTACGCTGAGTTTAAGTTGTAGGAATTATTCATCAGAAGTCTAAATTAATCAACATAGATGATATAATTACAGTCTTGCTCAAAGTGTTATTTCATGGATAATGAACATATTTTCATTTCTACATCTATTATATTGCTTTAAAAACTGAAAATATATTTATCAAATTAATGGCAAATACACCAAAAAATTATTAATTGGCTTTTAAAACTAAATATGCAATGCCGTACTGTCACTGATTATGGTACGTGTCAGATTGTGTATATGATCGGATTGCAGAGAAGATGTTTTATCTCTGCTAGTGTCATAGGTGCTAAGCAGAAACATAAAAAAAATTACAAATCAAACACCCAAAGTTAGTGTCATAAATCTCTTCAATATTACCTTTCTTTTACCCCAGCCCCAGATTAATATGGTTATTTCAATTTTTTAAGATATTTACAGCAAATAAAAAGCCACAGAAATGATGAGCAAGAAGATTGCCATTTGATACTCCAGCATGTTTTCTAGTAACACAATAATTTGAAAAAATTAAAGCAAAACAGAGCTATAACACGGAGAATACATTGGCATGGAACCAAGAGATGGCTTTAAGGTGAGGCGAATAAGGATTTCAGAACATAATAATGTAATCTTTTTTTTAGTCCTATGTCAGTGTCTGCACAAGTTTTTAATACAGCTGAAAAAAAGACAATTAATGCAGTATTAAAGTCCTCCTGCACAGCGATCTGCATCTAGAACAACATTCCTTTGACATGTATTCACAGCAACAGCCAAGTGCCTAATTTGAGGATTTGCAGTGAGCTTTCTAAATTATATCTATATACAATTTATTTGGTCATTTGTAATAACTGAAATCCATGCACCTTTAAGAAAAGGAAAGTGAGAAACCAAGATAAGTGAAAATAGGCTTAAAAGACAACTGACCTTTTTCCACTTCATTCAGATTAGCAGCTTGCAGTGACAAAGACAGAAGAGACAAGAGACTTTTTACATTGTAATACGACAGCATAGCACATTAAGCTAATGCACAACTACAGCAGCAGAGAGGTTGATACAGCAAATGAAGCAAGCTTCAAAGTCTCACCTCCAGCAGAACAAAACAAACATGAAGGTAAGAAGTACATGCCACCAGTGGCATAAGAGAGGTTTTACTTCTGGATCAGTTAGTTCTGTGATCTAATGACTGATGATGATGAGCAAGAGAAATGATTATCTGTAATCTATAGAATGTACATAAAATGACCTGAAGTTTACTAGACTGGCGTTAAAATAAAGGACATGGTAATGTTAAGAGAATAGCGAGATTAAAGAGTGCAGGACATACTGAGATATTTTGAATGTTTTAGTTCTCCAGGTTTGATCAGACACCCTGAATGTCTGTTGATTCCATTTGCTTACTGTTGTTTCACAGTTACCGTCTGTGATCTTAAGAAAGCTCATGTTATAGTGCAAATACCATTCTTTGTCTTTCCACCTCTAACTGTGGTGGTTGCTTTAAAACTTAACTGAGGTAGAGCAAAATGGATTCCTGATTCTTAAGCAACAGCACAACAGGCTTTTTTAATTGCTTGTTTTTAGATCAACAAAATATAGTTGAGAAGTGCTGATTTTCAAGGGATTGTTAAAAACCTAAAAGTCAAAAAGAGATTGTTAGGTTTTACACTGCAACATTCTTTGCAGTTCATCTCAGATTCTAACAAGCCCTCATAAAAATAAGACTTTATAGAAGAATGATTTACATTTCATATCAGCAGGTTTCAGCTGACTTATACTGTGCTGCTGAAATGTAAAGCATATTTTCAGATAACCACTCACCCAGAAAAATATTCTGAGCTGGTGCAATTCCATGTTGAGTACATATATGCCGTGACATCTTGAACAAAGACAATTCAGAGTATTGTCAACAGAATTAAAAGAGAACAGGACAAGTCTACAGTAGTATTTTCCTAATACATATACTGTGCCACTTAAGGCTCAGGGACTTTCTGAGCTAGAGATCAATACCTCTGAATCTAAAAATCCTTATATATACTGAATGAATATATAGCCTGTTTTCCTGATTGTTAACCTACTTTTGGCCAGCTAGTACTTGAATTCATTTAGTGAAAAATACCTTTCATAAAAAACCAAACATTAGAAATATGCATATCTGATTTTAACCTGTTAGAACAGATATCAAAATCCAAATGCTTACAAAATTCCTCATGAAAATCACTCTATACATACTTGACAGGGATTCTGTTATTTATCTTTCCACCTGGTTATAGGCCAGAGAAAAAGGAAAGTTCTACAAATTATTTGGTACCTCATACACACTTGAGGCAACTGTACAATTACTTTATATTCTGAACATTACCCTCTTTAGATCCTGATGTACCCAGACAGCTTTCAGTCTAATTCTTAATACTGAAGGTTATTTATTATGCAAGACCATGGATGACAGATATGAGGACCCCTTGGCTAGCTCAATGTTTCATTTCACTTTATAACTAATTTCAGAAATCACTTAAGATCTCACACATTGTGTCCTATTCTTAGATGCTTTGTATGATAGATAGCATTTTGTAGAATTCTGTTCTTTATTCTGTATAGTGGGAAACCTAAATTTTTGCTACAATTACTATAAAATGAGTTGAGGTTCTAGTGATGTATTTCAAAAAAAGCATCTTTTTAAAAAAAGGTGTTGAAAAAATCTGATTAGCTAGTATAAATTCTCAACAGTTTTTAACAGGGAGGCTAAACTTACTGATTAGAAAGATTGTTTTGATTTCTTTTAGAGCTGGTGAGAAGACTCTCACCTACTCACGTGTCTTACTGACTTCAGTAGAGATTATGTGCAGGCATTGTATCTGTAAAACTCACAGTATGATTACGGTAAAATTATGCACAGATATGAAACAAATTTCAAAATGCATTTTCTTGTATTTTGACTAAAGAACTGCAATACAAACATCAAAAATTTTATCAATGTTTATTCTCTCCTTTTTTGCTCTGTCCATAGAGATATATAGAGAAATGCTTCAATTTTTATTTCAATTGTAAGTTTAAAATTTACATTTCATTTACAGTACTCCAAAAATGCAACAGGCACACTTAATCAAAGTTTTAGGCTAGCACATCTAGACAATACTTTGTATCCAATTTATGGATATTTAATAGAAAGCAGTCCTTCTCATGGCTTACTTTGAATCCAGCAAACTATTGACTCTAGCAGTTAAAGGCACCCAAAATAAGGCTGAAAATGTAGAAATGAGTGACACAGGTAAAAACACCTGCAAAGCTGCAGAGCAGGAATGCACTTGCAAGTGAACTATCTCCTATGTAATAGATGTATGAAACCTCTCAGCATGAAGCCACTGGAGAGGAATACTGGACCGATGTGACTTTGCTTTGCAGTCTTCCAGCCTACACAAGAGAATACCTGATCCCATTTTAAAGGAGGTAGCAACTGATGCCAGGGGAGCTGAAACTTGACTCACATATACCTGAAATATCAGTTGTAGGAGAAATAGTAAACACCTGTTTCTGCTTACCGAGGCTGTTACCTGTTATTTCTTTCCAAGGCTTCAATTGTCAATTGCTCTTAGGTATTAAGGTATTGGTACTCGGCAAAACAGTATTTTGTTTGTCCTTCCAGGAATGGATCATCCACTTATTCTTAAATAGCTTTTTGGCTTTTGTATTGCTTTAGATATTGTATCTTATCCTGCATGGCGAAATTTCTACCAAGCATTTACTGAGAATAAGTCCTGGGTGAACACCTATATTAGATTATGAAGCGGTATTCCTTTTATTTGGGTTTTAACATCTTCACTCACTATGCATTCCCAGTATTTAAATTCTGACTTTAAAACTGAATACCTTAAAACATGGGAGCAATCCAACAGTTTGTAGAACTAGTGATGGAGACACATGGGATGAGAAAGGAATTATCTGGGTTTTCAATAAATGAAATTAATTCATGCGTTCACCTCTCCTTACAATTTCCCAGAGCTCAACTTCGACTGATTGATTAAAGTAAAAATATAGGATAACTGAGTAGAGTTAATTCCCAAATTATAGTGAACCTTACATTTCTTTTTTATGCACTTCAAATCATAATGAATTTAAGCTCTATGTTCTTTTAGTGGTCAGCTAGCTGATAGAAAATAAATCTGTCTAGTTAGAAAGCTATAAAACATATCAATGCAAACAATAGATCTACTTCCTCTGTGCTGCTGTTCCAACTATCCTCCATTCCCAGAGAGACCATGACAGCAAGCAAGAGATCCTCTGTCACAAAAAGCAGGACATGCTTTGGCTTGGCTGCCAACTCATAGAAACAAATGATTAGACACTTGTCTTTTTATTCTGTGCAGGAAGCATCACACCTGGTATTAATATTTCTAGTGGAGTACAGGACAGCATTCAGGGGTGCCAAATACAGTTCCCCAATGGAACAGACAAATCCTTTACAGTAAAACGAGGATTACAGATAAAAGTAGAATATTTTTCTGATTTCTACAGCAACAGAGGTCCTCCACTGCGGTGTCTAGGCAAACAGTAAGGAGGGGCACATTTTGAATGACCTTTTAAATATAAAAATGCTGCAATGTCAAAACTAAAAAAGGAATTATTGAGTGGACATTAAGTCTAGTTTTGACTACAAACCATACAGCAGAAAAATATGGAGGGAAGCCTGGTATTAAGTCAGTTGTAGAGTAACTACTAGTTCACCTGCAAAGTGAAAAATATTACTGTTCTGCTAGGAATTCTTGGATTACCTGTGCTTTCTCTTATACTCCTACCTGTATATTCAGGTGGACAAAGGCAAGTATAGTTATTAATTCCATCCACACAAGTAGAATTGTTTTCACAGTCATTGTCTTCACAGTCATCAACATTTACTTCACAGTTTTCACCTTCAAATCCATCTGCACAAGTGCACCTGTAATACAGAAATCCAAATAACCACATGGATATTTTAGGTGGGGAGTCCAGACAAGGAGTTCTGAAATTAATAGAATTACATTAGTATTATAATATTCCATAACAGAACATGGCTGATATAATGTAAAAAGCCCTTATATTAAACAATCCCAAAGTATTTTTTGTATTTTAAATTATAGAAAAATGCTTCTAAAGTAGTATGTTAGTCTTTAGTTCAAGGACCCTGCTAAATTAAATCATGGAGAATTCCTTTTGAAAAGCATGCTTCCTTTACATTATAAGATTACATTTCTTATGGAAAGTGATCCTTTTGGTTTTTTAAGGTTAAATATATGGAAAATACTGTGGATTCAGCAATTACTATGTAATAGTAGTTTTCCACAATCATTCAGTTAAATGCACTAATATAAACTCTCCTTAATGTACATGCATTCATATAAAAAAACCAAAGCCTGTATAAATTCTTCAAAGCAGTAATTTATTTTTTGCTTTTAATCATGTTTCTGCAAAACAAATATATCAAAATAGATAGTAAATGTGAAAGTCACTCAAACATGACTACACATAGTGCAAACTACGTGAAAATGACTATCTGTAATTTCTGAAGCTTTCACTATGAGATTGCTTTGGTTTTCAAAATATGTAGTGTTCAAACAAATAAATGAAAAAGGTCAAATTCTGAGGCATGACTATGTCAATTTAAATTCTTGAGGCATAGTATTAAGATGTATACACTTAGTTTTTAATAATAGACTATTTAATCCTTGGGAAGAATTGGGATTAAAAGTAAGAATAATGTCATAATGAATTGCAGGATAATGAATTGTATCTTTTTGAAGTGTCATTTCTAACAAGCTTGAGGTGTAGATTATTAAATGACTAATAATCTCATATAAGAATTCTAAAGAACTTTATTTCATAATTCATGAAGTACATCTGGAGTAATTGTACTGTGTGATTAAATAACTCAAGATTAAAAATGCTCACAGCATGTTTATCTGCTGGCATAGTGAGTTTCAAATGAATCATTAATTTTCTGTTTCACTGGGATTTACATTTTATCATTTACATGCTGTCTGTTGAAGTAATACACACAACAACAGATGAATTATGAGATTTTTTTCAGCAGGGATCTAGCTAGCTATTAATTAACATAATGGAGTCAATACTATGCTGTCTTGACCTGATATGCCTTAACTAATCACAATCATTTGTTATTGTTTTTAACAGAGTCAAAGCTTTAGAAGATTTCCAAGGATGACAACATGTTCTGAAAATTTCCCAAGTGCTGAAAATCTGCCTTTGTGGTGCACTTACCAGCAAACACAGAGAACCTAAAGATTAACACAAACATTATTTTACCACATAAATCTCAGTACATTTCCATCCTGTTATTACAATTAAAAAACCTACCAGAAACCATCTTTTTCTCCTTCTTTCAAGTGACAAGTTCCACCATGGTGGCACGGGTTACTAATGCAAGCATGAATGGGAATATCACAGTCTTGACCCTACAGAGAACAACAAATATAATGTAAGAGGAAAATACAGACACTAGTGGAAGGGAGACAAAGAATACTTCAAGGTTGTTAAGGGTAAGCTTACATTTCAGTGAGCTTTTTCCTCTTCATGCAGTGCCTACCTTGAAACCATATGGGCATGTACATCTGTAGAAGTCAACTGGATCATTATTGCAGGTTCCATCATTTTTACATGGATTTGATAAACAGGGATTACACTTTGCAAGAATATTAACATCCACAGGCCCTTAAAAATACAAATTGGATAGTCAGAAACAAGTAACTATTAATTTCCCTTAGACAGGATCTATCTGCCATGTTGCTTTAAATTTTAAAATAGGCTTTATATTTTAGACTTTGTGGTGTTTCTATATTAATGAAACGCTGAACTGTCCATAATTCTTTCAATGAGATCAGATAAATCTGGGGTTGGATTTTTGGTTTAAGTATCACTTTTTGGTTTTTATTAAGAAGCTGACACCAAAGTGATTCCCATGTTCCTATTCTCTGAAAGGTGTACAGTTCTGATCCATGATAATTACCTTCCCTTTCTATTAACAAAATGAAGAATACAATTTCAGCTTTTGTTTTGTTACGGGGTAGGAACTGCCTGTGAGGAAATGGGCTATCAGAGTTTTCAGTCCTTCCCATGATGGTGTTACTGAGAAAACTTTTTAAAATGCATTTTTGCTTTAACTTACTTTTTATCTGCACGCTCACATAGATGGCAAAATGAAATGATAAAATTACCTGTAAATTTCTTGAACATCTGCAAACTGTAATTTAAATTGCATTGTCCAAACTATCTCACCATAAATAGCTCTATACTGTCTTTCTTCCTTATGAGTCAGACACAGTTCTGTGCACTACTGTGTTAGTTGAGCCTGCAAATTATGTAAACTGTACCTCAAACCTACGTGCAAATGAAGACTGCAATCCATGCTTGCAGACTAGCTTCTTCTATTAATGATTATAATGAAAGAATTCAGAAATGAAAATTGACAAAACCCTAAGTTTCAGAACCCAGACTTAGAGCTTTGACTCACACAAATCTTATCTCTTTTATATAGATCTTTTTTAGGTATTTTTTTCTGTAGTTTTCCAGTTCTACAGCTATTTTATGGTGAAATTTTAAGTTAGATAACTTTTTTTTTTTAAGTCAAACAGCCGAAGAAATCACTGGTTTCTTGTTAAAAGTTAGAAAACACTTTTAGAAAAATTTATAAATAATGATTAATTTTCATAATTTTAGTGAAGTTTGATTACTGTAAGAGAAAATGGGTGACTTTGCCAAATGCCTGTTAAGAGAATGAAGATAGCTTCTCTATCACCAGCTCTATGGCCTGATGACAATACTGCCTCCAGTTTGATTTCGGATTTCCCCTAATAAAAAAACCCTTCAGTTACTCACAGGTGAATTGTGCCTCTGAAGGAATAAACGGTGATTTCTTCTAATTGGAAAAAAAACCCCAAAGTCTTGGGACCTACAACAGCAAATGTCTGATTGCTCCATAACAGGTTTTACACAAAATGAGCCAAACTGCAGAGTTTTCCAAGCTAAAAGGGCTTTGCTGAGATATGGAGCTTTATTCTATTTTTAAATTTAGATTGCCTAACTTCCTTATTTTTCTTTGCAAAATCATCTCAGATTAGTTATAAAGGAGCTGGCCTGGAAGGAAGCCATGTGATTGTAAGGATCCAGTAGGGAGTGTTAGACAAAGAGTGGGTAATGTTTTTTTTTAAATCTGCAGTTGCTGGTATCCTTCTGTGTCACAGCTTGGAAGCAGAACACGGTAATACGTGATAAGGTGCTTATTGCCAAAGCCATAATCTGGTTGGATCATTAACTTTTTTTTTCTCTTCCTTACATTATTTTGAAAGAGAAATCTATACCTGGTTAAAGTATGTGTTAGAGCAGCACACAGGAGAGATAGAAAAGTTGAAAGAAACATCATAGAATCAACATTGAGAAAGTCCTGATTGTACTGTAGTCTATGGCTGATTATTGGGTATATTAAGAGGTTCTATGAAAAAAATTAAGCGAAAGAGGCACATGCATAAAAATTTGTAACACTGTGCTGTAGCCTGGGAGTCAATCCTTCCTTCTGTTTATTTCAAATATTATATCCTCTTTTCAACTTTTGATGCAAAAAAATGCTAATTAATTGGCACAAATTAAAAAACATTCAGCAACTAAGATCTTGTTCCCAAATGGATTAACAATCTAAATTTCACATCCAAAACAGAAAGAGAAAACGGGAACCTTAGTCTCAACAAGATGGTAAGCAACATTATCTGATTTCATACTTTGTTTATTTCAAACTAATATAGATGAAGTATCCAATATAAATGAACATTTTGATTTATCATTCTTCTTTTGTAAGAGCAAAAAAAAGCAAAGACAGTTTTGGAACCTATTTTCATTTTCACTATACTGTTCCCTTCTTCCTTCTGCTTCCATGTATTAAAAGACTTGTATATGAAAAAGAATTTGATGAATAACCTATCATTTACTTTAGTTTTTCAAATTGTAGACATCTATGTTCTTGAATAAGCCCTGAGGAAAAAAATTCTTTTGTAAACAGAAAAAAGCTAACAGTATTTCATTGACATAGATACATACATGTAGCTAAGATGTTTTAAGAAAAACTGTGACATAAACCCTCTCAAACCAGCTTCTAGAGAAACCTGTTGCAAGAAAAACTTTTGAGGTCTGACATTTTATGACTCTTCTCTTGCATGTGGCCTCAAAAGCAGTATCTACACTGCTAATGAAATCACCAATTTTAGTACAATGCAATGGAAGTAATTTCAGTTAGATAACTTTCAGATTTTAAACCCAGAATTTCGAAATAAAAAAACTGTTCATACAATATGCTAAATGATGTATCATGAATAATCAGCTGTAAATTCATCACAGGGGAAAACGGACAGTAAACATGCGTGTCTTAGGAAAGAAGTCTGCTTGAGTTACACAAAAGGGAGGTCAGAAGGTCTGTTCTTAAGCAGATCACCCATTCCAGATCTACTTATAACCTTACCTGGTATCAGAAAACCACAAGGCCCTGGAATCTCTAGATGCAGGGCATGGATGATAAAGAGGTAAAAGATTGAGAAGCTGTTAGAGGCCACATTAAAAAAAAGAAAGAAAAAACCCACCCACAAACGTAGAAAAATAACTGGAAGAAGAAAATATTAATGGATGATTCCTGCAGTAAAAGAATTCATAAAATGAGAGTAAGGTAAAGTGATTTTGTCAAGCTTCACAACTGAGATGAGACTTTATTGCAAAATGCCATTTTCACTGGGAACTATTCATTATGTAGGTAAAATTCAAGCACCCATTTCACTGTCAATCCATAGATAGTGATAAGAAGGGATTACACATTGCTCTTTTCCTGTAAATACATATACAGTAGCAGACCATCAACAGATATTCTGAAAACAGCCCTTATATTCATAGCCAAAAATTTTGGTTCTAATAGGAACATAGCATCTTCCTAATTTCTATTATTCAGCAGTTCATTTTTAAACAAAAGATAAAACTACTTATCTTTGAGCAACAGATACAAAATGTCTTACAGGGCCATCATGTCACTGAGAAGCTGCTGATTTGCAATCTGTAATTATGAGCATCTTCATAGGACAGTGGCAGGAAAATAATTTTCTTTCAAAGGTATCCATCATACCAGATCTCCACTCTTGGAAGTGAAACAAATACACAGGTCTTACCCTGCATAATAATATAAAGGATATTTTCTGATGGGCAAGAGGGAGTAAGATATACTTTCTGGATTGTCTAACAGAAACATAATGATTGTAGGCAGAAGTGGTAGAGTTTGTAAAACTGACAAAGCTGGAAAATAACTAAACAGGTTTTTCATGTCCATGCAAATATTCTTTCACACGTATCCCTATGACAGGGTGCAATAAAAGCGTATCTGCAATATTGTTCACTGGATGCTTGTAAAGAAAACGATCAGATTGGCCAGAAAATGTCCTATCTAAAATGAGGCTAAGAGACTTTACAACTGATGAGTGTCACATGCAATGAACACTGGCATGACCTCAGAGATGTACTGNNNAAAAAGGTTTTTGACAGAAAGTCTAAAGAGAAAAGATTGAATAGATTAAATATGCAGTAGAGAACAACTTTGGATAAGACAAATTCTGACAAATTCCCACTGCTTTTTTAAGAACAAAATGACAAAGGGATAAAGCTCACCTTTGAAGATACATTAAAAGACGAGTAAGTCAAAACAGCTTGAAGATTACCTAGACACTGAGAATAAGTTACTTCTACAAGACTACAAGACTAAAGATCATATTCATCTGATGCCTCAGAAATCACAATGAGCTTAGTAATGGCTTACAAATATAAGAACACATAATTGTTTTGGTTTTTTTTCAGTTGGAGTTTCAATGCTTCGAAATCAGGCCCATGAAAAATTAAGCTACAGTAGAAGTTTTCTGTGTTTTCAAAATACTTAAGAAGAGATAAATCAGTGGAATAGAGGAAGACTTAACAGTAGTCAAACAAAGTTCTCACTTGATGTAAGTAAAAAGGGTACTTTTCTAAGAAGTAATAGTACAGTTCAGAAAAAGAACCTAGGAATTAATGGACAATAATATAGGTTGTGATATAAATGCCAGAAACACTGGTACCAACATGGAGTTAAATACCCTGAGAAACCTGCCAGTTTAACAACATTTTGGAACGAGACCTCTATAGTGGTTATCATGTTCCTTTATCTACCTTTTCCTTGGTTTTTTGTTTGTTTGGTTTTGGTTTGGTTTGTGCTTTTTTCTGAAATATCACAGACATATTATGCATTTAATTGCAGACTGCAAGTATTATTGATGTATTTATGGTTTTTACAGTGAACAGTTTGAAGGAAAAAGGCTAAGGGAAGTGTAGATGTTTAAACTCTATTCATGACTGGGGTAGTACAAAGTACCTATGTACATCCTGTACTATGATGTACTATGTACATCATGAGGAATACTATACTGTAAGTCCAAAGACTTCTTTCTCTATTCATTTTAAAAGTAATAGGAATTAAAATCTTTAAAATAAATACATTTCCTGCATGGAACCAATGGCTATATCCCTAATTATGAGTAATAATGACAAAGCTGAATGAAGATGTTGTAATAAACGTATTTTGAGCACACAAGACTCCTAATTCACAGCTCAAATATTTGTAAAAATTAAAAATTGACACTCCAAAGAGGAAAAAAATTAACAACAGTACCTTGGCAAGTAAATTTCTTAGAAGGAGTTGTGAGAAGAAGTTTATCTGCCATTTCTCCAGGACCAGCACAACGTGCAATACCAGGTTCTTTGTATTCTGATTTTACCCAGTCAGATAGCCACTGCATGTTACAATCACAATAAAGAGGATTTGCTCCAATAGCCCTGTGGAAAACAGACAAATAAAAAGGGAATCAAGTTTTAAATGGCTGCTTTTTAAAAAAGAAGCCAGAAAATGGGTTGGCAAAAAACATTAAAAACCCAAACCTGCTCTCCCACCAACAAAATGCCTGTTAGAGCACAAAGTGTCTGGATTTGGGTTCTAGATCAAGAAGTGATAGTTTTAGTAGAAACTTGGTGCAGAAATCTGGATGTTCTTAACAGCACTATGTGTGAATTTTGGAGAGCTAATACCTACTAGCTCTGTTTCACTGTTAGTTTGTAACGGCGAAGATCAGCTGCATCAGCAGAGTGAAACTGATACTGGGCAATTAAGTTAACAAGAATAAAGTATTTCTTCTGAAGCAGTCAAGACAATTCCACAGAGTTCTGCCCTGATATTTTTCCTTTTCAGTTTATGGCTCCCAGGCTGGTACAAACCATCTGTTTCTAAGCTTCCAAATTTGATTTAATTGTTTCCTCTTTGGAGCTGTCTCACTGAGTTCACAGCTACGTGCAGAATTCTGTAAGAGTACTCTGCTGCATAAGTAAATAAAACTACATTATCCTAGCTTTCTGGTAGTTACATAAGAATTGCCTCATTATGAAAGCAAATCCATTTCTTTAAATGATGATCCTTCTGATTTTTTTAAATTAACAAATAATTTAGCTAGAGATTTTCAGAATTAATTTCTGTAACAGCTTTTTAAGTGTTTATTTTCTCTGCTAGAAACTATAAATACTCTTAAAACTCTGAAAACAATGACACATTGTGTAGTTAATTTGGAGGATTGAAGCATTGTGCTATTCTGTAAAGATGTACTCATGTTCCTTTTCAGAAATAGAATAATCATGGAACTTTTAGAAGATAATCTCAACATGTGCAAACACTATCAAATGGCAGTATTAGAACCTCCTCCTTCTCCAGATCTTTCAATACTTTTCTTCAGACTGTTCCACATCTTTGAATCAATGGGTCTTCTAGAGATACAAGAAAGTCTTTGGCAAGCAAAGGCAATAGAAACTACCACAGCTTAAATGCCCTTTTCTGCCTCAGTGAGTAGAAAGCCCTCTCATATTAACTTTTTAATACATTCAAGCTGAACTCAAGAAAATGTACATGTAAGTCAGGCTTCAGGGCCTGTAAAAAAATGAGCAGTAAAGAAATGAGACTTAGCGACAAGGGAGCTTCCCATGCAAGGAGAAACACCTCGGATTCGTCCATTCTGTTTTTGCAAAAGTGGATGTCAGCCTGAACTGAGATAACACAATTGTTCTGCTAAAATCAGAATATTAACAAGGATAATTGGTATCCATTAAGAAAAAAATACTGGTGACAATCAAATCTATGTAAGTTTTACTGACATTTCATGCAGATAAGTTAAATAGTTGCGTTTGAATGAATTATCAATGACTGAAAGCTTAATCAGTATGAAATTTCTGAGAAATGGCAAGCTAAATGTAAATATCCAATACTGAATGAGAAACTTAATTAAGTTTTTAACAACTGCTGTTGTTCAGAAACTTAAACCCCCAGATATATCTAAAGGCACTAGTCAACTTACTCCTCAAAGTCTTAACTATCCATAAAGACGAGGTTTGCAGAAGGTAGATTGTTCTCATTTAGGTTCCCAATGAAAATTAAAACCCAGACAACTATTGCCTCAGATTATGTTCTGAAATCAGATGTGATGTGTTTAGTGTCAACTTAACAGACACCAACACAAAATCATAAAATAATTTACAGCACCCTGGAGGTCATCTATTCTCACCTCCTGCACAAAGCAGGCTACCTTGGCAGTCAGGGTTGCTTAGGGCTGTTTCCAACTGAGCTCTCAAGATCTCCATGGATGGAGATTCTCCTGCTTCTTTGGGCAACCTGGCTGAACCATCCTCATAGTGAAGAATTTTTCATTATGTTCAATCAAATTTCCCTTGTTGCAGGTTTTGATGGTTTACTCTGATTCTTCACCGTGCATCTCTGAGTCTCCATCACTGATGTAATCCTTAGAGGCTTGAAGACGATTAGGTTTCTCCTTGACATCCCTTTCTTCAGATTAGATAAGCCCAGTTCCTGTAGCTTCTCCTGACAGCTCATACAATCCAGCCACCTCCCAAACCTGCTTGCCTCTATGCTGGATTTGCTGTGGTTCATAAACATCTACTTTGTACTGGAGAAACTGAACACATATTCCAGATGTGGCCCTAGGAGGGCCAAGCAGAAAGGAGTGATCAGTATCCTCAATCCCCTGGCTGCTCACTTTCAGATTCGGCCCTGAGTGTCTTTAGCCTTCATTGCCATAAGGACATAGGGCAGACAAGTTCAACTGGCAGCCCAGCAGCAGGCCTAGGATTTTTCTGCTGAGCTGCTGCCGGCTCTCTGGCCCATGCCCAGCCTCTCCACATGCACGAGCTTCTTCTAGAGAACTTCTTTGCATTATGTCTTTCTTTGACTGTATGAAATTTGCTAAGCATAACAAAAAAAATAACAGTATACCAGCTGAATACTCACAGGTGTGATAATGCTGAAAGATCATTAAAGGCTCCTTCAGGAACAACAGAAATATCATTGCCATGTAAAGATCTTAAAGAGAAAATAAACACAATAATATCAATGCATAAAAATCATCAGGTTAACTCTGCAAATTTCATCTTCTTTCAACAATTTTCAGCTTTTCACATTTTTTTTCTTCCAGTTCCTCAGTGTTTCCAACTGTTTGTGATTTTTTTTTCTTTTTTGGTAAGCTCTAACTGGCAGCCTATTTGTCATTTGATTTTTTGCATCCTGGATTTTCACAAGAAATGTAAATACTGTGATTATTTTAAAATTGAAAAATAAAAGTTGATAGAAGTAGACACACTTTTGCAAAGTAATGATTGGATTTAGAGATAGCAGGTAGCAGAAGAGTTTCTGATTTTTTTCAGCAGCTCCATGAAATTTGCATATATTATGTTCATATGTTCTTTTTAATCTTTCATGGATTCATAGACCATACAGGCATTGACTATTAATATAAGTATTAACATTTTTGTCCGAATTTGATAGCAGAGGTAGAGAATGAAAGATTTCATTAAGCATCACTACTGGGAATAGTGATATTTTTTTTGTGGAAAACCTGCTGGTTTCACCAACCATATGAAGTTCAACAAGGGCAAGTGCTGGATTCTGCATCTGGGATGGGGCAATCCTGGATGTAGGTTCAGATGAATGAGATGCCGAAAAGAAGTGCCACAGAAAGGGACCTGTGGGTCCTGGTCATGGAAAGCTGAACATGAATCAGCAGTGCCCTGGCAGCCAGGAGGGCCACCAGAGTCCTGGGGGGCATCAGGCACAGCATTGCCAGCTGGGCAAGGGAGGGGATTGTCCTGCTCTGCTCTGCACTGGGGCAGCCTCACCTCAAGTCCTGGGGGCAGTTTTGGGTGCCAAAATAAGAAAGACTTTAAACTATTAGAGAGTGCCCAAAGGAGTCTAATGATGGTGGTGAAGGGCCTTGTGGTGAAGCTGTATGAGGAGTGGCTGAGGTCACTTGGTTTGTTCAGCCTGGAAGAGAGAGGAGGGACCTCATTGCAGTTACAACTTCCTCATGAGGGCAAGAGGAGGGGCAGGCACTGATCTCTCCTCTCTGGTGACCAGTGACAGGACCCAAGGGAATGGCCTGAAGCTGTGTCAGGGGAGGTTTAGGCTGGATATTGGTGAAAGATTCTTCACCCAGAGGGTGGTTGGGCACTGGAACAGGCTCCCCAGGCAAACGGTCAAAGCACCAAGCCTGAGAGAGTTCAAGAAGCATTTGGACAATGCTCTCAGGCACATGGTGTTATTCTATGGGGATAGTGCTGTGCAGGGCCAAGAGTTGGACTCAATGATCCTTGTGGGTCCCCTTCAACTCAGCTCATTCTGTGATTCTGTGAAAAGTATTTCTCCTTTTCTATAAATTCATTCAGTTACATGAATATCTAACACATACAGAATTATGGTTCTTGAAATTATCTATATTTATATTGAATAGATGAAGTTATGAAAGCATACTTAAATAATGCCATGCTTGAGGTATTTAATCCAACGAAGTATTTACATGGCTATAAATTACCCAAATGGAGGCCAAAATTACATGTTCTGCTGTGGATGTTTGAAAAGGAATTTTTGCAGGCTTTTTCCTTAATGTCAAACTGAAGGTGTAAATGAGACTGACTGTTCTTTATTTCCTTTGTCCATTTTTGTGCCCTGTCAACCATGTTTTTCCTAGTGGTAAAATGGAAAGTTTTCTTGCAACCAAAAAGTAAAGTTATTGATTTTCAGTACTTAACCATGATGTCATGGTTTTGGAAATACTCCCACATTAAATGAATCAAGTCAGAAAGTAATTTACTGTTGGAATAAAAATATTCAAAATTCAACTGCAAGACCCCCTCACGTATACTGAAGGAATTTATGCATATAGCATTTTTGCTAGACTTTAATGCTTATAACAAGGAAGAACATAACACAAAAAAAGAAAGACAGCTGACATTAAAAATCAGAAAAGTAGAAAGTGCATGTCTGTATATAAAATATTCTCCAGCATCAGGTCACTTCTTGTGCAGAATGAAGCCACGTAGATTTTTAAGGCTACATAATTACTACTTCTCAAATATTTGATAGGGTTTAAAATCTGCTAACTTCCTAAGGTTCTGCTATCTTCCGTACACAAATAAAAATTATGGAAAATAGCAATGATTAAAAAATAATACTTACAACAACCTAAGTGATTTCAACCCATCGAAAGTCCGTGCAGGGATACATCTTAGGCGGTTGTAACTAAGAATTCTGAAAATATATAAAATGCTGTCAGCAAGTGTATCAGTCATTCAGTAAACTATGCAGAGCATGACCAAAATCAGCTTTTGCACACATAGCTAGTTAGGAAACAAGTTATTTTACAGCCTCCAAACCAAGCAAATTTTAATATCAACCAAATACCCCTTCTTTCCAAGACAAAAAACCCCACTGTAATGCTTCCAAAGAGTCATTGTTACATGTTTAAACTTACAAGGTGAGCAGCTGAGTCATGTTGCTGAAGCTCTGATTAGAAAGAGTGCTGATTCTGTTGTTACTTAAATCTCTAAAAAATAAATTCAGAAATTCAGACCTTAAAATGACTGCCCCAGTCCCAAAACACTGTTAAGTTAAAATCACAGACGCATTTTCATTAGTAGTAGTATCATCACTGATATAACTATTTAAAGCAGCACCTCTTTGTATTTTCACATGCCATATACAAGCCCAGCAAGTGTTTAGCTCGGTCAGTAAAAAGCATTCTCATTTCAACACAGATGAAAAAGCAGCGCTGTGCATTCTAATACAACAGCAGTGTTCATCATGCTACCAAGTTAATAATGCAATCCTTCATGAACTCAAGCACAAAAATGAAAGTGATTTTTTTTTAACGGGAAAGTCATTCTTGTCATGTCCCTAATGACACCTAAGTAAATATCATTTAATACTCTACTTAACACTTATATGCTGAAGACATCAAAGCCCAGAGCTATTATTATAAAGAACTCTGTCTAAGATTTACAGATAAAGCCTTAAGGTCTTCTTTGTTCAATACTCTAATGAATAAAATCTTAAACATAAATAAGATGGAAGCTGGAGTGGTATGCTGGTAGCTTCAAAGATGCTGCATTAAATGTGAATACTCTCTGTTCTTTATTCTTATACTGTGCTTTACTTTTCATTTTATGTTCACTACTCCACTACTGTTTCATGCACTTTGTGGTGAAATACTGCCTTTGTTTCTGAGGGAACTTTGATATATTAACTTAAGAGTACTGTTGAATAGCTATGCAATATACATATTTCCCCACTTTTCATGAAAGCATGTAAGATGACTGACTCATAATAAACATATTAGGCAAGTATAACAGAGCAATATATTCAAAAGAGAAAGAAAAATTTAAAAATAAACAAATTTCCTGGTTAATTGGGAACTCAGGAGACTCCTATGTAATTCTTTGTTTGGCCACAGGACCATGAATAGTGGTTTCTTTTTCCAAACACAGCTGAGGAACATTCTCAACTACATAACAGCAGTATGAGTAAATGTACAGAAGAGTTTAAAATAATGTGCACTGCAGGTCTGATTAATAGAGACTGTTAATATTAATTTGCATTCTATTTACTGTTCATCTATTCATAACTTCCCTAAACAATTCACAAAGATTTCCTACAAGTTCTAGACTTGCATAGACTAGTTGGATAGACTTGCAAAATGTTGCAAGGGTTTTTTCCTGATATTGTTTGAAAAATACAAAAAGTTTTGAAAGTATGCTATTTTTAAAATTTGTGACTGTGACTTCTTTTGTTTAACATGAGGTAAATAAAGGAAGCCAAGCTCTTGTTTTTGAATTGCTCTAAACTCAGTGAAAAATGAAATTTAAGGGATTCTGTTACTCCCCTCCACTTTTCATTCTGATTATAATGAAACCACAAACTGCTTTCAGAATGTAACACAGTTCAGCCTCAGCTGGTCTAAATTTTTATAGTCCTAAAAAAGACCATGTTTGGAATTACAGCCATTTACATCTACAGTCTTCCTGTTTTTCTCACTGTATACTTAAAAGGTACAGAAATCATATTCAAACCATTCATGAGGTAGAGGTAATAAATGTTAGAGCAACTAGTGTTTTGCCTGAAATCACATAGTGAGTCAGCAACAGAGTTGGCAGCAAGGCATTGTAGACAAAGTCTCTCCTTGGGTCATGAAAACCATATATTGTGGCAGAAACAATTACCCCGACTTTATAAGATCTTACATCTCTTTTGAGGTCAACTAAAATTATTGCTTATTTGTTGTGTGATGTAATCACTGGAACAAATACCCATGCTCATAAAATGTGACTGAGTATATTATATGTAGGATGTGATAAGTAGAATAAAATATCCTCAGTTATAAAATATGGTTGGGTACTGGCTGAAAGATATGATATGTTTTATAGGCTTTTTCTTATAAATAAATTCAGGGTATAATTGAGTAAGGTATTTTGTTTTGTTTTTAATTCCAGTAAAGAACGTTGCTTCAAAACTACTTACATGAGTGTTAAATGCTTGTAGTTGGAAAGCTCTTTTGGAACAAGGGTAAACTGATTTCCATCCAAATAACTAAACCCGAAAAATAAAACAAAGAGCATTATACATTTCATTAAAATAGCATAGTGGCATCTTCATCCACTAATCTCAGAATCCAACAGTAAAGTTAATAGCAAATGAACAGATACTATTTCCATTTTATAAGAAAACATGCTTACAAGTTTTGGTTTTTAGAGACACAACTGAGGATTTGTAGCCTAAGATGCAAATGCTACTGTATCATATAGAACGCATATTACAAAGTAACATAGTAAAAATCATCTCTGGCATTATAGTTTCTATTATTTCATAACGACTCTGCAAAATGAGGTCTTTATCATCTCCATTTCCCACACACCTACAGAGGTAAATCGGACTTCCACAAATCACATTAACTGTGAATTTTTAGCTATCATAAATAGAAAAAGACTCTGACATTGCAGAAGTAGTCCTTTACAGAACAAACACCAAGGTCTGGTTTTAGCCCTAACAGCAAATTCATTTGTCATGCCTGTGGTTCAGGTCACCTTCCTTTATTTATCCCTGTATATTTCGTGATGTATCAGTATAACGTGCTACAATCCTATTCCTATGAAGTATGTTAGGGACTGAAGACAGTAATCAATTACCCTTCACTAGAAAAGTTAGATTCTTTTCCCCTCTCAGCAGGTTCACAGCTCCTGTATTATATTGCTCACTCTTCTTCCATGCTCATAATTCTCAATAAGAGACCTGCTCATCCTTAGAGTTAATGGGTACAGAGCCATCAAACTGTACTGGCACCTGCGTTACAGGCGGAGGAAGGTAACAAGCCTTGCCTAAAAAGCTTCCAGTGTGCAGCCAGACATAACGAAGTACAAGTTGGGGGGTTCTTCATGTAACTAGGGCAAGTAGTTTAGAGATGATAAGAAGAGCTGAATTTACCTGATGGTTTGAAATGAAGCAGATAGTGGCAAGAAGATTAAAGGTCTTTAGTTTCTCAGCTGGGGCAAATGACTTTGCTGATGGTGGTATTACTTATGTTTCCTGGAACCCAAGTGGAAACTACACCCTCATTATCCCTATACAAAGAAGGTATTTTTGCTGTCCAAATACTTGCAACAAGCTTGAGCTAAGAGCAGTCTTTGATAGAGAAATTTTTAGTTTTATTTCGGGCTTAATGTCTTTACGTATGCTGTAGCATCTTTGGAAACTTTTGCCTTGACTAAATGGATGAGATGAAACACAGTTAAACTTCACCATCTACAGTTAAAATAACCATCTACATCTAATCAAAAGGCTGTCTTTCTTTCTTTCTTCCTTTTTTTTTTTCCCTTGGACCATGCGTTTCTAGGGCTGCTTGCCAAATACAAAATGTGTCTCAACAAACTTTATACTTACACTATGTAAGTATAGTTAATGGTGGTGAATAGAGCATGGGCTCATATAATTAATTATTTAAAAAAAACAAATGAACTTTTAAAATTTTTGAAGAACTAAGTATTCTGAGGAAGTTCTTTTATCAACAGATAAATTAGGTTATATTATTAAGCTTCATTAGAACTGAAGTACTACAAGTATCCACTTGTCTGATAAAAATTCTTCCTTGTTCAAATGAAGCAACTATTAAGATATTTTATAAAACACATGAAGAGTACATCTTAGGAGAGCCATGCATGCTAATGAGCAAGAAGAATCAATCAGTATGCAACTGTTAACAGGAAACACCTCCATAATCCTTTTGAAAAATATGCTAAATTGCATGCTTAGACACTAATTAAAGCATACAAAATTGTACACAAATGAATTTTCAGTCACAGGGTTCTGCTTGCAATTCCAGAAGTATCTCTCTTTAGCTGCTTTGTTTTACATTGCGTTGATGACCTTATATTGCCAAATTGTGCTTATACCAGACTATATTCAAGAAAGTCATCTTCTCTTTGAGGAAAAAAACCCAAACCACCAAACCCATAACCTAATGAAGTTATAGGTTTATATACGTGTGTGCTAATTTGAGTTCTTAATAATTTCAATTTGTTAATGGTTAAAGAATTGTGGATGTTATTAAGCACCAGACTAATGGTGGACATCTCAGAATCTTCTATATGATACCAAACTGTAAAACAGTAAAATTTTTTAGTGACTTTCAAAACTTAGTTATGCTGTTTTTTCTGGAAAAGCACTACATTAACCAGGCATTACGAAACATTATTAATTACTTGCCGTATGTAACACAAAGCATTTTTTCTCATAAATAATTTCTATTTTTTTCAATATTGTGACCTACCTATTGTGATCAAGAATCAAAACAAATTAATATCTCAATTTTTAGGTTCCTATTTTCCCTTTCATAACGCATAAAAATTTGCTTATATAATATTATGAGTAGCTTATTCAGTTAATATCTTCAAATAATACATGAGATAGCAAGCTCCTTTTTATATCTATGTTACCGTCCACCTGGATATTCAAATTGTACCTTTCATAAAATGCAATCTTAACAATTTTTCTCATAGAAAAAATGTATCAATAGCTTAAGAAAATATCCCAGATTTTATAAAACTGCCTATTTGAATAGGAAGACATTCTATTAAAACCAGTATTTTTGAAATATCACAAAACTATCATAATCTCTGCATCATAGACTATCCTGAGGTGGAAGTGTCACAAAATCACAGAATCATTAGTATTGGAAGGCACCTCTGGTGATCATCCCATCCAAGCCCCCTGCCAAGGCAGGGTCACCTAGAGAAGGTGACACAGGAACACATCCAGCTGGGTTTTGAATGTCTCCGGAGAGGGAGACTCCACGACCTCCCGGGGCAGCCTTTCCAGTGGACTAACGCCCCCAATGTAAAGAAGCTCTTCCTCACGTTGAGGTGCAGCTTCTTGTGGCTTAGTTTATGGCCATTACTCGTTGTCCTGTCGCTGGGCACCATGGAAAAGAGTCTGGCACCCTCCTGTTGACACCAGCCTTTGAGATATTTGTATGTATTGATGGGATCCCCTCTCAATCTTCTCCAGACTTACCAGGCCCAGCTCCCATAGACCCTCCTCACAGGAGAGATTCTCAGCCCCTAATCATCTTTTTGGCCTCCACTGGACCCTCTTCAGTAACTCCTTGTCTTTCTTGAACTGTGGAGACCAGAATTGAACACAATACTCTGGAAGTGGCCTCACAAGGGTTGAATAGGGAAGGAGGATCACTTCCTTTGACCTGCTGGTTACACTTTTTCCAGTGCACCCCAGGACTGAGTCCAACTCCTGGCCCTGCACAGGACAGACCCTAGAGTAACACCATGTGCCTGAGAGTCCAAACACTTCTTGGACTCCAGTAGGCTTGGTGCTGTGACCACTTCCCTGGCAAGCCTGTTCCAGTGTTTGACCACCCTCTGAAAAAGAACCTTTCTTTGCCATAACTTTACTTCACGCTGAAGTGAAACTGACTGGTTTGTAGTTACCAGGGTCAACCCTCTTGCCCTTCTCAAAAACTGGGACATTTTCCAGCTTCCAGTTGACTGGGACCTCTCCAGATTACCAAGAACATACAGAAATCATTGAGAGAGGCCTTGTAATGACATCAGCCATCTCTTTTAATACTATTGGATGAATTTCATCAGGCCCCATAGACTTAGAGAAAGCCAGCAGGAGCAGAAAATCCTGTGGAAGTTTGGGGTTGGCTGGGAGTTAATCATTCTGACAGTCATGGTCCTCCAGCTCAGGGCATGGGGACCCTCAGAGCCAATCATTGGTATTGAAGATGGAAGTGAAGAAAGCATTAAACATCTCTGTCTATGTCCCTGTTTGTGAGGTGACCATATTCATCAAAAAATGGACCAGTGTTATTTCTGGACTGCCTTTTGCTATTAAGATATTTTAAAAAGCTCTGTCTATTGTCCCCAGCATTACTGGCCAGCTTCAACTCTAATTGGGCCAATTTTCTTCCTCCACTGACGAGCAGCACCTCTGTATTCCTCCCATGTCACCCGACCTTGTTTCCCCTGGATGTACACTTTTCTTTTTTGCCTTAGCTCCAGAAGATCCCTGCTTATCCGAGCTGGCCTTCTGCCTCACCTGCTTGACTTCTGACATTCTCGAATTGCTTGCTTTTTAGCTCTTAATAGGTGATACTTGAAAAGTGACCAGCACTGATGTACCTCAGTACCTTCCAAAGCATTTCCCATAGAGATCTTACTAGTTCCCTGAGCAGCCTGAAGTCTGCTCTCCTCATATCCAGAGTTGAAGTTTTGCTGGCACTTTTCCTCCTGTCAACAGAGATTTTGAACTTGACTGCTTTATGACCACTGTGGCCAACACAGATACCAGATGCCACTTTACTCACAAGATCCTCTTATTAACATGCAACAAACCCAGGAGAACACCCTTCCCAGTCCACTCCCTCAGTATCATAAAGCCATTGTCCACGTGGTTTTAACTCCCTGGCAGAGATGAAGGCCATTGATTTAGAGGATTAAGGTGCTTGATTTAGACGTAAAAAGTATTGATTTAATGGCATAATAAACAAGTTCATTATGAAAACACATTCATATTCTTGTTTTCTTTTTGCTTTCTCGTGTAATTGAACTTCATTCCTTCCTAACCAGTGACCAGAGTTTAATCAGATTCACTGTTGCCCCTAACTTAACCCATTGTAACATATCATCTACACACAGTTATACAGTGGTTCAGTGCTGGGGATATAAATTCTGAGACTGATTACAATTTTATATACATATATTTTTACAGCTTTTCAGTAGCAGCTAGTTCTTAAGAGTGGTTTGGGACTTACAAAGCATTGCTAATTCAAACTTAACCTCAAGTTTCTCAAGATAATGTGAAAGTCTTTATAAAGCAGTGGATTGACAAATTTCAACTCATCTACTAAATTCAATTCCTCATTTTATTTTCCCCTCATTCTTGACCCTGACAATAAAAATCTGACATTAATTTTCATAAAAGGGAAAAAAAGTGTGCCACTTACAGTTCAGTTACATCTTTTGGGATGCCTTTAGGCAAAGCTTTTAGACCTTTGTTGCTGCAGCGAACTACTGTGTCCAGACAAGTACATTCTGCAGGGCAGCGGGCCAGGGGAGAGCAGCTATTGTCATCATTTCCTGGTTAATAAAAACAAACAGATGCTAAGATTGCTAATAAATGTCACTTCAGCATTAGCAATAATAGCCCACCTGGATTTTCTTTAAGCCAACATGCTATTTCTGCATTATAAGATCTCAAGGTAGGGAAAAAAATTACACTATCTATGCAAACTATCACTCCGAGAATTTACATTTCAGGTGACACTTTACTTAGTACAATACTGTTTTACTAGGTAAGAATGCTATTACACGGAAAAAAAAATCATTAAAGAAAGAATAAATCCTGAAATGAAAGACAATTAAATTAACAAAGTATTAAAAACAGTCTCTTTAAAAAAAGATACAGCCTTGAAAATTGACAAACCAATAATGCAGTAAATGGAAGTATATGTGAGAGATGCAAGATAGCAGCATTTCTTTTAATTAAGAGTTAATGAAGCCACAAGCTATAAGATGTCATGTTATTTGATCAAGTAACCTGAAAGTGTGCTTGATTCAAGCATTGGTGTTTGAAAATATTCTTGTCTGTACTATAACATTTGATCAATTTTTTTATACTATTTCTAAATTATTAATTACACTACTGAACATAGGCAAGAAGAACTTTTGAAGGCATATATTAACAGCCTGTGCTTGCTGATCATCTGAAAATGGGTGGAAAATTTTTAAACTGACATAGAAACTGAGTATGAAGGCCTTTAAAGTGCAATACTTTGGGATCTATGGGAGTCATGCAGCTATCTACATGAAAGCTGAAATTATAAAAGGTTCAAATATTAATTTCCTTACCATCATCACATGTAAAATCCTGAATTGCCACATCCTGGATAGGAATCTCTTTGAGGAAGTAGGGTTTTTGGCAGCGAGGGTTCCCCGTCACGATGCGTTTCTTCCTTAGCCAGTCTCCAAGCCATGCAAGATGGCAGTTGCAGTTGAAGGGATTGGCCAAGAGGTTTCTAAGAACCACAGGAAAGTTTATCTCAAATTACACCATCCTTTCATCCTAAGGATGCTATTTCTGTTTTCAAAAAAACATACCTTAAACACTGTTCTTCAAACAATACTGCGTGTAAACCATAGGTGAAAGGTGCAATTTAGGCTCTTTGTGGGGAATCTTTATACAACTTGTTCAGAAATAATTTAAAACTGTCAGAGACCTGACTTCATGTCAAGCCACTCTGTACCAATAATGAAATAACTTCATATAGAGATGGAGGCTGATTACTTTACATTATTAGCTTTAACCTGACAACAGCTATTCCATTAATTTATCATCTCAAGATTTCCATCTTTTATTTGCTCCAGAGAATAAGTTTCCTATTTGAAGTGACAGCTAAGTTGATTACATGCCAGTTACAAAAATGAATTTACTTCTAAATGCCTCAGTACTTTTGGCATCTCCTTATTTCACCACAAACCTATCAACAATTCCATTATTTATAAACATGTCATCCTTAATATGCAAAATTAGTACTGGGTGCAAAGTGTCACTTTTCATGTAAAAAGGGGATTAAGTACTTTCCTGAATGATGCTACCTACAACCAGCATTTCTTCATGAAACTGAGCGGCAGCTTTGCTTACTCTTTTCACCTCCCTTAAATTACATCACATTTAAATAAAAAAAAAAGATGCTTCTTTTTATAGAAAATGAGATTGAAGCTTCATTATTAAACACATATGAATTAAGATTCTCAGCAGGCCAAGGAAATTTAAGCTAGTAACTGGGTGGCACAGGGCAGAAGGACAGACAACATGGTAATCTAAGCAGCTGTGATTGTGTGCTGTCTACCCAAAATGTGGCTTTCTACCCTGGCTTAGATCAGTGGGCTTCTGCGAGGGGAGTGAGCAGGATGTTTTTCCTGCCTTCTCAGACACTTCTGGAAACCAGTCTAACACTGTATCAAAGGGCACCATGGAAACATACTCTTCATGTGCCCAAGATGGCCCAGAAAATAAAATTTCTCAAAACTGCCTCTATGAAACCTTTTTATCCCTGAACTTTATCACAGGCTGTGAAATTACACATCAAAGTATTAAGGAAAATGCCCCCCAAAGGTCAGAGATTTAAACACGGTTACGGTAAAAAATGAACGTGACTTACAGTGTAGAGAGTGAATGCAGCGTGTCGAAGGAGCCGGGTGCCACGGTGGTGATCTGGTTGTCATACAGCGAGAGCAGGCGGACAGAGCTCAGCCCTGTGAAGCTGTCGTTTCCCACACAGCTCACCCTGTTGCTCCTCAGCATCCTGAGAAAGAAGGATCATAATTTTTCAGTTTAGCCGGAGCAAGGACCAGGGCTGAAGTGGCTGCTGGAGTGAGGACCAAGAGGTGTGACTCCAAAGGGGTCACTGCCAGTGAAGGGACCACCAGTGCAGTGACCCCTGTGCTGCCTGTCACCTCACTGAAGAGACTGAGTGCAGTGTGTGTAGAGCAGGCTGGAAGACAGAAAGGTGGGTAGGTTTCACAAAAGCAAGGTGTATTTCACGGAATCACAGAATGGGTAAGTTTGGAAAGGACCACTGGAGGTCATCTGGTCCAAGCTCCCTGCTCAAGCAGGGTTCCCTAGAGCTTTTCCCTAGAGAGTTACTCAGGATTGTGTTCAGGTAGCTTCTGAGTATCTCCAGACGAGACCTCACAAGCTCTTCGGCAACCTACTCCAGTTTCCCCTAAGCGTTTGTGGTTTTTTTCTTGTTCTTTCAATACAAGAAGCATTATTATGAAAATTATGAATTTTTAATTGACAAGAAATGAAACTGATTGAAATTCCTCAAATCAGAAAAACACAGTAGCCCTCTCTTCATGTTTCCAAGGCTGATGACTCCAGAACTGCTATATATATAGAGCAGAGGCTTGTACCAGATGACCTCTTCAGACGCTTTTCACTTCATTTTTCTTAGGACAAATTCCAGAAACCACTTCTACTGCATTCAGAAGCATTTCATTCAAATGAAATCAGGCTACCCTGACTCCTCCTGAGCATGACCCTAAGACAGTACAAATTTCAGAATCCTAAGCTATTCTAAAACTTCTCAAATTTCTATAAAACTTAAAAGCTTTGAAGTTGGTTGTTCTCCTCTCTGTCCACCAAAAGATGGTCATTTTCCCCCATGCTCTTGTCTAGGACTAGCTGCTTTAAAAAATTTTAGCAGCTTTAACAGCAAGGTTAGAGACTGTAGACATGATTTATTTAAAATCCCTAATGTCTGTGGACAGCTGAAGCCCCAAAGACCATTTAATCTTGGCTCTGGTCTGCAGATCAAGAGGACAGGCTCTCTGAAGAAGGCAAAGATGCTGTAGATTGTATAAACATCTTTTTTGAGTGGAAAGAACTAAATTGCTTCATGGAAAGAATGAAATGAGTTCAAGCTATAGTGCTTTTAATCTTGCCTTCACTGTTGAAATGACAAAAAAATTACTTAGGAGAGAATAATTTCCCACATTTCAATACACACCAGAACAATTTCTTCCTCCAGCAAAATTCCCAGTAATGGTTGAGCTGAAATGAATCAGACTCCATTACGTAAAATGTGTCATTCCCATGCAAAGTTCTGTTACTTTGATGATTATTCCCATTTCCATTTCTGAAGTTGGATGTTTACCCATTCTCAACTGCTTCATTGCTTTAGAGGACTCATTATACCCATAATTAATAAATTAGTATGATGTATAGTTTCTTGTAAAATAGGAACAAAAACTAAAATATGCTTGAATAATCCATAGCTAATTCTCCAAAATCATTTTTTTTTAAATACAGATACAATACTATTCTCAAAAATACTGGGGAGAAAAAAAGAATAAAAACACTGAAATAAATATACTTACAGTGTTTTGAGACTTTCTAGTCCTTTGAACATTTTGTGTTGAACACTTTCCAAGCGGTTGCTTGTGAGCAATAGTTCATTCACACCAGAGGCTCCGTCAAATGCTCCTTCTTCTATATCTGTAATCTTGTTATTGCTCAGGTTTCTATGACACATTAACAGAAACAGAGAAGAACTGAGGGGATTTTCTTTCGTAAATATCCTAAATTAACTGCTAAATGCTGCAGACTGCACAAATTTCAAGACAGGCTTAGAATCTCAGTTTTCCACTAAGGCTGGAAAAGACCTCCCAGATCATCGAATGCAGTCTTGATGCAACAGCCAAATTATTGTGTAAAAGCACAAAATATAAATATATCATTCAACTTCAAACCAGTAAAAAAAAAAAAAATGAATGCTCTTCTAATTAAAGAAGAAAGATTTTTAAAGTAATCTTTGGAAGATGTTTTTAAATAATGGCAATTACTCAATCCATGCTGCAGTCACACAAGAACATATTTTCCTAATTTTCAATCTTATCAGTAACTATATTTTTTCAGGTCTCCAACCTCTGTAGCATTTTTAGATGAATTTAATAACAAAATTATACTGTATGAGTTCAGCACAACTAACCTCTCTGATTTATTTTAGCTCGATAGACAAATATAGGAAAACAGTATAAACAGCAACATATGTAAAGGAAATGTGTGAATGTAAACAGTACATGAAATGTTAATAATTTATGACATTAGTTGGAAAGGAGGGTTTATAAGCAAATAGTTCATTTATCTGCAGTTTGCATGCAAACTGGATCAAAATGTGGGGAAAATGACCTAAAATATTGCCAAAATATTTAGTGTTTACAATTTTAGTTGAAATATGGAAATTACATCTCAAATGCATAGTATCTGTACTACACATACACAAAAGCATACATATGCACCAGCACACATTTGCTTAAATATTTTCATGTTAGTCTCCTTTTGTTTTGTTTGTTTCATATCATTGTTTACACATATTACAGAAGTACATATCTACACATTAAACAGTGTTATTGATGCCATGATGATTTTTTGCTTTTTCACATACCCCTCTTATATACCCTTTTCATACACCCTTTTATACAGCTTTTCATGTATCCTTAGTGCTTTTAGCCCACATATTTGTAATTCCCCAAGTTTGATAACTAACTTAGACCCAAAGTTCCATTAAGCCAAGAGACCAAACATCTTGGAAACCTCACAGTTGGGTCAGAAAGCCCCAGACACCAAGGTCCTCTTCAGAACACATTCTGTAAACCAAGATAGGCTCCTCCAGGGGGAAGGTTCCTCAAGACAGGGGCTTCTCTTGAGCCTCTCATTGGGGAATTTTTGATAGATATGCTCATTTGCAAGGTCTATAATTGTATATGCGAATTATTGCATGTGTGCATTTTTTGGGGGGTGCACTCTGGTGCATTCTTGGGGTGAGCAGCCTGGTGTGCATCTTTCAGGTGTGCATTTTCAGTGTGCATTCGGGGGTGCTTTCTACCTGGATGTGATGCATCAGAGGATCCCTGAATAAATACTGAGGTAAAATCCTTTTTCCCCCTCTAACCGTGTTTGGCTTTTAATTCTAAGCCCAGGAAAAGGCAACATTATAATACACTACTGATTTTTAAAAAGGTCTTAAAAACTCTCTGAGACAAAGTGAATGGAAGGAAAGCTAAAGACTATTTGATGGAATTAATGGTATTGGGAAAAAAATCAAACATTATTTGATTCAATTTCTAGAACAGTGTTTAAATCATTCTAAACAAGAAAGATACTATTTGTTAGAGAAAAACCCAAGAAGTTGTGGCTTAATCTTTAGTGCTGACTACTCTCTCTAACCTAGCTGAAATGTAGCCTACAACTTGCCCATGAGGAAGGATACAATCATGGAATCAGTTAGGTTGGATAGGACCTTTAATATCATCAAGTCCAAGCATTTAATCCAGCACTGCCAAGTCCATTACAAAACCATATCCCTAAATCTTTTAAATTCCTCCAGGGATGGTAAGTCCACCACTTCCCTAGGTGGCCTGTTCCACTGCTTGACAGCCCTTTCCATGGAGAAACCAAACTAAACCTCCTCTGCTGCAATTTGATATAATTTCCTCTCATCTTGTCACTTGTCACCTGGGAGAAAAGGACAACCCCCACCTCACTGCAACCTCCTTTCAAGATGGTTGTAAAGAGTGAAAAGTCTCCACTGAGCTTCCAGTTCTCCAGGCTAAACAACCCATTTCGTAAGCTACTCCTCATCACACTTGGGCTCCATACCCTCCAGCAGCTTTGTTACCTTTCTCTGGACTCTTTCCAGCACCTTGATGTCTTTTTGATAGAGAGGGATCCAAAACTGAATGAAGTACTCAAGATGTGGCCTTACCAGTGCCAAGCACTGAAGGACATTCACTGCCCTGGTCCTGCTGGCCACACTATTGCTGATATAGGCCAGGTGCCATTTGTCTTCTTGGCCACCTGGGCACTGGTTCATGGTCACCTGGCTGTCGACCAGCATCCCCAGGTCCTTTTCTGCTGGGCAGCTTTCCAGCTACTCATCCCCAAGTCTGCAGCACTGCATGGGGATGTTGTGACCATGCAGGACCTGGCACCTGGACTTGCTGAACCTCATATCGTTGGCCTTGGCCCATCTATCCAGCCAGTCCAGATCCCTCTGCAGAGCCTTCCTGCCCTCCAGCAGATCAACACTCCTGCCCAACATGGTACCATCTGCAAATTTTCAGAGAGTGAATTTAATCCTCTCATCCAGATCATCGATAAAGGTATTAAACACAACTGGGCCTGATACTGAGCCCTAGGGAACACCACTTGTGACTGTCTGTTGACTGGATTAAACTTCAATCAAACTTCAAATGGGCCCGACCATCCAGCCATTCTTTTACCCGGTGAGGTATATGTCCGTCCAAGCAATGAACAGCCAGTTTATCCCAGAGAATCCTGTGGGAAATGGTGCCAAAGGCTTAGCTAAAGTCTAAGTAGACAACATCCACAATCACAGCTTTCATTTAGTTTCACAGTGGAGCTGTTCAATCTGCAAGGTGCTGCGGAAGACTGGAAGCAAGTAACTAATTATTTCTAATCTCAGATGGCTTGTCCGTGTCAAGCCCTTAGTTTCCTAAAATCTTTTTTGTTCTTGCTGTAACATGGATACTACTTCACCCACTTCACATAGATGTTTTAAAGATTAATGTTGCATAGATAATCAATGTTGCAGTGCATACACATGCTTTATTACTGATGAAGCATCAAATCAATGAAACATTTAGGCCTCAATTTTTCAATGTCATCTGTGCAAAGAGATCTTTGCACCTATTTTGAACGTCTGAAAGAAATATGAGCTTTACAAAAATACAGAATTTACTCATATTGGTATCTCTGTAACATTAGTATTTCACTGCTTTCCAGCGATGCTTTAGCAGTCACTGTATTATTCTCTCAATGAAAGAATGTTGTAACAACTGATAACTATATTAGGAAGTTATGGAGCAGTATTATTAAAATAGTTAGCTTTTCATTGATCTTTTAAAATTTTTTTCCCTTTTCAGTTATCCAGATTTTAAAGCCTTTGAGAGTTCCAACAGACAGGTACACCAACACTGATTAATATTCATACTTTTTTCTTTTTTCTTGAACACCTCCTCAACTTAAAAGAAATATTGTTAAATATGAAGATCTGACATACATATAAGTGTGTGTGTATGCATGTGCATGTATTACACATGAAGCATTTTATTTATTTTCTAGAATCCTGCAATCATAGAACGTCTTGGGTTGGAAAAGACCTTAAATAGTATCTATTTGCAATCAGTCTGCTGTAGGCAGGGACAACTTTCACTATACCAGGTTGCTCAGAGACTCATCCAACCCGGCCCTGAATACTTCCAGGGATGGGGCACCCACAGCTTCTCTGGGCAACTTTTTCCAGTGTCTCATCACCCTCACAGTAAAGAATTTCTTTCTGCTATGTAATCTAAACGTACTCTCTTTCAGTTTAAACCCATTCCTTTTTGTTCTGTCATGCCCTTGGAAAAACTCTCTCTTCATCTTTCTTGTAGTCTCCCTTCAGGTACTGGAAAGCCACAATTAGGTCACTCTGAAGCCCTCTCTTTTCCAAGCTGACCAATCCCAAATCTCTCAGCCTTTCCTTGCAGGAGATGTGCTCTCCATTCCTCTAATAATTTTGGTGGCCTCCTCTGGACTTGCTCCAACAGGTCAATGTCCTTCCTGTGCTGCGGACCCCAGAGATGGATGCAGCTCACCAGGGTGGAGTAGAGGGATAGAAACCCCTCCCTCGCCCTGGTGCCCACACTGCTTTGGATGCAGCCCAGGATGCATTTGGCTTTCTGGACTGAAAGCACATTGCCTAGTCATGTTGACCTTCCTGTCAACCAATACCCCCAAGTCTCTTTTGTTCATCCCCGAGCCCATATTGATACTTGGGGTTTCTGGGACCCAGGTGCAACACCTTGCACTTGGTCTATTGCACATCATGAGATTCCCAGGACTCACTTGTCCCTGAACCTTGTCCAGGTCCCTCTGGATGGCATCCCATCCTTCAGGTGTGGCAACAGCACCATTCATCTTGGTGTCATCTGTAATTCTGCTGAGGGTGCACTCGATCACTTTGTCTATGTCATATTGATGAGGACATTAAATACAGATCCTTAAGGGACACCATTTGCCATTGATGTCTGTTGGGACTCTGAGCCACTGACCGTTACTCTCCGGATGCTGCTGTCCAAACAATTTCTTATCCATCTAAGTCCACCCATCAAATCAGTCTCTCTCCAGTTTAGAGAGAAGGATGCTGGGGGGGACCATATCAGGACTTTACAGAGGTCCTGATAAATGACATCTATAGCCCTTCCCTTGTCCACTGATGCTTCATATTGATACTTGATATTTCCAAAGTACACTGTAGTTGTAATAAGTGCTAATCTGAGATTCTTGAAGACTGAAGAAAAAAGGGTAACTACTGTATAGCACCAGAACACTCTTGTGCCAGACATTCCTACATTCTCCTTTCTAAGTATCACAGCCCAATTCAAAGTGGCAAGGTGTACTCAAGTGGAGAGGTCAAAGGCAAGATCATTTTACATTGCGGGGACTTTTAAAATCTTTTTATCTAAAAAATCAGTAATAAATATTTAACTAATTGTGATCATGCCAGCAAGGATCTGGTTAAGGCTAAAAGTAGTTGAAGCAATACTATTGCTCCCTTAAGATTTTGATCACTAATAATTTAGACTGATGTCTTACAAATGGTAGTCACTTGGTGACTACTAATCTATTTTTACTTGCATTTTTCTTCACTTATTATTTATGTTTGGATTTAATCCTGAAACAATTGAGCACAGAATCACAAAGTCTAACTAAATGATCTACCCTCAAATACATCTTTTACATAAGCTAAAGAAAAGCTTTTCATAGTCTTATTCTTAGCAACAACTGCAACTGGTAAGATTATAAACTCCTCTTAGAACATTAACTGTTAACAGGGACTTACATGGATGACCTATCAAACCACTTTTTCTCGGTCATTTTAATTTTGATATTCCCCTCACCTAATGACAGTTTAATGAAGCACAGAATCAATGGCATGCCCTTAATGTGCTGAAAGAGGCAAAATTGTCTGGTTAGAGAGTAATACAGGAAGTTACAAAAGATTACTGGAATCTTTTCTAAGCAGCTTATACTGTGAGCTCCCTGCTGTGGCTGCATAACAGACCAGCTGGCTGGACGCTGCTGCGAAGGTGCTGGAGCTGTGCACCATGAGAAGTGGTTGCTGGCAGTGCCAAGCCCCATAGAGAAGAGCTGCCAACTCTGACCTACCTCAGGGATTAATTTAAACCCACTCTTGATTTTTGATTAGAATATACTGAATCTTTTGTAGATTAGAACTAAGAAAGGTGGAGAGACACAGCAAGGAGCTAATATGCTATCTGAAAAGACAAGGTCATTGAAGTTGCACTTACATTTTACGCAGCTGAGGAAGTTTCTTAAAGATTCCAGTAGCTTCCAGGACTGAAAATTCGTTGTTATTTAGTCGCCTAAAAGAAATTACATCAATTTCAGAAAAAAATTAGTCAGGCATTGGTACAGAATGTTCCACATTAAGTGAACTTTTCAGTCTGGTTTCCCGGAATAGCTGATGTTTAACTGGTAGCTGAAGAACAATTCCTTATATAGTGACATTTCTAATTTTGATAATTCCTGTGAATGAACATTCTCATTCCCACGAATGAACATTCTCATTAGTTAAACTTAGGCATATGTAAGACATTTTCAAAACCTGATCACAAAATTTTATACAGCTGAAACTGAAAAGGAATATAAGATGATGTTTTTAATTTTTCAAACAAAAATGTAACTAAGGAAGGATGCCATGGCAACTTATAAATAAAAGCCTTTAAGAAGGACATATAAACCATTGAAGATTAGTCTTCTGTTCTTTTAAGGATATCAGGTGGAGTCTGCCAGACATCTGGAGGTAATCACAGAACACTATTTACAAGAATGAAATAATTACTCTTCCTTTGAATAGGGAATGAAACCCACTGCATAGGTATTCCCATGAATTTAAAAACACTTCTCTCACCATGATTTATCTTCATACCACTACAGCTGGCACACATATATTGCTTAAAGCAGCATTAAATGCTGACTTGTAGCACTGTAAGAAGGTATGCAATGAGCAACAAATACTAGCTGGGCTCTTCTCTTTCCTGCACAGGTATCAAGGCTTACAGTACAGTACACTCTAAACAGCAGCTAGGTTAGGGAACCCTCTATATTTCAAAAATTATCTGTATTGACCCAGTACTCCCCTATTTCCTCTCTTGAAAGAAAATGGAAATTAAGAGTCTTAGATCCTTTATATGCTCTAATGGAGCCATATTATTAAGGAAGGGAGTCTGTCCAGCTTTTCTTTAGAGATTTTAATAGGAAGGAGAAGATATGACTGACAAGATCACTGTGAAATGGAATTCAGCATAATTCTAAAACCAGAATGCTTTTCAGAATTGTCTTATTGCAAGACAAGTTTAAAAAAACCCTAGAAAATTAAAGAAAGCTGCTTGTTCATTCTTCCCTCCTGTTCATTCTCATTGATAGCCAGAAGGGAAATTAAGGTTGTAAATCTGAAGGTATGGTTGTACAGCAGTTTCAACATGGAACCAAACGGAAAGAAGACAGAAGTTTTTTGGGTATATGCAAAACATTCGTATCACACCAAATTACAAGGAATACAAATTTCAGAAGATGCAATCACCTCTAAAAATCAGCTGATTAACTTAATGCGATTTTTAGTGGGACCATATAAAATATTCTTGCACATTGTCAATTAACAAAATTACTTCACTCTAAACAGCCTTTTCTTTACCCTCTCTATCTGACCATTCTATAAATGTTGACATCTTCAAATACATTTCAAGTGCTATACCACCTAGAATGACTTGATAATGAAAACATTTACTGATTCTAATAATACTTGCTCTACTGCAAACATTTCTAACCCCATTGAAAAAGGCAAACAATTCGATCACTTATTCTTTGCAACAATCTTCTACCTATTAAAAGTAATTTACTTTGTCTGTCCCTCAAGTTTCTTTCACACAAATACCTTCAACCTTTCCAGTACTCTTTTCCACGATTCTTGTTCTCCTTGAATTCTTTTCTGAGCAATTATATCCATCCTGAAAAGTGAAGCCTTTAACACAGCTTTACTGTGTTACTTTACTTTTAGTAGCTGATACTTTACTACTGCTATGTACAGTACAATAATTATTTAATATAACTTACATGATATTTTTCTATACATATATCCTGAAATGAAATTTGCATTAGTGCCCAATAGCACTTCTTCATCTTTAATATGTATGATAACCATATACTTTTATCTCGACCTACTTGCTAGTTTTTCCTCAATCTTGTATTTCTGGTGCTAAATAGTCCTATCTAATTTCATATGTAGAATTTAAATTTTTATTTAAATTGTATTTATTTTATTTAAATTAGTCCACACACAATGGAATCAAAATTATTACAAATGACTGGAAAGTTTACAGTTGTGATGGGATCTCCATTCTGGATCTTAATAATATTTTTTGAGCCCAGTGCTATTCACTGATAAAGACAGCAACTATAGTAGTTACCTGTCAATCACTACAGCAAAACAATCTTAAAATTACTTTTATCTGGTTTATTCAAAGAACAGTACTGAAATACCATTCTCAAAATAAAAAAGTAAAGAGAAGCATTTGATGATGATGTCTACACATTCTGTTTGACTGGATTATTTGATGCTTTTTCCTGTTTTAGTAACACAATGGCTAAGATACTGCATGTTTTTGATATTAGAAAGCTATCTGAAAAATATTTTATTTCTGGGGTGCAATTACAGACTTGTACTTTATATCAAATACTTTACTGGCAGATTAGACAGATCTTTCACTGTTTTTCTGGCAGACTATGAGCAAGCGACAAAATGGGAAGTTAGAACAACAGTTAGTTGGTTTAGTTATAATTTTTTTAACTTTTAAAATTAAGTATCTGCCTTGAGCTACATTAATATTTTCAGATTTTTTTTAAAAAAAACAACAACTTTTAAGAAATAGGGTTTATTTCCTGTGATATTATTACCATTGCAATCCACACAATGGACACTTTTTTTAGAGAATCACACAATATGCAGAGTTGGAAGAGACCCACAATGATCATTGGGTCAAACTCCTGGCCCTGTCACTGGTCACCAGAGAGAAGAGATCAGTGCCTGCACCTCCACTTCCCCTCATGAGGAAGTTGTAACTGCAATGAGGTCTCTCCTCAGTCTCTTCTCCAGGCTGAACAGACCAAGTGACCTCAGCCACTCCTTATACAGCTTCCCCCAAAGGCCCTTCACCATCTTTGTTGCCTACCTTTGGACACCTTTTTTCCTCACTTTTGATCTTCTTTTCCAAGCTGAGATTCAGCTCCAAACATCACCCCGCAGAAATTAGTCTAGCTCTCCTCATCACCTATAGATGCACCGATGTAATTTGACTCTAACAAGTATTTTTATATAACATTTTGTGGGTAAAAAAAAGGGAAGGCTAACTAGCTGCTATTCTCATACATGCCAGTAAATATTGTGAACTGGAAATCAAAGAATGGTCCTAGAACTAGACTGGGAAGTCCCAAGAGGAACAACAAAGACAATGCCTCAAAGACCAGGAATAACAGGAGGAAACAAGAGAAAGAGCTGTTACTTTTGATCAGTGAGACAAATACCAAACGAGTGTATTTAGCTAGAGCAAATGAATTTTTAGCAGAAGCAAAAAAAATGAATAAGCAATTTCTCTATCCTCTCTAGAATAGAGACTGTTGAAATTTTTATTACATCAAATGGCTTGAAGAACAATCTGTACAGCCTATCAAGTAGAAGGTTGAATAATGACTTTGCTACAGTTTAACACCCTCTTACTTGGATAGAGTGCTGGAAAGAAAAGGGCTCTTCAATGGCAAAAAATATAAAGGAAGCAATGATGGAAACTGAAGAGTGGTATATTCCATCTCAAACTAAAAGTTCTCATTTAAAAAACAAGTACAGAAGTGAAAGGAAATAACATCTGTAACAGTCTCAGGGGAATGGTGGATTTTTTAATCCACTAACACCTTCAAACGAGACTGGATATTTTCTGAAAGAAGTTCTGTAACAAAACATTTAGTCAAAAAAAAATTTGTTGACTGAAATTTGAGTGTTTAGGATATAGAGTAGATGAGGCTTGATTATTTAATTGTTCCTTCTGAATTTAACAGGTAGGAGCCATAATTATAGAAAGAAAACACCCGACAGTTTATCTTCCACATGTAAATAATGAAGATGAAAAAACCAATTTAAATGCTAAATTGAGATTATTATTTCTTCAGAGCAGAGACAAACATGATTCATCCTAAAAATCAAAGCAATGCATGCCTAATCACTTCAACAACTCCATTTCTCATCTCTTGGTTCAGTAACTATCATTTATACAACCACTACTTTATTATCTCCTCCCACACTTTAACCTGTTACTTATTCCATCAGCTTTTATTCTTAAATTAAAACAATTTTATCTGAAAATACTGGATAACATAAAATGTCTTTCTCCCCTGAAATCCATCTCCCTTCATCCAAGATGGTACCAATTTTTTCTCTGACTGTAATTTTCAGATTTGTAATAAGAACATGTTGTGGTTTAAACCCAGCAAGACACCATGTTCAACACAGCCACTCACTCACTCCCCTGCCATCAGGATCGGGGAGAGAACCAGAAGGGTAAAAGCTAGAAAACTCATGGGTAGAGATAAAGGCAGTTCAGTAGTGAGAAAAAAAAAAAGCCATACACACAAGCAAAGAAAAACAAGAAATTAATTCACTGCTCTCCACACGCAGGCAGGGGTTCAGCCATCCCCAGGAGAGCAGGACTCCTTCAGGTGTAACGATGTCTTGTGAAAACAAATGCCATCACTCCTAATGTCCTCCCCTTCCTCCTTCTTCCTCCCCTTTATATCCCGAGCACAATGTCACATGATCTGGAATAACACTTCAGTCAGTTTGGGTCACCTGTCCTTGCTCTGCCTCCTCCCAGCTTCCCAGGCACATCCAACTTCCTCCCCAATACAAAAAGCAGAAAAGGCATTAGCTCTGGGTAAGCCCTGCTCAACAATAACAAAAACATCTCTATATTACCAACTCTGTGTTTAGCACAAATCCAAATCATAAGCTCATACTATCCACTGTGAAGAAAATTAACTCTACCCCAGCCAAAACCAGCACAGAACATCACTAAGTTCAACTCCTTCTCCCAGCTCAGAGACAGACAAAAGTCTCCATATGTGTTTTAAAAATATTTCAGTTTTAAATCCCTTTTCCTGTCCAGGTATTCAAATACTTAACAATAGACTCATTATTTCATGTCTCATTGTCATACTGCTGCTTTGATGCCAGCTGTAGACTACTCTTTTAAGAGATGTGCCATCCTGTTGCTCATCTCACCCCTGTGGAAGACAACTTGATCACAATACTCTTGTCTCCACATCTCTATACTGCTTTACTATATCAAATCAAAGTCCCTTTTTTTTGTCCCTCAGCATTTTGCCTTGTTCTTTAAAGTGAATCTCCTAGGAAAACCAGCTATTTCCTTCCACCTTTGCTCTGCAATGACAGCCACTTTCATCTACCTTTCTGCCAATCCTTCAACCATCTCTGCATTCCCTTCTATACTATACTTTGCACATGAGGAAGCCTTGTAAAGCTGTCTTAATTTTATCTTTCACTCCCTCCTCGAAGACTACTTCAGTTGTAATGCCTACAAATCATTCCCATATGGAACTTATTAAGCAAGTAATAATCTTTGAGTTCTTCTCTGCCCATCTCTATTCATTCNTAACCTACCTTCCTTCGAGGAGACGTCCCTTTTGGACGTTTCCCTGAATTTGGCCTGAACCATCGCAGCAAGTAATAATCTTTGAGTTCTTCTCTGCCCATCTCTCATTCTATTATTATTATCTCATCTTAACCCAACTCTGCCCTGTTTGTCTGCCTTATCTTCCTCTAGTCTCCTGCCTGACAAATGTAATGTGTGCTTTGCATAACAAGAATCAGCTCTGTCTGTTCAAACATCTAGGCAGTACTTTTTAAGACAGACTCCACTGGTTACTGGATGCCCTACTTTCTCCTGTATTTAAAAGTTAAAAGTAAAATAAATCCCACTACCTTTCAAAAACCTAAGTAGGTTGCTCAGGTCCTGAAGAACTAGAAACATAGAATAGTGGCCTTATTTATTTATCACAGGTTTTTTAAGGCTACGTGGTATTGAAATAATGCATAAATAATTTTTATGAATATTTAGTCCTTTGAAGTGCACCACAGAGGTTACTTTTAATTTTTGCTGTTCAAGAAAAGTAAAGCTGTGGTTTTATATTTGACAGTTTCAGTTAGCTTCTCCATAAGTAAATAATCCTTTCTTATGGGTTCAACTTACAACTCTGCTGTGTACTGGGGGATGTGATCAGGAATTTTGTTGAGTTTCTGATTGGAGCAGTCCACTGTGGTCCCTTCACAGCGACATTTCTCAGGGCAAGCCAAATCTGCAAAGCAGTCTCCACTTAATTTGGATCTGTAATCTTCAGTGCCTGTAGAAGATTCAAGTCAAAACACAGATACTAAGTCAATAAAGCATAAGATTTGCTTCTTGTGAGAGGTTTGAAAAGACATCTGCATTGCAGATAACGGGTGGGCAACTTGGGAAATGCATGATAAACTTTGTGATACTGAACAGACACAAGGGCTTCAAGAGAGGGTTCAATATAGGGACTTAAGATATGCTGGAAAAAGAAACTGAGACCAACTTCACATAGCAGGATAACATTAACTTGAGCTTTTCACAGCTGTACTTTCTGCTGATTAAATTGTCAGCCAATCTAGCCTTGTTTATAGCTAATCACACTAATGCCACTTTTTGTTTTAGAATTTGTTTTCTTTCTCTGTACCAAAAATAAATAGATCCTGAGTGCCACCTTTTCTCTTTTTCTGGTTATAAATTTGTATTGTTGACTAGACTTCATTAACCTCTGTGATTTTTTTTTATAGTCCCGATACTCCACATCATCTCAACACATAAGATTGAAAGCCCTGTTTTCAGCTTTAATTTAAAAAATATGTGATCCTGACTTAAGCCTCAGCAGCTTGCCATGCTGTAGAAAGCTGCGTGACGTTCCATGGTGCTTGACAGAACCATGTTTTACTCATACCTCACAACCACATGGTTAGATCAAGCACAACAGAAAATCTCGCTACATTATCAAAACTGCATCCATTAGGCCAAGGATAAGAGCAAGGGAAAAGAGGAAGGAGTAGGTATAAATTACAGAAGCATTTGAAGTTTAATACTTGCTTACATGACATGGCATTCTTATTACTGAATGTCCAGTGTCACAGTAACAGTATCACTGTCACAGATTAAATAAAAATAAAACATATATTAAAAAAAAAGGGAAAAAAAAAAGAACCACATTGAAAGTTTCCTCCACCATTTCCCAGTCAGTCAAAGAAAACATCCTAAACATATCAGGAAAAAACATCCAGTAGGGAACTGAGGGTGGGTGACAAAGAAAACAAAGAGAAGCCGAAAGGACCTGTGGGTTCTTCTTGGACAAAGGTGAAAAGACTGAGACTAGTAGAAGGTGCATCAGGGCTGGGAGGTACATTGTGATTTAGTTCAGACACTGAACTTTACTTACAGCCAAAATGGTGAACTCCTGCAAAAGTAAAGATAGCCAAGAAGGAAAGAAAGACAGAGTAATGCCAATTAAGACAAAAACATGAACTAAGCTCTCATGTTCTCTACTTAACTTTTGTTTGATTAGAAGATGGTGCTAGGGCCATTGTCTTCAGCAGAAAGAAAGAATAATTGATTTTGAGTGGCATTTAAAAATGAAGATAAGATTGGGGTTTTTTACAGATTTCATATAGGATGACGATCATGCCTCCCATGAATTATTCTTCACTATTTTGAATGTGTTCTTTAAAAGCTGCTCCCTGAATATACATACAGGAGTTACTGAATATTCTGAGTTGGAAAAGACCCACAAGGATCATCGAGTCCAATATACATGTTATGCCACTTAAATCCTTAATTAACCAAACAAATATGGGAGTAACAGATTGCTCAGTGGAGGGGAAAAAACCCCAAGAATCATCACGTATTATGTTATCTACCACTTGTACATGTTTTAGTAATACATATGATGAAACTACTATAGAGTATTTCTATGAGGTAGCAGATAAATGATATTTTTTTCAAACAAATGATTTAATACTTGCCAACTTTTAGTCTTCCAAATTACTATAATGAAATTTTAATAAGACTTCATAGTGTCTGCAGAGCAACATCTCCAAATGACATATTTAAAACAAAAATATTTAAGTGTTTAAAGAAATGCTAAGATTTTTTATAGCATACCCTTAAGTACAAAGAAGTGTTTTTAGCACTTTTATATACCCAATAAACAAGTCTATAAATAAGGTTTTTTTTCCTCCTGTGTCCAGAGTACATCACTCTTAGCAGTTTAAACAACTAAAATATTCAGGAACAATGCCTTCAACAACTAAAATACTTTTAGTAGCATCTACCTGATAGCCTGATAGAAAGAGAAAGCACATAAGCTGTATTTCAAGAAGCATTTATATAGCCCATTTTGTTTAATTAAATTCTTTTTTTTCTTCTTCTTTCCCCCCACCTCTCTGGAATAGCCTTTTTTAAAGGGTACGTAAACAAGACTAAACTGCATGTGTGGCTTTATTATAACCAGGCTGTGAAGACATTTGCAGGCAAGAAAACACTTCTAACTCTCAAGCAAAAGTTGTGCTGGCAAGGTTGGGTAGAAGTCACTCTGTGGCAGGAATACAGCTGTTCTACACATTAAGGAATTGAGTGGTACTACAGGTTTGTGAAATTGAATCCCCCTGTTTTATGCTGCTTTAAAACACCTTTTTGTGGATGTCAGTGCTGACAAATTGCTGCATTATTTTGTATTTCATTTTGTCTTTTCTTCATATTCAAAACAACATATTAGTATTAGGGCATGAAGAACTTCACATGACTGCTGCAAATTTAAGTGTTACGTCACACAGCATTTGGAGAAAAGCTGCTAAACACACCAGCTAAAGAGACTACAACTAAGATGACTGCAGAATTATGATATACCTGTAGTATTTGAAAGAAGAAGTGCACTGGTGTCCTAATCAATTATTGTAGATATTTTTCTAGCTATTAAACTATGGCAGAAAATCCTGATTGCAAATCACATACTGTAATTCATCAATAGATGCATTAGTCCCTTGTTTATTTTGTTATTTATAATCTGTTATGAATACAACGTATTTTTTTTCTATTAAGAAAACAGTGCACACACTGACAAGCAAGGTAAAATAAAGATAGATCCATATTTCAAAGAGCTAGGGCCAACATCAGTAAATATTTTGTAAAAATATCATAGACTTATTGTAGCTTAAAGCAAGTGTGTAAATTGGTATTTCTCTAAACCAACTCTAAAGTCATATTTTCTTTAATGGAAAGCAGTTCTAATTCACTGTATGCATGTGACCACAGAATGCCTCTAATTAAGAATATCAGCTTTCTTTTCCAAGCATTCCACTGTGATTTCCTAAACAAAAGGAGGGTGAGCAAGCAGTAGATGCAGCCAGCGTAGAGCATGAAAGCAAGGCAAGAAAATGTTCATTTGTAGAATGTTTAGTTTTTAAAGTTGTGCTAGCTCTTTGATGGCAGCATGGTTTCCTGTGTTTAAAAGCAGCTCAGGAGCTACATTTTAAAAACAGTAGCAGCAGAAAGGCAAGGTACAAGGTAAGTAAAAGTATCAGTTAAATTATGAACTAGCAGGTGCAACCTTGTAAATAATTTAAGTATAGGTATAATTGTGGTAGGTTGTGTGCAAATCTGTGAGACAGGAAAAGGTAAATGGAGCTGCATGCTAAGCTCTTATATTCAGAAAACAGAATTACTAGTATTCTACAAAGGAAAACTATGTATAGCTACAGGTATTGACTAATGTTAATACACATGCATCAGTTTCCTAAAAGCTATGACAAACTTTGCTTTTGGGGGGAAAGGGAGAGAATATCTGCAGTTAGTCAATCTTACTGCAGAGCCAAACCTACCTGGAATGAAATACTGTTCTTTAGCTAAATAAAGAGAAAAAAAAATAGAAGATGCACCTGAATGTCAGCAAGCAAAGAATGAGTTTTATTAGATTAAGTATGGACTGCAGTTAACTACAGATAATTTAGTGAAAAAATGTGTATTCACAATGAGAGCTGATAAACAACAAAGTGTTAATAGTCATAAATGTATCCGGAACATGGATAAAAAAACAGTTTTCATCTGGTATTTGCACTTGAGACTGAATAAACTGTAGAATATGAAATGCACCTGGAACAGCTGGATACCATATGACAAAAGTTAGGATTTAAAGAAATGTAAGTAGGAAATGGAATACGATTAGAAAAAGAAAACAGTAAATTTCCGTATGAGGCAAGCTCCCTGTATAAAAGGGATATGTCATGTTTCCATATTCAGCTTAAAAATTTTTAGATCTTTCACATATTCCAGAGCCCTGTGGAAATTTTACAAAATGATTTATGGTGGTGATACTTGTAGTGAATAACTTTAGCATTTCATTCTGAAGTTTTATATATTACATTTATTTTCTTAGATTTAATGCTACTCAGAGATAGTGCCAAATGTGTAAACTACAGTAATGTTCCGTGATCCAATAGTCTATGACTTCCCAGATTTCCCTTTATTCAGTCAAAGAACTGAAAAAAATTCTGCAATGTTTAATAATTCTGTAGAGAGACAGCTGCTTTCATTAGAACTTCTATAACCACTGTTTTTTTTTGCCAATAAAGGAAAAATAGCAGCTGAACTAAGAAAATTACCTGAGCAGCGGAATTTCTTGCTTTTGATCTGGCCGATCCTTTTGTTTGCCAGACGACGGGGGCTGGTGCAACGAGCACCACTGGTCTCAATGGGGTTCGTGTGAAGATAATCCGCCAGCCACTTCAGATGGCAGTCACAGATAAATGGGTTCTGAGCCAAATGCCTTTCATGAAGAAAAAAACCAATAATATCACACATTATTTCCCTTTGGTCTCGGCAGTACCCAGTGCTTTTACTGCATTGTAGAATATGAAGTCATACTTGAGAAGACCATAAGGTCATACGTACAAGGTCTGAATCGCACGTAGGGGTGAGAAGGTGCCTTTTGCAATGGTCTGAAGCTTGTTGTCATACAAAGAAAGAAGATTCAAGTTGTGCAGATCCTGAAATGCATCAACTCGCAGACAATTGATCTTGTTGGCATTCAATAATCTGTTTAATGGAAGACAATTATAAAACAGAAAAAAATAGCTCCATGCCGCAGTTTCACCATTTTTCACAGACCATTCTTTGTGCACTTTTGTAACCAGAACAAGAGATGTAGTGACAAATAATAATTGACAGTGACATAAGGTATTTCAGTGAATTGAACTATCTTATTTAGGTTATACATATTTCTACATATTTGAACCTTGGAGTTGAAATGTGTACATTTATCTAGCTAAAATCACATTTCTTGTATGTGCTGGTAGAATGTCTGTGTGGTATTTGTGTTTTGTGCAAAGAAACAAGCCTAAAAAATCAGGTATATTCAAGGAAAACTAGTTTCTTTTGCCAAATAAATAAACAAACAAAAAAGGAACTGAACACTGTGTTCATTAGCTGGAAGAGATGTGCAGTGGCACTTTTAATTATATGTTACTAATCAGCATGCTGCCACATTAACAGAGTTGTAGTAAAAACTGGTGGCATGGAATATATCCAAATCTGTCTTGGATCCTTTTTCCTCTGCATCTTCAAAGGGAACCTTTTCTTCTCTGTACCTCCCAGACTTTTAGTGCTAAAACAAACAAGCCAATCTAAACCAACTCCTTTTCAAGAGAAAAAAAAAAAGTCATTCCATTAGATGCATTTTTATAACCAAATATTTTTTACTTCTTTCCATGTTGAGCCAGAAATGGAATGAAATGGTGGATTTGAAACCTAATACTCTAAAACCTAATATTTGAAACCTAATGATAAAAACTTTTGCAAACAAGTAGAAACTTACTTAGACCTAAATGTACTACCTATACAATACAAATTAAGATAAGGACATTTTTTAAATACAGAATTGAGAGTTTGGAAAGGTCTCTTACCTTTTTTTTTTTTTACCAGATCTGAAATCTATTTTATAACTAAAACATCTTTAAAGGAAAACAGGGAAGCATACCCACCACTATACTGTTTTTGTGACTAAAGTAAATCAAAATGCAAACCTCTAGGTGGTGCTAGAACTTGCATTTTCTTTGTATATATTTACTGTTTTGCCATCTTCAATTAGTTGTTAGTAATGGACATTTTGCCGACCACTTCATGGTGAAGTCTGGACATTAGATAATTCGAAACATGTGTGAAGAAGCTTTAGATCCTTTAAGAAGACCCTAACTCAACAAGTCAGTTATTCTGGGACAAGTTCTTTCAAAACCACCACTGTTGTTTTATGGTCTATTTAACACATTTCTTTTACACAGTACACCTACTGCACAGCCTCTTCTGCTAAATATTGACAATATTTGAGAAATATATCACCATGACATTCTTTATTCCAGTATAAAATCTAAAGAGCAACGGTTTAAAAGGTTACATGTGGAAATTTGCAAACTGTTAAACGAAGTAGCAGCTGGAGTTCACAGAGTCCAAGAATCATACAGAGTGTCAGAATATATTAAAAATCATCAGTGAAACTGTGGTGCAATACTTTTCTTTAATGCAATTGCATAGCATTTCCACTAAATATTTTCTCTTTAGAAAACACACAAATGTTCCTTTTATGGTTCCCACACAACTTTATACATGCTATTTGCTGTTTAGAGGGTATCATATCTTTATGTGTTTGATCCTTAGAAATTCCACACAGGAGAATAATTTCATTTTAATCATTTTAGGCTGAAACATTAACTGATATGATGACATTAGTGGATGAATGGCAAGCTGGCCTACAACAGTCTTGACTCTTTTGGCTTTAGCATAATTTGCTTTTACTGTACTTTGATCTTACATTTGGGATTTCCTGCCAGCTCTTCTTCTGGCATAAATATCTCATCATGTTTACCCTTTTGAATGATCCCAAAATAGAATAAATAAAAAAATACTCACAGCAGTTGCAGAGAAAAGAGACCTTCAAACAGGCCCTTTGGAAGTTCTGTGATTTTATTGCCATAGAGGACTCTGTACCAGGGAATAAAGCAAAGCTACCATTATGAAAGGCATATGCTATGGGATTTTGACTTCAAAAATAGAGAAATTCCAATATTCCTGAAAGGAATTTAATAACAACCATTTGATACTTGCAATATCCTTGTGGTCCTGCGAGGCAGCAGGATCACACATTTTCCCAAAAGGTGCGTAGCCCAAAGAGCTCTCTGCAGCATCAGCACCTCACTGATTATCAAGGTTTACCAAGGGATCTTGCTAAGTGGATTTGCTGTTTGTAAGAACAATTAACTGGGGAATAAAAGACACGTTTGGTTTTGTTCAACTCTTTGCCATGAATATATTTACAAAAAACCCATACATTATTAGTGTCCAGATGTAAAAGAATGTTCAATTACCACTATCATTCTGAAATGATTATTACAACTTTCAGAACTGATTGAATTTATAGCAAAATTTTGCAGGGAGCCAAAAGGCCAAACTAGTTTCACTATAAGAATATGAGAAATTTGCTTCTGTTTACAGGTCAAACAGATACCTACAGTGAATTGAGTGAACGTAAGCCCTGGAAAGCATCTGGAGCTGCTTCAGAGATCTGGTTATTGCTCAGGTCACTGAAAAAAAAAAAATTGATTCAATTAATTCAAGCTATTTTCAAAATAATGAACTTTAAGATAATATGTAATTAGAGTATGGATGGGAGAGAGAAATTAAAATATTTACATGAGACACTGCCAAAGAATTATAATATAAAACCACTAAAATTGCCACTACACTGAAACAAAATGACTAGTTAAAAATAGACCTTTCAAAATGCTTGAAAAAAAAGACAAAATATTTACTTTTCCTAATGCTTAAGTACATTTTCGTAAGAATCCTCTGCTTGGCATGACCACAGAGCTGTAAAGTCATTCTATTTTTTTTTACTAGAATTTTCACTACAGTAACATACTGCTCTATGCAGAACCGTATTAAACAATTTCAATATTTGGTAAAAACCCAGTTATTATTAATATGACGAACATGCTATATGGTCTCAATAATCAGGCTGCTATATCAGTTTACCTTCTAGCAGTCAAATTGTCATAAATGCTCACACATTAGCTGCACTTCCCCTGTACCATCCTGACTTGTTTTTTATCTTGTTATATACATATGTATGAAAATAAATGTAAGTTATTGGTTACGTACATTCTTCGAAGCTTTTTATAGGGGGAGAAAGCTCCAGGAGGTATGACCTTGATTGAATTTTGTTCTAACCGTCTGCAAAAGAATAGCAACAACATAAAAATAAAACCCTCAAGCTAAACAAGAATCTAAAGCCATAAGAAACTAGAAGGGGTAGACTTCAACAAAGTAGGCAACTTTTTCTTTCTTTTTCAGTATAATTTTAATTTCTTTCATTACAAAAAAATATATATATATATTCAGCCAAACCTTTTAAGCTACTGAGAGTAATACTGGAATTAAAAATCCAATCTTGATTTTATATATAAAGAAAACTTATTTTCAGAGCATACAAGATTTTTCTAAAATTTAAGATAAAATTATCATTAAAATTTTCAACCTTGAATTAGTCCTAATTTACTCCCAATGTACTATTCACATATAGAAATTTACATAGTAATTTTTATTTTAAAATGCCTACAGACTTCCATGAGTTAATTGAAATATGCAAACCATGGGAATGGGGAGGGGAATGTTCCTACAGACCAAATAACATATGTTGCTACCTGCAGTGGGGCAGCTGCTATATTTTTAAAGATGCACAGAATTTCTTTAGATATGGTACACAAATCATTTTCTTTAAGATATAATATTAGGATTGCAGAGCCACAATTCTAACTGCTTTAAATAAATATTTTAATCTCCACTTGTAGCTAATGCTACTGACCATGCTTGTGTTGTGTATATAGCAGCTGTAATTGAAAATTCCCATACTGTAAAGTGTGAATTTACTGATGGAAACCATTTTCCAATAAGGTTTTGAACTTGCAGAGATTTGCATATGGGAAATCAATGCAGATATAGACCTATGGTGCCAACAAGTCAAAACAGAATCAGCAATGAGCAAACTTAAAAATAGAAGCTACTTCTTCACACACCCTATTATATCATGGTTATGGCAGTGCAAATTTCTGCTGTGTAGACATAAGGTAGAAACTACTATACCAAAAAGTACTACAGGAAGAGGCAGGATTATTTGAACTCCATACCATGTTTATCTAATAAGCTTTGTATTTCCCTCTTTCATGCACAGGTATTAAATCTATGATTTATGTACACAAAGACGATGCCAAAATCTACTTAATAAAATTAATCAAAAATCTGTAAGTTTACTGCAGAATTTAAATTATTCTAAATTACAAGGACATTGCCTCAGGATTTAAGGGGAAAGAGGCTTTTTAAATCTAGATGTAGAAATATTGGCCTATTTTTTTTCCTTTTACTCTTGTCCTATTATCTGTCTTCTGTTTCACTTTTGTTCTGATTGAGACATATGAGCTTCTGTGTATGTGAGTGTAAATAATAAACTCATATATTTTGAGTAAGCTTTTCCAAGAAAATATTCTAACGGAAGTTGTTTCTTTTTGTAAAGTTTCTCAAGAGATCATGATATGGCTGAACTGAAGCTTTTTTTTCCTGCCTTCATGAAGTCTCGTTCAGACAGAGATATTTATATATTTAATACTTAAAATCTCTTTACTCTGGTCATGCTTTAACTTGGCAGAATTTGTTGTTGAATGGCTTATGATGAACCCAAGAAAAAAACCCAAAAGCTCCAGAAAAATCTTCCAGACACAAAGAAAATCTCACTTCACCACAACTGTTTCAGTCCTTTTTAGGAAAATGTTGTCACCTTGCTGTAGATTTCAGGTATATTTTAAACACTGAAGGGAATCCCATGGCAAAAGACTGCAAACTTTTTCCATAAGCATGATACTCATTCATACTCTTTGCCTTGGCTAAGCCTTTTGGACCCATGAAACATATTTTGCATCAGACTGGGGGTGCTGACCGGGATACAAAGCAACAAGGTCACTGCTCTCCTATACACTTCACTAGATGCAAAAGGCAAACACCTGAATATGTAAAAACTTACTGAAGTTAAAGGCCAACACCAAGTCAGGTCACACACAAGTATTTTCTGTCCTTACATTAAAATTTTAGCTTCGTTTTCCCAGAAAATAAAGATTAGGTATGCTTATCACTTGAGATAGTTTTCTACTCAGGTGGCTAAATCAGGGAAAGGTAAACCCTCTAGATAATAAAACTTCCTCATTTTAGCAACTGGAAGGAGTTGAGAAACCAAATTAACCCAGCCATGAAGAGCATGGTTGCCCACCATCCATTCCTGTCACACACTCTATTTGGCAGCAACCAGCTGCCTAACCACCAGGGATAGCCTAACCTGACATTTATCAGATGTGGAGCTCAGAAAACCAGCCAAAGAATATCTTGCGTAAGGACAAACACAGGGCATATGCAGAGGACTGGAAAGGAGCAAGGAGGGGTGGGGGGTGGATAAAAAAGGACAGGGAAGGATTAGGCCATAATACAGAAGAGGTCTTGAATTGCCAGAGAGAGAGAGACTGGGGGGAAAAATGTCTCTGGGTATATGGGAAAGAGATATTGCAGTAGCAATGCTCCCACATGAGGCTATCACAAGCCTCATTTCTAAAAGCTGCTTATTAGTCCATGATGTAGAGATTTGTAACTGAAGTTGCTAGTGTCTGCACTAATGCTGGAGGGGCTCCAGTCTACATTCACATATCTTTAAACATCTAATGATCTTAACTAGGTAGGATAAGCCATGTAACTCGAGGACTAGCATTAAAAAAAGACACAGTATTTTCCAGTTTACTCTCTTAATTAAAAATATATATTAATTCTATAAACTGAAGTACCTTACAGGATCCATGTAGGCCATTTTTCATGAGAAGGTGGAATAGCAGCTTTCATTTACTGCTGTCCAATTTGGCTACAAATTACATGGGTCCAAAACCTGAAGAAGTCTTGCTGCAGCATATTTCTGAGAGCTTATTTTCCAGCAGTTCTAGCACCAATATGGATATGAAAATGAACTTTATGTCAACTTTACCTAACATTTCCTTTTAGTGAGACATTTATATTCTAGTAGATAGAATGTGCAGTGCTGGGATATATTTACAAGCTCTTCTGGATAAAGGATTTGTTATAGTAGGATCATCTAAGTATGTCTTTTCTTATGCCAAAGTATAGGAACTGAAAGACATCACATTTTAGAAAATGAGATTAACATAAGAAAGGAAGAATAATATTATATAATTAGAGAAGAAAAATCTTTTATACCCCACTTTGTCTGTAAAGAAAGTAAATCAAATCCACTTTTTCAAGCTTTGTTATCCTCTAATTTTCTGCTTTATCTTCTTAGAATCAACTGAATTTCACAGAGTGTAAATTTGCATCCACTATTCCAGAGAAAATCTAATTAGATATATTCCAGAGTCATAAAGTACAGATAGACTAATATCTAAAGGAAATTTGCATTCTACTGATAAAACCCATAGTAATTAAGAACTCCTTTATATTAATGTCCTATATTAATGAAATATTTTAAATTCTGGAATAGGCTGGGTTGTAGTTATCTATTACTGAAAAAGTCAGCCATTAAGTGCTTGCAAATGACTTGGCCAGAAGTAGCATTTTATCACCGAAGAACAAAAAAAAAGCTTGCGTCAGTATTTTTCCATGAAATTTGTACAAAATTTTGTTCACAACAACTCCTTTCAAAGTCATTCCAGAAGTCATTAAGTCATTCTTCCTTATAAATGAACATCTATGTATCATAAGCAGTGCCTTGGTGGTTTCTTTTTCAAAAGTCACAGTCAATTTTAGTAGCATATTTAATAAGCTAAGATAATGGAGGGAGACAGTTAAGTACATTCTTCATCAAAGCTTGCATTGCCTCATGTAAAGAAAGTACTCTGCCCATCACCACACAAACACTAATTAATGCTTTTAATATTAAGTCTCTGTCTCCTCTTAGTGTTTCACTTCAAAGAAGTCCTGCATTGATACATAAGTGTTTTACTGTCTGTTAATGCTGCCAAACTGGTCGAAACCTTTTTTTGAAGACTATTCCCTAATCTCTCCTATCTAGGAAACGTACCGAGAACATTTCTCTTTGGAAAACTTTCCCCTCTGCTTATCACTGCAGACACTGTAATGTACAATCACTTACTATGCTGAGAAACAAAGGTGCTTCTGCAGTTGTGACTTCCAACCTAATCAAATCAAATCAAAGTAGGTCCCCAGCCAGTAGACAGATTCTTCCCACATGGTCCCCAGAGGGCCCTGTGACATGTAAATCACTTGACACTTTCCAGGAGGATGCTGTTCTGAACTATAAGCCTGCAGCACACCATTACTGATTATTACTTCCACACTTACAGAGACAGACAACACGCTTATTTATACTGACACTTTTAAACTAGCTTATTTTCCCACTATAAAAAGTCATTTCTGTGAACGACTGCTGCACCAGGAAAGAGGGCAGACTGGGAATGAAGAACACCCTGTTCTCTACAGAATCATTTTTACTTTAAATCATGCAGATGGGGTACAAGATACTAAGCCCTCTCAGTAGAGAATGGTAAAAAAATATTCACAGACGTGCTGCACCTAAATGCATGTAAAGGGATCAAAGATGTATAAAAAGTATTTTGTAATACTAAAATAAAATAAAATATCCTGCTTAAGAAAGTGTGAATTTGAATATGGAAGTGCAAATTAGACATATATTTTATAATTAAACAATCATAATATAACATCTTGATTAAGTAAATTTGGATGACAGACTAGAAGCCTTAGCAGTTAATTAGTCTATACTTCTAATTCCAGTATCTACTAATTTACAAAAAGTCTTGCAAGAAGGTTGTCAAGAAATCCCAAAAGAATTTTACTACAGAGAGAAAGTGTAAGCTGTGCAATGAGTCTGATGTATTGCACAGATGCTGATTATACATGGTAATAAAATTGACAGCTCTTCTTTGCATTTTCACCATCTGCTTTTAAAGTAAATGGCAAAAACAGCTGTCAAAACCCCAAAAAATAGATTTCAGTGATGGGATTCAGTGCAGCTCCTGAATCTGAAGAACTGCAATACACAGCCAACACATCTCTCATCACATGCAGCATTTGCCAGATTTTGGGGTTTTTTTGTTTGCTTGTTTTTAAAATAAGGAAACAGTAATGATCTCCCTTGCTAGAGGAATCCTTGAGGCTACTAAACAAAGTACCTTTTTTCTCTCTCCACAACTGCACCTCTAGAGTGCTTAAATCCACTAAATGTCACTCCTAGCTTTAGCAGCAGAAGAATTCTGTTGAAATCTGTGATATCATCCACATCTAACAAAACAAAAGATGTGTTTTGAATGACTAGATTACTTGCATTTCTTACTTTCAGGCTCTAAGTCTGTGTATTAATAAATCTGCTTGACAGTTTCCTAAATATTTGTATATAAAGAATCACTGTCAATGTTGCCCAAAAGCTTGCCAAACTGTTAACATCCAGTCTAATTGTTCTATCAAATATTTCCTCAGGGGATTGATTATAAATGATAGACGACTCCTTAGGCTGCATTACATCAAGAAAGTAACAAGAATTGCCATTCTAAAGCTATTAAACGATTCATCGCATTTACTCAAAAGCAAGCCTCAAACCTGCATTTCATCACAGAAAGGGCCATCTCATGCTCTGAACTTTAGAGCATCACTAATGATGATGGGCTTGACATCCCTCCGTTGTTACAGATTCAGGTTGTAGCAAAATACACTACTTGTTAAAGCATTATTTGCTTAGTACTTTGGCTTCTGTCAGTGTGGCTCCAGTGCAATTAGCCTGAGTCTCCCAGAGTCAAGTTAGTCTCTCTAATTAGCCCATTTTTGATGAGAGTTCTTATACCACCAAACCTAGTCAAGCTGGTCAGATAAATGGCTTAAATTCACAAAAAAATAGATATAATCCTGCTACACTCCTGACTCATCACGAGCAAGGACCTGTCCACCTGTTCTAAAAGAGCAGAAACACTACCTTGAAAATCCCCCCATTGTGTGAGACCAGCAGTGGGACAGGAGTTTACCTGCTAAACAATACATGGTCTCACACTACGAATTTGCCACAAAAATAGAAGTTTTTTAATTGAGAATATATGCTTGCTTACTTTACCACGTATTTAGAAATGGAATTGATTAAGAAACATTTGAATGATGACAAAACACTGAAAAGTCAGTATCCATAGTTTCTTTTTAAATTACTTCACTCACATAATTGCTGAAGAAAAGTAATCAGCAGTGAAGAGCCATGTGTGAAAATAAAACCTAAGATTAACAACACCTTTGGAGTGTTGCACATCTGTCAGAGATCTACAAGGGTTTTTCTGGAAAAGTGACTTGGGCCTTCTCCAGCTTCCCTTCATGCTGTATAAAATAATAATTTATTCCATGCTTATTTTCTTTCCCTTGGCAGCATGAGAGAGGTCCATCAAGGTGCCTCTTCTGCTTAACAGCCACGAGAAAATTGCACAAACCCCCCAAGAGGTGGAACAGTGTTCATGCTGGCCAGTACCTACTGCTAGTGTCTGGAAACCAGCACTGGTTTCATATGTTTCTTGTCTGGCTGTTGTGTTCTGTGTCTCTCTGTTCTCTTGACTCTTGAAATTATCCTGTTGTCTGAATTTAATTAGTTTTCAAGATAGGACACAAGGGTATGAAGAAAGCCAAAGATGGGAACAATGGCAGCATAGAACACAGGCTAATAAAGAACAGATTAGATGCTATACTTACAAAAACATCTGACAACTCAAATGATAAAGCTGTTTTTTCTGTTTTGTAAAAAGCATAAAGCCACATGATTTACAGTAATTTTCAGATTAGGAAGATATTTGAGTAAGAGCATGACAAATCCTTTCTCTTGTGTACGTTAAGCAGGTGGGATTAGCTATCCAAGTAGCAAAATCATCTATTTTTTAAGCAGTCAAATGGAATATGGTTTAAGTTTTGCCCAAGAAATATTAAGGCAGGAATGCCAAATGTAAGTTACAGGTAATTAAGTGAAATCTGCATTGGTAAATTATATATATTAAGGTGAAGAAGTTAATACCTCCACAGATTTCTTTACCTCATTTTAATTTGTTTCACATTTATTCAACACAATGCATTATGGACAATGCATTTTTTGTTATTTCCATGTAGTTATTCCGTGTTTATATGCATATATCACATAAAAGAGGTTTAGATTTTAGCAAATTTCTAAATTTTTGATTAGGCACACAAACCAGTTGTTTTATATTGCAATGGGCAGAAACTCTGCTTTAACTAAGAAATAATGACCTTCCCAAGATCACAGAAAAGCACAGCAAGAGAACTGTATCATTGACACAAAGATGAACAGTTTAAACAGAGGTCAGTGAGTGGCAAATCATAAAACCTTTCTAGTAAAATTATAATACACTATTATGTTTATTTTCATGCAAAGATTTTCAATGTTTATGGCCTTATTTGCGATATTTAGCCAAATAAACAGGGCCAGGGACATTTCTAAAATTAGGTGGTGCAGAACATGGAAAACTTCAGTCACAGTGTATATTGATACTAAAATTTTAATTTCATGTCAGCTATTTTGCAGCAGATATTTCCATTTCATTAAGAACCTTTTTGGTCCTCCTCCATATGTAAAGCTGTACTCTTATGAATTCTCATGAATAAGCATGTAAGCAATGCATTATAACTAATAATATTGCATCTGAAGATTATGTAGCATTATTATTTGATATAAGCTTTTGGACATAAAAATGCATTAAATTTTATTAAAAACAAAAACAAAAGTTCTAGATTTCACTGAAAATTCACTATGCCTCCATAGTCCACTGGTGTAAATCTGATTATCCGGTCCAATGCATTAGCCAGGACTAATCTTGAAAAGATTGGTCTTAGAAACCTTTGGGAAGGGAAGAAGATAAAAAAAGGTTTGAGGAAAAGGACACATTAAGTCAGTTGAAGAGAAGTTAAGAAAATAAGAAAAGTTAATTTTAATATCAGGACAATTAAATGAAGTTGCTGAAAAGTTTGGAGTGTTAGAATAACAGCTGAGAAAATATTAGCCAGACCACATGAATTTATTGAGGGGCATTTAAGTACTTATATGTCTTTTAACACACTTTATTTTAATCCAGCAATTTCTCAAAATTCAAAACCTGAGAGTTTTCTGGCTTCCTACTGACCAAAGTATGTACCAGTATTCATAAGCAAATGAATGTTATAACAATTTATCCATAAGTAGACATCTTTTCACTTGACACCTGCAAGTGAAGAGCCATGTGTGAAAATAAAATCTAAAATTAACAAAGCCTTTGGAGTGTGGCACAGCTGTCAGCATTTTTATTGAGAGAGATTAAGGAAAGATTTTGATAAAACAGAAAAGTTTCAAAAAGAGCCATAAGAATAATTAAATTGTTTTGAAACATTTTATAGTGAGACAAAGGAGATGTATCTATTTCAGGTAATATCAGAAGGTTAACATATATTTTCTCAAAAACAGAAGACATAGTTATAGAGGATTCTTGCAAACTGCTAAAAAGCAATGCATTGTAAAGACCAATGACCATATAAACATATAAATATAAAAACAACTTGGAAAAACCCTTCCAGAATCTGACTGGATGTGCAAGATTCTGGCTGATGGGTTAACTGTTTAAGAGGTAAATCATAACACATATGAACTGATATTCTAAGTCCTAAGAAGACTGATGTTTTGATTTAAACTAAAAAGCAAACACAAACCTAACACGGAAAACCAGTCATCAATTTGATGTCTTGTAACTTATTGCATCCTCTCCACAGCATTCCTCATTCCTTTCAAGCTGCAAAGATGCGGGGTTTGCTCTCGTTTCTGTCCTGCCACGTAGACAGCCAAATCATGCTTTGAGCTGCTAAAAATAGAGAAAGCTGCCTTGTCACTGATGTTTCAGAGTTTTCCTGCTATGAGAGTCTTTAAACTCTCTTCAATAAATGCGCCTAAACCCTCCTCAGGTGACTTTTCTCTGTAGAGGGTCATTCTTAACATGTATCTTTGCATCTTGATAGAAGAGTCTCTCTGTTCAATTGCTACTTATTTAAGGTTGTACTTTGGACTTTTATCTAAGGATTAATATTAAAAGACAACAGAAATTGTGAAACCCTACACATGCCAAGTGTCACTGGGAAAGATACAGACAGAGCTCCCAGTACCCAAATAAAATTCCTCATGTATGCAAAGCACTTCCCCAGTGTCTGCAGTGTGATCAGATCACTTTATCTTGGTTAAGTCCATCTGTCAAAATCAGTTCTGTCAGATCTCATTTCCTTTCCCCTCTTTTCCTCTTCCTTTTCTTCTTTCTCTCCTTTCACTTCCATTTTTCCCCCTTCTCCTTTAATATAATCTGAGTGTTACTGTGAGAAGCAATCTCAGGAGCTTTTAATCCTGCTTGATTTCAAACACAGCTCACAAAGATGTAGCTGAGTGCTTGGCATAACACACAAACATTAATGAACAGACTTATGAAAACAAAGTGTAAGGAAGAATGAGATAGAGGAAGATGAAAACATGAAGAAAAATAAGCAAAAATCAGGATGGTAAGATGAGGCAAGACTGAGAGAAAAAATTAGGAAACTCATGGAAAATGTAAATAATGTAGTCATGGAACAACTGTACAGTTTCTACTTTTGGCATTCAAACATTATAAAGCTCCATTCACATGAAACAAAAACTTTATCCTGAAGGCCATATTAATAAGAAGTCAGGGGCTTTTCAGTTCACTGGATTGTGAAGGTGAACTGTTAAAATTCCTGACTCCTATATGTTTTTTTCATTTCACATATTATGTGGTTTAGGGTCTTTTTTGCCCATTACAAAGACTAGAAGTATCTATACAACTGTTTCTTATTTAACAGTGGCAACCCTCCAGTCACTCTTCCCTCCAGCAAACCTTCCTCCTCCCCAAAACACCATTGTAGTGACTGCTATCCTTCTGAAAAAGAAAAAGAATTTAATTAAGTCCTTCCTTTGACTAATAATTTTTTTAACATAAAAAAGTGAAGGAAAAATCAATTTAATTCCATGCTTTTTTTGCTTAAATAATCATTTGTACAAATTTATGGTCATCAACACAGGTACTCCTCCCCCCCTTCCCCCTCCCCCACCCCTTAGAAACAGTTATTGCAGATCTATTTACTTTTGTTTATGCATAATATTACAGTAAGGAAAGAAATTTTAGAACCGCTTTGACAGGTTGAGCCATGGAAGAGAAAAGAAAACTGCAAGAATATAAGAGCAGCAGTTTCACAAAGGTAGGTCTAGCTCATTAATGGCTTTTTGGCCTCCTTTGAAATAAGGGCCTGTCACACCGTTCTGAGATAAGGTACCGGTACAATTAATAGAATTGCTGCTGGGTTGCTATTTGTAGGGTTTCTCATAGTGTGTTTGAACACGTGCCAAAAAAAAGTCTCTATTTGAAGGGAACCAGAATTATTTCTGCCGATCATTCAAAGAATTTTCAGAAGGTGAATCCTGAAATTAAACCAAGTGAAAAGAGATTAGCAGTGATGAAAAACTAAAATGTGGAAGGAATGCCTGGATAGAGGCTGATAAATGCTATTGCCATTAGAAAGGCTATAATTTCTAGCACCAATTAAAGTAATAGTTTTGAACCTTAAGAATGACATTTAATGCCTTTAATACATGAACTGCATGACAAAGGAGGAAAGCACTAGGTGAGTTAGGCCACTTAAGTTGGTTATGTGTAACAGCTGAACATGCCAAAGAAAGGGCATCCCCTAAAAATTTCTGTGAAAGGAGAGAGGTTTAAACAAAAAGTCTACACCAACTCAAATTATGATGTTTGAGATCAATTAATGAATAATGTACCAAGCTTTGATTAAGTCTATGAAAAAAGGCTAAAGTACGGCATATGAAATAACAAAAGTTAGAAGATTATTCATATTATTTATGGGCACTGTATTTTGCCTCACAATGTTACAATACAGACATTAAAACAACAGGTCTATGGGAAATTTTTTTCAGTTCCCAAAATGTTTCCTGCAGGTCACTCATGGTATGAAATCTACTCATTTGAACTACAGGCAAAGGTACATCCATGCACCCTTTTCATTATTTTGCTTACTGTAGAATTCATAGGTGTACTAAAGCTGGAGGAGTTTTGGTGCTCAACCAAATATTTTTGGTTTTAAAATACATACGGAATATGAACTATTTCTTCCTCGAATATTATCACATTGATTGGATAAATCCTGAAAAGAAAAGTTTAGGTATTCTTATTTGGCTGTGTGTGAGTTTATTTAGATAATAAAGCAGGGATTAATTTTGCAGAAAGGGTGTAACTGGTACAGATACAATTGTACTAAATCAATACAGATTAAGAATTACATTTACTGAGATGCGGAATACTTAATTTTGCTGAAGCTTTATCAAACAGAAGGGAAAAATAGAGGACACCACATGTTTTATTCTTCTTCCATTTTCACTGGCAGCTACTTGGAGATAAGCAGTCCTGTTTCTGAAGGCATCTTCCCAAGAGGCACTTGGCAGACAACGCGCTGCCTGCTGACTGCCTTTGCGCAGCGGGAATCGCTGCTTCCAGCCAACTGACTTCTGTACCAATTGAGAAGTCAGACAGAGAGTATGACAAAATTGTCTCAGCAACACCCTGACAGTCACCAGTAAATCCAACTACACGGGAATGAAACAGCATTTTGTCAACTGGCTCTGCCTCCTCCTGCTCCCATCATCACAGAATGCCTGCTCGTTCCTCAACCACTTCAGCTTCCAGTGCTTACTATTTTTCTCAGTGGTTTAGGCTATCACACCAAACTCGGAGACAGGGAGGCTGCAGTGCAGTGCAAGCACATGCTCTCCTTGCCAGCTCTGCTACAGAGGCAGTAGCCATCAGCCTGAAGGACAGTTCCTAATGTCTTAAAACAGCATTCCAAGACAGTAGAGCTATCAGGGCAATGTAAAGTCACAACATCAGTGTTAGACTCTAAACAGAAAGCCTTTTCTTGTACTTTTCCATGGAGAGCTAACTCAGAGCTTCAACATGCAAAATTTTACTCAATTGAAACTGCCAAGGTATAATACTTAAGAAATTCAATATTCCATTTAAAGGGTTCTTTATTTAACACACTATTTAGATACAAGCTAATTTATCAACCCCCTAGGGAAAAAAAAAGCATACAATTTTCAAAATGGAATATACACTTTAAACCTGCAATTTCATCGTATTTATCAAAAGGATAGAGAATAGCAACATTATTAATACTACTTGGCTTTATACAACATTGTCCCAGACAGACTGAAAATGTAATGAATTCAAACTATTCTTGTGCAGAAACAGATCAGACAACATTTTTTTTCAAACAAAGTTAAGAAATCAGTGTTTCACAGGATACTGAGAAGTTGATTGAGGTCAGGGTTTCCACTGAGAGAAAGAACGGAAGAAACGGATAGAGAACTTGGCAAAATATCACAAAACCATAAGCATGTGTTGAAGACAAACTTCAAAAGAACCTCAAGAAAAAAATAATGGAATTATAGATCTCTTAAAAATAATATGGGTTATATTCTTATTAAAAATAACCTGCTCTCCATATAAGGATAAGTAAGTAAGAGGCAAATGTGGATGGAAAACCAAAATCTCACAAAAATAAGTTGACAGATTTTAACACCTCTATAAAGGAAGGTTGAAAATAAAGTTCAGTGTCAGCTGCACAGGAAAACATTATTCATATGAGATACAATAAAGAAAAGACAAAAGGATGGAATGGTGTAAACACCAAAGAGTACCATGAAGTCGGATGATGCACAATATAACAGGCTGGTGGTACTCAGCACTGGATTCTTCAAATGCAGCTCATAAACAGGGGAGAGAGGGCAGAGAAACTTGTTCAGAGTAAGGGAATTTGAAAGTATTGTGGATTTTTCTAATGTCCCTATCAATAAAGTATACAATGTTCAGATGAAAATGTAGAAAAAGATTGACAAAAAAAGGAAAAGTACTGAAAAGATTGGACAATATTTGGTGCAGGTAAATTAGAAGTATAATGCTAATTTTCTTGCAGTGTGCACAGGAGTCTGGTAGTATTACAAAAGTGAGTGAATAAATAATAATTTGGCTGCTAAAGCCTGTACATCCTTCAGAAAACAACAGGGAGCCAGCACATTTCTCTTTCCTCCTCTCGCTGAGAAATGGGGAGCTCCTGCCAAAGCATGTGCTTAAAATGGTGATTAAGGTAATGAAGCCATGTGTGTGGGAACTGCGTAGTGGTGGTGGAAATGCAGTGCTCGCTGTACCCTTGTGCTCAGCAACTCCCCAGTATTCCCAACGCTGCCATGACAGCATGGGCTCATCTCTTCAAGTGTTTACTGTCAGCTACCACCTTGGCACGCTGACAACATTATCGCCTAAGAAATAATTGAAAAAACAGATTATTTTGTGGGATACAATCATTCTTTTCAATCTAATCTCAAGGGGTTGCTATAAGCAACAGTTGCAGAGGAGTTCTTTACAAATGAAACTTTAAAACACTTCTTATTGTATGATAACAATACTGGAATGTCACAATCTTCCTGCGTGTTAAATTTAGTTAAAAGCAGAGAGGACTGAAGTCTTTCATAGAGCAGCTTTAAAACGTGACATATAACCTAATTGAATGTTAGAAATGTCTGCAGATGGGATAATAGGATTACATTTACCAACTTCTGGTTCCTGACAAAATCATAACAGCTAAAAAGAAAGCCTAGGACTCTGCAGGGCTAGTTCAAGTTAAAACATGGTGCAACATGTATGGGCAGTTAAATAATGCAAGTGAGTATTAGGTTGCAAAAGGCAAATGAAGAAAAACTAAAATTCTGTTAATAAAAACCTGAAGATTCATGAATATTGTATTCAACTCTGGTCATTGAAGATAAAAAAAAATTACAAAACAAGTAATTCAGACAAATAGAAGGAGATTAATTAAGACATGGAAGCTTTTGGCATCCAAAAAGATTGAATGGAGTTAGAACATCAGTTCAGAGAAGAGATGAACGAATGATGGTATGCAAAATAGAAGGTGACAGGGCAAATTATGTATCTGACTGCATTTTCCTTCCCTCTACAAAGACAAAGGAACATTAATGAAGCTTTAAAAAACTGTATTTTAAACTGGAAGAGTTTGAGCACAACTCCTTCCCCCAATATTTATTATCTTAACATGAAGATTTAAACATAGTAGGGTTTAAAACAGACTGGATATTTAAAAGAAAACCCTTTTTTTCCCCAAAAGCTATGCAAATTTTCAAGTTTCAGAGCAACCCCAACACATATTGGGAGCAAAGAAAATACTTATGCTACTGGTATTTTATTTCTGAAGTTGTAAATTTCTGTTTCCAAAATATTCTTTAGGGAGAACTGATATGGGCCACTGGCCAGGGTGGAGTTCTGGTTTAATCCAGAATCTCAGACTTCCCCCATTTCATTATTGGTAAAACCTTTTTCACTCCATAAACCACCCATTTTCCAACCTCTTCTCTCTCTCTCATTCTCTTTGATGCTATGAAGTTAATTCACCTCCCACCCATGAGAATCATAAGACAACTATCATTAATTGCTTTCTTCACATTAAAGCAATGAGTACAGCATAAAGCTTTCTCCATATAACCAGCAAAATACATTTATTTGTCAAAATTTTAACTCTTCAACATATTGTCAAGGAAGCAGAAATGATCCTGTGATTCTCATAAAATACTTACAAGATCCTCTAATTCTTCCACTCAGTTTATCCCTCAGTTTCAGAGCCCACCCTTCCTTCCTTTCTTCCTCCCTCCCTCCTCTACATTTCTCTCCTTACCTTCCACTCAACAGGAAAGTGTTATTCTCTCTATGATAAGGTCAGCCTACCACTGGCTCAAATCATATCTTGTATCATATTCTTCTTTCTGAGTTACTCAAAATCTATCACTGAAGTTCAGTTCTGTCACCACACTAACATTCACTGGTGTGCATCTGTTTCATACAAAATTATTACTAAAATTTGATTTTCTAATGTTCTCTCTCTTCTTACACCTCCTGAGCAAAATACTGTGATAAGCATTTTATTTAGCCAGAACCTATGAACTAGATACAATACAGAGAGATAACAGATAGTTTCCACTGTATCAGTATGAACTACATACACTGTATATTTTTATATGAGCACACATATATCTCTACATTTTAATGGATTATGGATCTCAGAATGTGAAAAAAACACACTCTGGAAAGTGAATGATGCCTAGCCTAGCAGGAAACACTGAGCATCAGTTTGCAATCTGTTAAATGCTCAGCCAAATACTGAAGGTGTTGTTACATGGTTACTTTTACTATCCAGGACAATAAACTACTGAAGAACATAGCATTCCATGCTTAAAACTCAAGAGGATTTCTTACACATCTAAGAAGAGTATAGTGGAAAAAAAGTCAGTCTTCAGTGCCTGTAATCCAGTGGTTAGCACCAGAAATATAATGAGGAATACTTGATACGTACTCCTTACTTCTTTCTTGCAATATTTTTCCTCCTCCATGCATATAGATGCACATATGCAAGTAAAAACGTTGCTATACAGCTCATTAAATAAAGACAACAGTTCTATGCAGCCTTCCTGGCCACTGTGAATGGATTTTATGAAAGAGTCACTTTAATTGCAGGCAGAGAGATTTTTTTGAGAGTGGTGAAAGGTAAAAGTGTTTGTATTATACAGCTGAATGACTGCATTGGATCATGTAGGGTCAGCCAGGTCAGTATTAACAACAGTAATAGTGAATTGACAGATGTGATTATTATTGACATCCTAAGAAGAAACCATGGTAGTTCCAACCCTGTAATGTTCAAAACCACAGGTCAGATATCAACAAGCCAATTAAAATCTCATTGTGGAACCCTAGTTTTAAACATTCAAAATCATCTAGCCAGACCCCACTTACCAGGTTGTTGTCACAGCTACTTTCCCACTATTTCCCTGAAGGGAACTCCCAGCTTCCCTTCCAAAACACTGCCCCTGCTGATCCCAGAAAAGAGAGATGTTCATGTTGCTGTGCCCCTGCCCATCTTGTCAGCAAGTTCACCTTTCACTTTTGCTGCTCGCCTGCACAGACGACAGCGCAGCAGTAACTTTCCTACTGCACCCACACAACTTCTCAGCCACGTGGCTTTTGGACACTGTAGGCCCTACAACACCCTTGCTATGACTCTGCTCTACAGGCAGGACATGGTAGTACTTTCTGTATAGGACATGTCACGGGACACTACCAATGTTCATGCTCTTCTGCTCATACAGACACATGGTATTAACACAATGATGACATTTTACTCTTGCCTTCTCAGATTACCCTCTAAGAATACTGCTTTAAGCAGAACACTTATTACTGGTGGTACAGATTGCTGATCTTTCATGCAAAGACACAATTCTCTAGTAAGAAGTCTGATGCATCAAGTGACTGAAGGTGAGCGGCACAGTTTAACCCCAGCTGGCAACTAAGCCTCACAAAGCTGCTCAGTCACCCCACAATAGGATGGAGGAGAGAATCAGACGGTTAAAACTGCGAAAACTCATGGGCTAAGACAAAGACAGTTTAACAGGTAAAGCAAAAGCTGCATGCAAAAAAGCAAAGCAAAGCACAGAATTCATTTGCCACTTCCCAAAGGCAGGCAGGTGTTCAGCCATCTCCAGGAGAGCAGGGCTCTGTCACGTGTAACAGTGACTTGGGAAGACAAACGCCATCACTCTGAACTTCTCACCCTTCTTGCTTCTTTCCCCAGCTGTATATACTGAGCATGATGCCATATGGTCAGTTGGGGTCAGCTGTCCCAGCTGGGTCCCCTCCCAACTCATTGCGCACCCCAGCCTCCTCTGGTGGAGTTGGGTGAGGAGCAGAAAAGGCCTTGGTGCTGTGTAAGCACTGCTCAGCAATAAAGAAAACATCTCTGAATTATCAACACTATTTTCAAATCCACCACACCACTCACACCATCTACTATGAAGAAAACGAAGTCTTATCTCAGTCCAAACCAGCACCGAAAATGACCCTGAATGCAACAGGCTGTAGAGTCTGCAGTGAAAAGCCATTCACTTGCAGAAGAGCAAGGATTCCCAAACTCTTTTTAAACCAATTCAGAATGCAGTTTACTCACTAAATATGAGCAGAACATACAAAAATAACTCATAAAACAGCATAAAGGCCTTAAATGCATTCATACACGAGCATATTCCTTTTTATATCTGAAGCTGTAGGTATATACCAAAATTTCCTCCCTATATAATGCACGAATTTATAAAAATACCTTACAAAAACTAATACAACACTAATACACAGGAAAAAAATGTTTTCTGTAAGTTAATGGAAAAATGTCAGATTACGCACATTTCAGTAATGGTTTCTGGAAGGTTCGTTGGGATCTCAGTAAGGCCTTTCCCACGACAGTCCACAATGTTGTTACTACAGGTGCATGCAGTGGGGCAGTGCAAGACACTGCAGGATGGAGCCATAAAGGACTGGTGACCTGCAAAGGAAAGCACAACATTTCACACTTTCAGCTAAGCTTAAGGCACAACTTCTAAAATAAACATTGTAGCCTATCAGTACTTTCAAACTGCATTAATTTAAACGCACAGTTAATAGTAACATGTTGATACAACCCAGAGAGGTGAAAGACAAATTCTCCACTATTGTACCAGCACCACATATTTTTTCAACTTCTTTAGCAATAACCATTCAATATCATCTCGTTTAAGAAGGCTAAGTGTGATCCATTTTTCAGGTATATTTTCTTTATTGGATGTTATTAAAAACTAATTACTGATTTATTTAGTTTTCAGAATGTTGTATAGTATTAAAAAATGCATGTCAAGAGAAACGAATGAACTTTGCTACAAGCACTGAAGGTGACCTGCCAGTTTTGTTCTGTTCTGTCAATATTTGTTTGAATATGGTCCTTCAGCTATGTATTGCTTATAGACAGTTCTGGAGTTTTCATTCATTTCATGACGTTTTCATTCAGTCATACAAAAATACATAAAAGTTTTGATTTCACATCTCTTACTCTCACTCTGTTTTAGCTCATCAGACTTCTTCCTCCCACAATCTACCATTCTTACTAACTCAGGTGGCTAATTTACATGAGTTCCCCGCTGATTTCTTAGTGCTGTATGTTAAACTCAACATTTTAATTTGCATTTAAACTTAATCATTTCATATTTACGTATGTTTTAGAAAGTAAAAACCTTATTATATTTTCCTGCTAACAGATAGATTGCACATTTTAAAATATATTAATGCACTCATTCTTCTATCAATTTAATGATAAAAAACAATTGTTTTGTAATGATACAGAAAGACACAAAGGGATGAGAAAGGCACAACACCCTTTTCTTTCTTTTTTCATTAAGTTAGGAAAAGCTAGAGACTGTTTTGATATTCTCAAGGAAAAAAAGAAACAGCTTCTTGACTATGAAACCGCAATTTAACTTAAGATCTCTCTCACAATATTTAATGTCATATATTAATAAAGGAAGAGAACACTGGTAATGTAAGTTGCAGCCAATGCTGTTCTCGCTTAAAACTTCATATAACAACTGTCCGAGTTCTAAATTGCTGAAAAGATTTTGAGGCCAGGTTGCATGGGGCTTTGAGCAATCCAGTCTATTGGAAGGTGTCCCTGGCCATGGCAGGGGAATTGGAAGTAGATGATCTTTAAGGTCCCTTCCAAGCCAAACCATTCTATGATTCTATGAGACAGACTTTTACAATATAATAATTTGATTTCACATTTATGTTTGTATTACAAAAGTACAAACAACTGCCAAATCTAATAACACACACTACTCTTTTTATACCATCAGGAAGGAAATGTTTCACCTACCTTTACTGAACAAAAATACAGTGATTCAGGGAGAAAATGTGGTTATTCCCCTTCCTAATAATCAGCATTATAATGATCAAGTTATAAAACTGTTCTTGACACCCAGGCTCTGCAGCCGTAACATTTACATGTAAGATATGTGAAATGATCTTATTAGGAACCCTTTTAAATGTACATAAAGGCAGAATTAGTGGCAAGAATACTGTTAGCATTTGCTATGTGAAGGTGGCAGTGCCTTACACTTTGACGTCAGAGGCTATTGAATAAGGACAGAACACTGTGCTCTCCATAAACTCTTTTGAAAACATAGATCTGTGCAAAATTTGGCATATTTGGCAATAGGCTTCTGGGGGTTTGCAGAAAATCAACCAGTAGGAGAAACCCTGCTGAACCACTAAAAATACAGCAATATTGCAGCTGGTTTTTAATGTTCTTGGCAAAACTTGACACAGTAGACAAAACTTACAGAAAATTTTCAATCTGAGTGTAAAAATATTTAAATAAGAAAGATAAACTTGCCTTCTTCCTCATCTAGAAGATACAAATAAGGAAAAAAATTGAATAGAGAAAATGTGATTAGCAATGAACTGTTAGTCATTTCATTATTTCATATAAAAAATAACCTGATGCATTAAAGCATAACAGTGAAATTCAGAAAGTTACTTAGGGATTCAGAATAGTACTTAAAAGTCAGAAAATAACAACAAGTATATACCTGTAAAGTTTAAAAAAATCAATTCCTTACTACTAATGGCTTTATGTTCTAATTCAGTACACCTTTTATTTCATTTCCGGTAGCTCTCTCCCACAATTATACTTTTAGAAGGCTATAAAATCTATGTGAATGCAATATTTACATGAAATTTGCAAGGACACGAGCACCCCCAAAAATACCGATAAAAACGATTAGGTTTTTCTTAATAAGCATTCATGCTTGGATTATGGAAAAGCTAACAAAAGTCAACATGCAGCACTAGCAGCCGCCCCTGAGCTGTCAGCAGGGGTGGTTCACGGCAGGACTCGGTGAGTGAGTGTGTTTCTCTTACCGCTGCAGACAAATTCGCGCTTCTGGACCTCGGCCACGTTGTGGCCGCGGAGGTGGGACGGCCCCATGCACTGCGTGTAGAGCCCTACCCGCGGCCGCTGCCGCAGCCAGTCCGACAGCCAGGCCAGGTGGCAGTCACAGTACAGGTTGTTGGAGTGAAGGCGGCTGCGTGGAACAAAAGATGGCAATACCTTCCCATTAGGAAGAACAAACAGAAAAGCAGCCTGTTTGCCCAGCCCTCCCTTCAGCAAGCAACTGTGCCAATTTATTAATAAAACTGTTCATGAGGAACTTTTTATGTCTTTTGTTGAAAGTCTATGAGTTACAAGTTAATAAATAAAACTATACAAGCAGCAAAATTACTTTTTATTTGTGGTCTAATTAACTGGAAGAAAAAAGAAGGCTCCCCAATAAATTAACTTTTCTGTATTTTCCTGTTTCTTGTCTAAAAGAAAGAAGTAAATATACAAAACTTTGAAAGCTGACATGGGACTCTTTAGTCCAGATCTGTATAAATAGTGAGTAAGACAAAAATGTCTCAAGAAAATGCCCTAGAGTGGTAATATAATGTCAGAAAAAAAGGTTTAATAAAAGATTTTGTTTCCAATTAGATATATCTGTAAGTCTGGCCATTATTAGTCTCTATAGAAACAGCCTGAAAGATCCCTTTAACAGGTCATACTCATCTTCTGCTGAACAAGACAGAGTAATAACTCAATATAAAGCACCTTCTTTCACATCTCTTTTCTGATTTCCTCTCTAGTTGTTTAATAGCAGAAAGTGGGGCTAGCTGTTTTTGCCTGCTGGGGATCGATGTTTTAAGCAATGCCTGAAATTAAAAGACCAAATGGAAGCAAGTGATGGAATTAAGAAAGTTGTCTCTTTGTTGGTATGGTCTGACACAAGACCATGGCTCCTTGCCAAGTGGCAAAAAGCACTTTGCCACTGATAAAATATCAGACAAACGTATTCACTAAATTAGGTAAATTACTCTTCTCTGGCTCTTACATTTTCTTAAACTACAGAAAAGGATGTCCATAGCTATAAATCAAATTGTTACTCAGAACCATTCATAACTGGGACATGCCATTTTGGCCCTTTTTAGCTGATGTACTCAATCCTAAGTAAATAACTGGGAAGAAAGTGCAGGAAATTCAGAAGGTAGACAAAGAGTCTAATTAATCCATTACAAAATAAATCTGCAAAGCAATATGAAATGTGTAACCAACATAAACTAAAATATTAACACTTTTTCCCCCCCCATAAATGACTAAAAATTAAAGGCAATGTATTTTCCTATACTATAATACTATTCCTATAATACTAATTATTGGGTGGGTGCTTTGCAAATACAGCTCACAATATAGCCCACTCATTCAGTGCAATCAGTGGCCAGCTGTAGGCAAGAACACCATTGCAAATTAGAACTAATGTCACTGGAATCAATAGCGTTATACAAGTATATTCTGACTGCAAATGGGATGTTACAGCTACAACCCAGGACTCTGTGTGTCCAGTTTATATTGTTTCTAAAATATATTTTCAGAAAATGAAATATCCTAACCAAAGAAAACATAAATATAGTTAATTTGATTAACTCTATTTTATGGTTCAAAACAGAAACTGTATTTGAAAGTCTGAAAGAAGTATAGATTGCACATTTTCAAGACAGGGGCCTGAATGAACAGAATGAAATTCTATTATCAAAATTTAGCTGAAGTCACCAAAAGCCCGTGGTCAGCACTATTTAAGCACTCTCGTATTTGTCCAAGCAAGAACAGTTGCAATTCTGTTATGAAATCAACAGAACTGCTCACCTGTGTGAAGTTTCTTCAGTGATAAGCCGTACATTAACCCAGGTGAATAGTCCTACTGATTTCAGAGCAGTTGTGCAACCCAACATGGGTAAAAGAAACTAGACAGGATTTCTGTAAAAGTAGTTCTTTAACACTAACAGCTACTCTTGAGCTCTGATGGACACATCCCATTCATTTTTAATTTCCACTTCACTGGAAAATCTGTTTGAAAGTGAGTCTCTGGACTAAACCTGGTTTTGCCAGTCAACAGAATCTAGATTTATTTGTAGTCAGTATAAATATACAAAAACATAATTCCAGCCTATATGACTTCCATACACAGTCTTTTCCCTGTGCTTTGTTTTAGAAGCCTGAAGTGTTCCTCTGTGAAAGTCATAACCTCTAAAAATGGGGACCTTATTGTAAATGCTGACACAACTTTAATTATAATAGCACTACCGGATGATGCTATAATTTTATGTTACAAAGAATGTTGGCAAGCCAGTTTAGTTTAATTAGGTCTGCTAGCAGTACAGTAATAAAAGCATAAAGATTTCCCATTTATCACATCTGACAGTCAATCAAAGAATCTCCGGTGTTCCTAAATGAAATGTGACCCATTGAATAGCTCAAAGTAAAACAAATTTTTGACTTCCAAAAAACATCAATTTGTTTCTCTATATAGCTGTAACACGTAAAAAGAATTCCCCCTGACCTCATCTTTTTTTGGTTAGAAGGTGAAGCTTTTCTGTGACTGAATACAGCACTATGGAAATCCCATTTGGGAAGACGCTATGAAACTGTTTTTGTAGGATTATTCATCTCATATCCTAAAAAAGTTGATGGAAAAGGATACAGCCGCTTCTTTATCTCCTGAGCCCCGAGTATAGCTTTGTGGTCACTTGTTAGGTGTACCTATCAGAATTAGCTTCCATAGACACACACACAGACTTCACTCTCGTCAGCCTCATGACACATCAATATTTTTTATTTGTGCTTATGCTTGCTTTGCCTGTATATAGAGGTAAAAATAAAATATTGGACTGATAAAGGGCAGCCAGTTTCAGTGGGACTACTCACAATGTTCTGAGTTTGGGCATATGGTTGAAACTTGCCACGGACAGTCGAGTGATGTTGTTATTGTTGAGAGTGCTGCAAAGCCAAGAAGAAGCACATTAACATGTTAAGAGTTTTGTCACATTTTAAAAAGGCACAGCTAATGAAAGTCATGGTGTACTGTTTTTAGGGATGGGTATCAGGAAAAAATCCCATGCTTTTAGTCATATTTTTCATCCCTGTTGAATCCCTAATAAAATACCATGACTTTACCATTACCAGTCCTAAGTAAGAGGTCGCAGTAGCCTATGATTCACTCAAAAGGAACTTCTACCAATATTGGTAACATCTATGGCATTCAAGCTAAACTTGACACCCTGAGGTAAAAAAGAGAGTCCCGGGAGAAAACATGTTCGTTCTAGGATGGTTCTAGGATGCTGATTTCTCTTTCTAGCTTCTGAGAGTCTGTTTTTTTACAGATGATACAAGAGCTGAATTTTTTTTTCCGAGAATTTTAGGAAAACAAAATGGGTTGCACTTACGTTTCATATGGAATGAGTTACTATAGATGATCCAGAGCTGCATGAACAATAGGGGAGTTCCCAATATGATAGAAGGAGTCAGGAATACTTTAGCAAACTAGTAATTTAAATTTTAGACAAGGTGTTGGGAAATTGAGATAGGAACTAGAAACAAATCTTAGCCAATTCTTGGCTACACAGGCCCATTATACTCAGTAAGTGTAGTTTGTAAAGATTCAGAAACTTTATGAATTAACTTGCAGTTAAATATTGTCTTTAGGCTGCAAATAAAATGCAAACAAGACTGACTCCAGAAAAAGGAAGCAAGCAATAGAATTTACAGATTTGACTTAGAGATTACTCATTTGAGCAGAATGGAGAATGAGCTCTATGTGACTAAAACAGCAATAAATAATAATTCCCACTGAAAAAAGCTTTTCTCCCTTTTGAAACAGAAAGTATTTTCCTTTTTCCTTTTGTTTTTTTAAAGCACAAACTGTAATTTGTACCTATTTTGAAGACATTTTTAAGTACTGCCTGACCTTGAAACACAGAAAGGTAAATTCACAGCACCGTGATCAGGATCAGGCTATATATCTCTACATTAACCAAGCAATTAATTACTGGTGCAATGTGCTGCATTTCATCTTTGTGTGCTTACTCATTCCATGTACTAAATCTTTCCTTTGCTGTGCATAAGGGATCTCCCCTGTGTGTTCTTAGGGATACATAAACAGAGAGAAGAATAATAATAAAAAAAACCCAAAAACCCAAAACCAAACAAGTAAATAGGGGAATTGTGCTCCTTTTCAAAACATAACAAAAATGAAACAACAAAAAATGGCCAACTGGGTACATTCATAAAAGGTGTCTTAATGAATAAATGTCAGTAAATTGTGGCAGAGTTTTCTTACAATGTCCACATGGTATATGACGGCTCCCACAATTCTTCCTGCATAACTTCTGACAAGATTTTAAAATCTTATCTTTTCAGTGAAGGGAAGGGAAATCAGTCCATATTTCCACAGCTGTTAAGACAAGGCGAATCTACAAATGTTTTCATTTCCAATTTCGACTGATGTTTGCCTTGCTATTTTGTATGTATGAGCTATTATTTATTTTTACAAGGGTAAAGAAAATTAGATATAGGAATAGATGTAAGGGATACATAAGGAATTAAATTATTTTTATAGCTATTTCTCTGTAATGATAAAAATGGTTGATTTCGTTACAGAGATGTAATTTTAAAAAGTTGGCTCAATACTTTTACCTAAGTGTTACATAAAATAGCAAAGACTTTGATGACTGACTATTTTTTCCATTTTGTAGACACTTTCCTCTTTTTTTAACATGTCAGCATTGTATTTTTCCCATAGTCTGTTTCCCAAATACAGCAGATTTCCCATTAAAAAAAAAAAAAAAGGACAAAGAAAAACTAAAATTTCACAGAATTAATGGGGAGGAATATTAATTTTGTATCTTCAACACCAACAGCCTCTAAAATTCTACAATTATTTAACCAAGATATAAAGACTTGTTACTTTGGTAAGCATTTCAAATTGTCACTAAACAGAGTTACAATCTATTTAAAAGCTTTATCTCAAACTTGAAGTTTGAAGTAATATATACTTTCTGTGCTTAGTTAGAATAATTGACTCCAAATGAAAACAGTATGCATGGTCTTATTTGCTGCTCAGTGCATACACAGTATGGTCTGATCTACACATCTTACATTCTTCAAGCCATATTGTAAAGAAAGCTTAATTAGATACAAAATATTCAGTTCTGTTTGAAGTATCTATCTCAATTTCTTAAAAAGCCATGAATCTTTACATCATTTTATCACATAACATAAATCAAGATAGCAAACATTTAGTTGTATATTCGAACAATGCTAATAACTATGTATATTCATTCAAAAAAATTCTATCTACTTTTCAGCAGACTATTATTTTAGAGGTTTCTTTCTTCTTTTTTCCACTCACTGAAATCAGTGTAAAAATTCTTCTCCTGACCTCAACTGCAAGGATGACCCTTTAAGAACACTAAAAGTGCAAGCACTAAAAAACGCAGAAAACATTTGATTTATTTATTATTTTTTAAATAAACATTTAACCCTTGCCCTTGTAAAGAAAGGCTCATATTAACAAATAATCCCACAAAACCAAACCACAATAAGCAGATTAAGCTATCACTGGAAAAAATATTCTGTCTCATACATGAGTTCCAAATATAAAAATCTCAGAGAACATCACATTTACTGATAGACAACTAATCATCAACTTAACAATTAGATGTAGTATTGAACCTACACTATATTTTACATGGCTTTATACCAGAGAGTTAACAATAGGCTTGTTATTCTGTGATTGCAAAGAAAAAAAATAATATCAAATTTGGCTGCCAGTTTCATTCACACATAAGTAAAACCAACTAGTGTTTAATAATAAAAAAGTTTTACCACCAGCTACTCACATACCCTTTGGTTTCTTAGACATGTAGACATTATCTATTGCCAGAGAAGCTTCTGTCCTTCATAATATTTTAAAAAACCTCAAAAAACCCAAACACAACAAAACCCATTTCCTCACCCTCCTCAAGTCGTGATTTATCAGATGTGATTCAAATTAACATGAAGTAACTCACTGATACACAAATTCTTTCACTTCTCTTAATGAGGAAAATCCAGGAAAAAATGTGTCATTTTGACTGACAGAGCAAGTATTTCAGGAATGTGTCCAGTGCCTCAGATTCTTTGAGAACTAAGGCACTTTGCTCATTACAGTAACTATTCTCAGATGATAATTTTTTTACCTTTAACCTCACTGACAGCCACTTGAAGAAAGTGAAAAAAAAAGTATGCAAAGAAGTGTTGCAATAATAATCTTCTGTGACACAAAAAAGATATTTTTCTACACGTACACGTATTCATGCACATAGAACTTAAAATGTTTTAGAAAGAAGCTATTAACATGGACATGATGAATATCTTAACATAGAGCAGTAACGTTTGCTAGAAAGTGCCTCTTTGAAAACATTCAGATTGTCAAATAGATATAGCATATTGTTCCTTACACTGAGTCTGAAAGATCAAATTGATGTTGAGTATACAATAAAAGCAATCCTGAAAATGTTCAGCACATCAACAGTAATGGAAAATTTACAAAATTAATTGGGTTCATTAATACTGCTGCCCTCCCCCTTTTTAAAATGAAATATATTCTTTTCTTACAGTATCTGCCAATAGCTTTTTTTATTATTATTATGTTTAATGGCTGTCTTGGAGAGTAAAGGAGTATCTCTGCCTCTCCATATCTTCTTACTATTTTATAGCACATCGCAGTGGATTATTTTAAGACATCTTTTCACTAGACCATCCTGACACCAGGCTGCAGCTTGCAGATAAGCTTCTACATTAGTACTCTCCAGATACTGAGCTCCCGCTACAAGTAAGAGATACAAGGAATACTTACAGCACTTCCAGGTCACGCAGAGCCCTAAATGCCCCATCTTCAATACAGCTGATCTGGTTGTAATCCAGTTGCCTGTTAAACAGATTAGGAAGGCATTTGTAAGGGAGAGGCACGCTGGCAAGGAGAGATGTAAGGGAAGCCTCCCGAAGGGGTGGCAGAGCCAGGCCACACGAACAGAAAGGCTCTGGCCATCCCTGCCGCCCGCTCGAGGCTGTCGCACGGCGCTGGCCTGCACGCTGCCACAGAAATCCCTTTTTGTTCTCAACTGTCTGCGCAAAACAGCAGCGCTGGGAAAGCTCCAGTAAATAATAACTGCACCTTATATTAAATGCCAAAGGAATGCAATTTCATTACATCAAGAAAAGCTATCCATTAAAAGCTCTCAGCGTCATCTTGCTGAAACAATTTCATTAAGGTAAAGGACAGTAAATCACTTAATGTCACACGCATCCCCTCGGTGACCTAACAGAATCCATTTATCAGAGCAGCCCAGCTGCATGTTAATTCCACCCGCCGCGGCAGGGACAAGGGACAGACACCAGTTTTAGGGGTCTCCCTGCATGTTTGCATGCCTGGAGCGGGTGGGAGGTGTTACCCCTGGGCATGTAGGGGATTTAGAATAATTACCTCCTGGAATATGTCTACATGTTGGAATAACAGTGTCCGAGGCATTTCCAGACTTGTTTACTTATCTCCTGTAATTCTGCTCCAAATGAAAGTAGTGTTTCTGCTGTAACCTTCAGTATCTGGTTTTCTACGGACTTTGTGCTGTCTGCAATTATATGCAGATAGTATGTTGTAATGGAGCACTTGAATTCTAGACATAGAACTCAGCAATCCATCCCATACATTATTAATCCTTAAGTATTAAGTTATGAAAAATTTAGATTCGTTTCTCTGAAGAATATTATTACCTTTTCAATTCAAAACATTGATACAGCACATATAGCCCAATTAGAAATGTCTGCTTAAATTAACAACCATGCAAATATAAAATCACACTTTCTCTACTGATAAAAGCTTTCCCTATAAATACTGAAATGTCTTATACATTTCAGGGCATGACTTGCAAAGCAAAGATGATAAAACCTCACTTTAAAAACTTCTCCAAGCTGGTAGCTTGCCAGTGTCAAATAATATATATGAGTAAATGTGTGTGAACAATACTAAGAAAATGAACAAAATACAAATGAACTCTGCCCTTCTGTCTTCAATTATATATCAGCTAGCAGGGCTAATGACACTTAAGCATTTTCCGTGATTCTTCTGAATCTATGATATCATTTTACTTTATTAATAAATCATCACACCCACTGCTGACTGTAATGTACCAACTTGTATAAAGTTCTTCTAGTTTCATCTGAATTACTACTACAAGGGAATAAAACATTGTCATAATTGTAACAGTGCCTGTGTTTAGGTGTACTGAAAGCTAGATGCAAATCATCAGTTGCTGAATATGATCTTTAATCATTTTGGTGCAATGTTACAACACCAGTGCTGCAGTGTTGGAATATTTAAGTCTACTTTCTAAGGCTTTTTCAATTTTTACTAATGAATTTCACTTAACAATTAAGCTAATAGCCTTTCTATTTTAAAGAGGTAAAATATACACACAGTACAATTCTCTAACCTCTCAAACAATTTATCAAAGCTATTTAAATTACTACAATGGCATGAAATGTTACCTTTGACACAATACAAAAGAGAAATTGTTTCCAGACAAATTGGAAAAATCTTTTAATGCCATCAAATTTGCCTAATGCAGTCTGCAGGTTAATCTGTAAAAGGGTGAGCTGTGTGTTTGCCCACATCTTATTATCCTTAGCTGTCAATGTATAAATCAGTGCTGACACAGCTTCTTCTAAATCATCCATATTATACACAAAGGAAAATCTTTTAAAGCGGAGAAAGCACTTGAGCACATCTTGTCCTACACAAACTGAAAGGCAGATTTCTTCCACTAGACTGGCAGCAGTTGTGGTGATCCCGCAAACTTTTGGACTTCTTCCTTTAATGAGTCACCATGATCACTACCTTAGAGAAGGGTGAGTTGTTTCCATTTAAACCTTCTTACCAGAAAGATTACTCTCTTTGCACTGAACTAATGAATTGGTTTCAATTTGTTGAGGGAAGTTTGCAGATGGGAGAAGAAAAATATTCCCTATTTTTAAAAATTAGTGTCCTTGAAAGCTGCATTCGTCTTTATGTTTCAGATTATCTTCCATCAGTTACACCCATGATATAAAAATGATTAGACACACAACATGAAGAACAATTGGCACAATGTATATATTTATTTTTTTAAGCTATGAAAGGGACATGACTTTGAAGACTGTGTGACTGGTTTGAATAGCAATGTATGGTAAAAGTAAAGGTTAAGGGTAAGGATACCTACACTGCATATATGACCCAAACAGAAAGTTATGCAATATTCCACAACCAGCGTAACATTAACTTATGATGTCCTCCTAACAGATAAACTGAAGCAGTCTGATTGTTTTTTTTGATAAAACTGGTTCTCGTTAGCAAGTCTGTATTAAGATATGTCTTAAGGAACAAGCAAGAATACTAGAAATTAAAAAGTACATATTTATCTAATTTCATAATAATTTCATTTATCTAATAGTTTATTTTAAGCATGACTTTCAAAACCACACACAAAAATATCCAATGACATAATGAAACCTTTCTTACCACTAAGCTATTGAAGATACCAATAACCCTAATTCCATTTTATAAAGCTGTTTTTCCCACAAGAGCTGCTTTTCTTCTTTTCAAATTGTTAGAACACTGAGAACTGAAGCTGACCAGACATGGACCAGCACCTCTGGCCCATTCTCATCCTTCCTCTCTTCCCAGTTTCTCTTCAACATCTTCCTGCCTGCTCCATCTCCATTTTGGGTCTTTTCTATGTGGTATCTTTCCATGCTTAGGTAAAGTTGCTGTTCCTTTCTGCCTCCAATAATCACAAAGCTTCAGCAGTACCATTCCTGTGAAGCTCATAAAATACCAAACACCAGTTGTCACATTCAAAATCTTTCCATAATCACAAAGAATTAACTGGATTTTGCACCCATGTCTGCAGCATTACCTGGGTATTTAATATACTTACTAATCTACTGCATACTTAAAACGTCAATGTTTTTGTGAGTTCAGCAATAAGAGCTAGTAAGAATAATAAGCATTCAACTAATAATGTCTGTTTTAATTTTTTTTTTATTTATTGCTCTTGTGGATAGTATCACATTATTAAGAAATAATTTTTTAAAAGAAAACAAAACTCTAAAAATAGTATTGAAATTTTAACAGTCAGTAAGAACAAGGGGTTTTTTTCCCAAAGGCCACAGGATCATCAACCTGCTTGGAAACAAGAGGTTTAGGAGGCACTAGAAAACTGCATCTATTCTTTCCTTCATGGCTTAAGAGCTATTTTTATTGCAATAAAAATTTTAGGCATACACAGAATATATTTCATTAACACCCTGTGAAAATCCTTCTTGTTGTAAACTTGAAAAGCAGGTGGCAGAATAGACTAGCAGTCCAATTCAGATTCCCAGTAAGAATAAGCATGAGAAATATTGAATTCTAGATTCTTTAAGCATATCTTCGACAAGCAATGCATTTGGAACAGCACTTGTACAGATGAATAGCCAAATATACTTCCAGTTACAGTGGCATTTTATGTGTGATATGAGAAGAAATAAGTCAATAGAACATCTTCAGCAGGAATCTCTTTTTCAACTGCTAATAATTGAAATTTTAAGAAGTCCAATCATTCCCAAAAAAAGATTAATACAAAATTAATTTATGTCTTTAGTGGCAGTTTTAAATGTTTCACAATCAGCATAAAAGAGGCATCAGGGCAACAACAAGTAATATCAATCAAGGTTTTGGAGAAAGTTTAGTGTAATGGGAAGGACTTTGATTGGATGCTGGTGCTGTCTCCCTCTCCACTAATACTTCATTTTCCCAGGCAATTTAATGTGTGAAGCTTGTTACGTTGTAGTAGTTCTCCAGACTATAAGACCCAGTATCCATTATTTTGGCTGTTCAAATGTAGGAAAACAAAATAGCTGCAATGTGTCAAAGTCTCAATTTTTCTATTCAAGGAATTATTTTGAATGACGTAGAGTAATATAGTGTAAGTATAGCTACTGATCTGGGACTTGAGAGAAATTAGGGTGAAATTCTGGAAATATAACTCTGAAAGTTACCCTTAACTTGCTAATTTTTCAGGGAGAAAAGTATTCACTCTAGAGCCAGGTTACATCCCTGGCATGACAGCTACAGTCTCCCCTGTTTTCTGGGAAAAAATGGAAACAAACAGACACAAAGAATAGAGGAGTCAAAAGAAAGGCCAAGAGCATGACAAGAAAAACAGGGCACATTTTCATGGTATCTCATGCAAGATCCTTGCATTGCTTTTTTTGGTAACATTTGAGATTGCATATATTTAGCAGCACAATTCCACCATGATATTGGTATATTCCTTTCCATCCTCTGCCAACTATTGATTACCCAGAGAAAGAGAAAATTGGAGTCTTATAAAATTTTATACACTTGAAATGGAAAAGTCATAATGCCAAAATATACTCAAAAGGAGAGCATAGCACTATTGTTCTTTCAGTGGTGCCTTACACTTGTACATAACTCAGTTATTTCTCTTCCTAATTCAACCAGCTTCAGAAAACAACCCCATCCAAGCTTACAATCTAGGCACCTAGAACGTTCTCGTACCATCTCAAATATAAACAAAATTCCTGAGGTTGGGAAAATTCAGAACATCTTTCACATCCAGTGTGAGTGCTATATCAACAGGGAGGGTTACAAAACCTTCCTTAACATGTATACTAACAAAATGGTGTTTAGTTTCCCATTTATATGATAATTTCTGTTTATTTTTTTAAAAAGTGGGTGCCACTGTGTTCTCTGAAGAATCTAATGTCTCGGTGAATACTTTTCTCCCTGAAAAATTAGCAAGTTAAGGGTAACTTTCAGAGTTATATTTCCAGAATTTCACCCTAATTTCTCTCAAGTCCCAGATCAGTAGCTATACTTACACTATATTACTCTACGTCATTCAAAATAATTCCTTGAATAGAAAAATTGAGACTTTGACACATTGCAGCTATTTTGTTTTCCTACATTTGAACAGCCAAAATAATGGATACTGGGTCTTATAGTCTGGAGAACTACTACAACGTAAGCTTCCCTCATTTTTTGTCACTTTTACTGAAGAGCTTAATACTTTACAAACAACTGGGCTGCAATGGTGAGAGTGAAGCAGGGAGATTCTGTTTGGCATTTGTGAGATGACCTCTGAGCTTGTGAGATGGCACCTGGTGTTAGCCTCCTCAGTAAAAGACAGATTGAGTCCAAAGAGGGCCATCAAAATGAGAGGGTTGAAGCAAGTAACATTTGGGGATGGTCTGCAAGAACTGCATTTGTTTGGCCTTCAGAGAGAGGGGAAAGGGGCGACCTTATTGCTGCCTACAACTGCCTCAAGTGAGAGTACAGACAGAGCCAGACTCTTCCCAGTTATGAGACAAAAGGCATAACAAACTGGAAACTGGGTAATTCCAATCAAATGTAAGTTATATTTGTGAGGCCTGAAGGTTTGTCAGGGTTTGTTACTCTTTTTACGAGGGTGTGGCAGGTTGCTCATGTTGTCAGTTCTCATAATGTCTTGCCGATTTTATCTTCTACAGAATCTATACTGTGAGCGTTATTAAGACGTCCAGAAAGAAAACACTATGGATGCATTTCATGGAAACAAAACAGCTTCTTCTGAGAAACATCAAGAGGTCTCTAGAGCTAACATACTGCAGGAGATTTTAGTGGTATTATCAACCTTAAAGGAACCAGTATCCTTCAGATTATCTGAGTTAACACCTCATTCCCTTTGCTCTTCAAAGACTAGAAGTATACCATGAGATGTTTTCCAAAATATTCCAACTCCTGATTCAGAAGGAAGGTATGTGGCAGAAATGAGAGAATGGTGAGTCTCCATTCAGGAACATAAAATATTTTATCAGGTCAACTTCTGTTAAATTTGTTAGCCACTTTTAAAAGAGTTTAATAGAGCAACTGTACTGGATGGTTATCAATCATTCTATGTTAAAAAAAAAAAAAGGCTTATAAATTAAACTGAAACTGATGTAATTACTATTGTTACACAAATTTATTTTTTTATATATATATTACAATATGCTTTAATGCAAATTTCTCTTCTCTTTGTACCTTCCCATACCTCATAGATGAGTTTGGAAGAGATTTAACGTCTTTAACATTATGCTCAAGTACTGGGCTATTGCTAGAAGAAATGTCCAAAATTAGAACAAATACAGAATTCTGTTTATGACAATTCTTAGTAAGGACATACATGTACTTCGTTCCTGGGCCTTAGGTTAATCACCTTCATAGACTCATAGAATCACTTAGTTTGGAAAAGACCTGTAAGATCATGGAGTTCAACTGTAAACCTGACACTGCCAAGTGTCCTCTCAATCATGTCTCTTAATGCCACATTTTACACATTTTTAAAATACCTCCAGTTTATGGTGACTCAATCTCTTCCCCAGGCCACCTCTCCAAAGCTTTAAAAAATTTCTGGTGAAGAAATTTTTCCTCATATCCAATCTAAACTTCCTCTGGTGCTACTCTAGGCCATTTCCTCTTATCCTCCCACTTGTTACTTGGGAAAGAGACTGACACCCACCTGGCTACGACCTCCTTTCAGATAGTTCAATTCCTGTTTGAATACTGATGCCATCTATACCTACCACTTATTAATTGTCTCCTTAACTATCTTGAACAACAAAATACAACTTGTAAAATTCTTGCTATACCTTTCTTCTCTAAGTAATGTCCAAGGCTAGATGGAAGGCTGGGGTTTGTCTCTCCTTGCCAAAGAATCTGGAAAGGCACAACAGCCTGATCTAATTACATAAATGCTGTGCTAGAATCCACTCAACTCACCCCATGAACTCATTGGTCATTCTGCAGAGTGATTGTAGAGGGATCATAAAGTTTTCAGATTAGGGGCTTGATGGCTTTTGATTAGGGTTTTTTTTCTTTTTTTTTTTTTCCCTGGGACAACTAATGAGATATCTGTACTATTTATCCTATCACAATAAAAAATATGCCACAGATATGATTTGGAATTTGTGGCAATGTTATGGCATTTATGATTTTTTTTTTAATTATTTCCACAAGAGAAAGGCTTTAAAGGGCAGATCTACTGTTTTATGCAAGTTTCACACATAATTCAGGACCCTTAGCTTAAAAATACATACTAAGATAAAAATAGTATCTCAGATAAAGATTAGCATCCTAATGCAGTTTCTAACTGGAGTTTTCTTACAATATATAAGTACACTGTTTTGCCACTAGAATGTTTTCAATGATGCTGCTATTTTCACTACCAAAGTTCCTTTCTGTAGCTATATAAATTTTCAAATATAAAAGATCATGCAGAAAAATTCAGGCTTCTTGTAGCCAAACTTCTTTTTGACCATGCATAGTGATGGGACTAGTTATGAATAAAAACTCATAAACTGTCAATTAAACAAAGTACCAAAGCTACTTTGAGAAGCACTTGCATGTTTTGGAACACAAAAGAGTTGAACATAATAATTTTTTCCACTGAGGTACGATAGAATTTTACTGCAGGGAAGAACTGTAGTAGGCCAAATTCTCGGGCATTCTGCTAAATCTTCAAGACATTTCCTCACCAATTTGTGTGCAGGGCTGCAGGCTACAGAATGAAGTAGAGTTCATCACAGGAAGACAGAAATGCAAAGGGCTTCCTGTCCCATCCTCTCCTACTGAGAATACATCACAACCCTCCCTTTACATTTACAGAGCAGCACTCTGTTTACAAAGCAATACAACTAGAAAGTTTGTCTTTCTTTTTTAACACCGGCAACTTCAATTAATAAAAATTATTTCAGCAGGAATTACATGAAAGCCTCCTGTAAAGGCCTGATATTTCCCTATATTTATTGATGCCACATAAGATAATATTTTTTCACAGTCGCATCACGCTGGAAGCTCCATAGCCTTTCGGAAATCCACTACTGTATGTCCTCTGTCTTTGATGGTTGTAAGTGATGAGTCCTTAGCTTATAGCAGGTGTTATATCTTTTGAGAGCATGACCTTTTGTTTCCTGCTACAGAAGTTCATCACAGTCTTCAGGTTGTTTGGCTCATTCAATCCACTAAACTGAACTACCACTCTGAACAGAAACTTGAGAAGTCACTGCTTTGCTTTGTCTTGAAACTCACATATTTCTACATTTAGAAACCGTAAGATTTCGAAACCTGCCCATGAACTTCAAAGTCACTATCTCTACGAAAGTATCTTTCTTTCAGAAAACACAACAGAAGAAAACTAGAGCAAGAAAAATAGTCACACAAGTATAAAAACACGTTAGCAAAACTAGATAATAGCAAAATGACTTTTCTTTCTTTTATGCAAGCAAACAAAAGACAAACTTTTAAAACCAAGGCAAAATGATTTTTTCCACATGAAACCATAAAATGTTTCAAATTGCCTGACATTCAAATATTAAACTCAGGTTTCATAAACTAATAGTTATAATGCCATGTTGTCTTCAACTCTACTTCAATGTTTTACATTTCCATAAGGCAATTTTTAAATGTTTAAGATGCATTAAAGTATTTTGCCAAAGCAAATGGTAAGTATCAGTTTTATGCAGAGATTCCTTACGTAGCTGTAACAGTTCTTAGAAAAAAGATATCTGATACAATATCAGAAAGAGCACTGTATCAAGAAAGTATTATCATCAGAATATATGGAAAGAAGAAAATACTTACAGATTTTTTATGTCTACTGCTCCACGGAATGCCTTCCTTGGTATTGCTTGAATCAGATTTTCACTAAGATCACTAAGAAAAAAAATTAAATTAAATGTGAAAATGCTATATATATATATATTTAGTTTTGCAAATAACAAAAAGGAAATATAAGAAAATAATTTCAGCCATTATGGTTCAGTCAGTATTTCCAATAAAGGTAATTTTATTATATTAACTGATTTGTAATTGAAGAAAAGAAGTAGCAACAATAGTCAAAAACAGTTTATCTGTGTCGCACTAAGTAGTTCCTTTAGAAAATAGAAACGTATATGCCAAAAAATTTTTAAAAAGCAGAAGGGAGTGTTTTCACTTTTCAACCATTCCAAATCTATGTTTGATAGTATGCTCAGCTTTATGTAAGGAAGACTGTAATCCAGGAAAAAGAACAAATAGTGAGCTATTGAGAAACAACGTTGAAGCTGTTTAATATCTGATATCAGTATGTCTCTGAATTTTGTTTCAGTGTCAAGCACCATATATTTTAAAAGAAAGCATCACATATTTTAAAAGAAGTAATTAAAATATATTCTGCAGCAGATATCTAATATTCCTCCTCAAATCCCTGTATGATCATCTATCCGAAACTATTATCTTTTACAAAATAGAAATAATAAAAAAATGCTTATAAAATTATTACTCAGTAGTGGTTTTTTGCTATCAGTATGAATAAACAGCCCTTTTTTTTCTGAAATCCAGACACATTTTTGGCCTTCACAGGTCAATATTGGAAATAAAAATCTAGAGAACTGAAGACAGTAGCAGAGGACACAGAGAAAACAAAAAAGAAAGAAACAAAAGCAAACTAGGATCCAGAACTTTCCATTTATGCTATGCACTATTAACAATGATGCAGTGCAATAGAAGAAGACCAATACATTAAAGTTTTTATTGCTATATCTATACCACATGCAGTTTGGAGGTTTCACTTCAGACAATAGTTTGCTACTCTGGACCAAATACACCGATCACACAGGGTACAAGAACGTTTGAAGTCTTGCAAAGAGGCTTATCTACCTTGTTGTACTAAAATTATGAAATCAGATCTTCTTTTGGAAGCCTTCCAAGATGTACCTATCTATACAGAAAATGGGGAACACAATTACACGAAGAAGCTTTCTTGAGCGTCTGAATAAAATGTACAAACAAATGAGACACATACAGGTGTCTCTTCAGAGGGATTTTAAGCCCATTTGCATAGCAGTTTTCTTGTGGTTAACTAGATTTCATTTTGCTGAAACAAATCCAGGATCTTCACTCCAAAGCACACCAAATGCAATCCAGCTCCTAACAAAAGTAAAGTTTCTCTGCCTTGAGCTTTATAGACATCTTTAGAGGACCTTTTTCAGACACAGTTTTTAGAGAAACATTGCAAAACTGTGCACAGAAAAGAAAGATCTAGCTCAGAGTAAGTGAAAAAGCAAGAATCATTTAGTCGATTAGACATAAATAGTCATGCTCTTGATATATTCTTTCTCTAAAACGTAATCTAGCATAGGTTCATATTTCCAGTTCTGACCAATCACTCCTGAAAATCTCTTTCAGATTTATGAACTCAGAAAAAATAATTCAAGGACTTTAAAAAACCCCATGCTGCCCAACTTTAACAAAATTTATATCAATATAACTATTTTGAAAATAATTCCACATAAATTGACAGCAATTTTGTTTTATCCAATTCATTGTTAATTTATGGAAAATCACTTTCTATTTACTAAACCTTTCATAGTTCATGCACGTAATTGCACTGCAATATCTTGCAAAGTATACTTAAAACTAGACCCAATTTTAGTATTATTAATCAGGTGTGAAAAAAGAGAATTTGTGAGCTGTGATTTAATTTTCAAGCCACCTAAGTAATCTTGAAATGGGATGTGACTGCACTGCTCTGACAATAAATTTAGGGGCAATGAATGAAAAAGCAGCCTTCAGCATTTGTTACGGTAACATGATTTAACAGCCTACTTCCTTGAAAAAAATTCCCTTATAAGCATAAAATGCAAATATCTATATTTACACTTCTGTTTAATTGACTAATACATTTTACCTATATAAAAATTGTGTGTGAAGTGGCTAAGCTAGCAGTAGTGATTTGTATCATGATCAATGATTAGTTTATAACACAGATATATGTATATATCTATGTAAGCCACTGCCATGCTCATAAATATATACTACAGGAGATAATGGGTAACGGTGCATTAAGCTTTTCATGGCATTTGATATATCATCATTCACCATATTATATAATTTAAAAAAAGATGAGCAATACTGAGGCCAAATGTAAATTATTTTTAAAAATCTAATGGAAAATTAGATTGGTCAAAATTTTTGTTTCCATGGGAAGTTTTGCCACAAACACAAGGACTTACAAGTAACAACAATTGTGTCAGGTTCCTCAGCAAACAATGCACTGAGGCTGTATGTGTGCATAGGTATGTCTGTGTGTATGTACGTGCGAAAGACAGCAAACTAACTAATTGCATGCTAGATTTACTGCTGGGTCCACACAGTCAACACCATTTCAGTGTAGCACAAGCTCATGCAAATTGAAGCATAGCATTCCCTGGTAATTTTAGCTCATTTCAAATGTAAACTGCTTGACTGCAAAGGTTCCCAACCTTGCTGAACAAGGCGTTGTTTAAAGCATCCATTTAAACATGGAGAGCTAAATAAGGTTGGCAAATGTTGTTTTCCAAAATTAATTTTTTGCAATGCATCAGCTGGTTTGTGAAACTTTCTTGGAACTGTTTCCGTAACAAAAGCGTAAGTTCATTTCTACATTGCAAAATTCCACTTCTCATAAAAAATATGATTTTCCTTATAGCAGGAAAATTTTTAGTAATTATTTATTGATTGCTTCAAGTTTTCATCTGCTCAGTGTAAAAATGTTTCCTTATAAAAACCTTGAGGGGCTTAAACTAACATTCAACTTTTTCTTCTTGCATAAATTACACCTATATTTCACAACTCAAGCTGCGTGTGGTCTTTTTTATTGATCTTTGAACCCATTGCACTGCAATTCTTAGACTGCTCACAAAAGAGGCCAGAAGCAGCACAAGGCGTATTGTGACTTTCAGGAAAAATGGGGCAAAAATCCATTTTGTAGATAAAACCAGACAATTTTGCAGGCCACTACATTACATTGATTTGACTTTGCAACTTATATTCTATAGTGAAGAAAGGTGCAAAACCCCTTTTTAGCCTGATGGGCATTGTATTGCTGCACTAGTAACTGTGTGGACGTCATCTTCCATTTCAAAAATAGGCAGCATTTGAACAGAGACTCTATGATGGCAATTGATACCCTTAAAATGAAAAAATGTCTAAGCATTTCAATAACATTTAGGGCAGGATACAACAAAACATCCTACTTTTATAAGAAAAGATCTCTATTTTTTAAAAAAAGGCATGAACATGCTTCACATTAGAAAGTGGCAATCTGACCAAGATTCTTTCATTGGAACAAATTATTCTCCATTAATGTTACAGCCCAAGACCTTACATCAAAATCCAGAATACCTCTGGAACAGCAGAATTGATTAAAAAATACAGCTAGAGTGAAAAAGCCAAGGCTATCTGACAATTTCTTTCTTTAAATAGAACACAATGATCTAGTGAGATGTTTCGACAAATTCATCTTTATGCAGATTCTAGCTGTCATAGAGGCCTCTTTCAATTAAATTGTTCTTGACTCTATTATATAATTCCTAGAGAGATATACTCCAAATTATTGAGTCTGAAGGGGAGTACCTTAGACATTGACCTTTCAAGAAAATTCCTTAGTGCAAGTTTGTGGGCTTCATTTATGTCATTCAGTGGTGGGCAGAGCACCTTCATTCCTTGGCCTTCACCGCTCCTCCTTGCTCCGGCATCACCAAACCTGTGCTCAGGGCCAGGTGCAACTTTGGTCTCTCTGAATGTGAGATGTTCTCAAAGAGAACTCTCAGGTTTGTCTCCTCAACTTAAAAGGTAGTACAGGGGTTAAATAGCAGATTTGCACCAAAAGTCACCTGGGTTAGTTAGACTGGCAGCAACTGGCAGAGACTTTGTAAAGGAGGCACAAATGAGCATCGCTGCTGCTCTAGATGCACAAACCAGCCTGGGTACAGTAGATTGTTTCAGATAAGTTTAAGATGTATATATGTCAAGCATTCTTCTGAGTTGTAATATTCTGGCTACATTTCCTCAAATGTAAAAACAGAAAACCAAATCCGTACGCCAAACAAAGCTGAATCCCACTATAAATGAAGATACACAGTGGAGAATGCACAAAGATTTCTGAATTTTTGCCCAACTACAGCAATGTTTTGAAAAACTTGCATACTAATTTTTTCTCTCTTAGAAGGTCAGGTGCGTGTTTCTAAATTGAAGACTAAATATGCTGCATCTAAAGAATTACTTTTTATAATTAACATAGTCTAAGTATTCAAACTCATCAACAAAACCAGAAACACTATAGATTCTCTAAGATCCATGATCAAGTAAGTTCTGCGATTACCATGTTTATGTAAAATAAAATTTATTTTTAAAAAAGCTGGATAAAGGCAATTTACGTGCAATGGATTCTGATAAGCACATATGCCTCAGCTTTTAAACCAATTTCCAAAGATTAAAGATTTAATTTGGATATTCTGACAAAGTAACTGAATTGTCTAATTTGAAATTATGCCTAAAAGAATGTAGATTTCTGTATTTCACAAGCCAATGAACTAGGAAAAAATCAATAACAAAAACAACAAAGCCCAAAGACCTCTGCCCCACCATCCGTCCCCCAACAGTTTCATTTTGTGTATGCAGGGTTTTTTTCTCCAAGAATACATTGGTAATGATAATGTATGAAGCTTGTGGAAATAGCAAGAAGACCTTGCCAAAAACCTTGTTACTACTGAATCCTTCCTAAGAACAGGAGGGAAATGGTACAGTTATATTTATCATATTCACTGGTTAATAGATAGACGTGTATCAGGAAAAAACCTCACAGCTTAGAGTCCTGTGAACATTTGAAATTCATACCAATAGATGATACAAACATGTTCTCAGAAAAAAAACTTGAAGACTTATTTACAGTATTGCTTTCTTACCCGAAGATAAAGGCCTGAGATAACCTGAAATTAATGGTCCTGATAGAATGTTTCAGCTCTTAAAAAATGCAAACAGTACTGCATTGCAGTTATTTTATTACTTACCATATATGGTTCTCAGTTGAATATCCTATTTACACTTAAAAAGGAGTGCTCAGTTTTTAATTACATAAATTGAAACATCACATAAAATATCTATATCATAAACTGCTAAGGCTGTATCACAGTTTTGTTGTGTGGCTAAATCATTGTTCGTTCTGAAACATTAAATCTTTTGAAGATGGCAAACCTGCTAGTAAATTTAATTACTTGTAATTTTATTTTCCTCTACGGTTTAACCTCCCTCTGTGTCTGACCAGTGATATCATAAATCTATACTGCCATTCTGTACTTTGCAAAATACTGAGTACTGGGAATAAGTAATGTGTCCTGATTTTTAAAGGAAAGGCAGAAATACTCAGCCAAACTAAGTATTGAATGCTTATCAGTTTATTTATGGCAGTTTATAAAAACATCTCAGAAAGTGGCTATTCCATGATCAGCATCCTGATAATTATTTACATATAAGGGACATGAACAAAGCAAGCCTTGTTAAGTACTTCTCTCTTACTGGAAAACAACAGTTTTAACATTAGCTAACTATATCCTGCGTGAAATCCTCCATGCCTGTACAAGGTGGCAAAGTGTCGTAGATAATGAGACTACTGGACATTCAAAGGAATAACAATAAAGAATTATTTGACTGAAAATCGAATATATGAATTTGGACATGGGAGATTTCACTTGGAACACAAAGGTGGTGAAAAAAACCAAAAAAAAAATTTTAGAATAGGATAGTTCAGTTGAAAGACACCCACAATTATCACCTAGGCCAATCAGATTATTTTGATGGAACAAGTAACAACTTCTTTTTAGGAACATTAAGTATCAATTAGATATTTATCCTAAAATAAAGCTAAGAAATCAATTGATTCATGAATATCAAACAAACCTGTCCATTTCAGTTGTTTTTATTATGACTGGCTTTTTCTTCAGTACTATTCAGTGTCCTGCAATATTTGTGTATCTGAGTACACCTTAAAAAATACAGGTGGCAGGGAGAAGACATGCACTACCTATTCATTAAGGAGCTCCTTGCAGAAAGAGCCTGTGAAATATACTCGGGCATAGGCTACTTGCTGGATCCTGGACTTGATTAAGATATCTGTGAGGTCTTGCATGGTCTGAGATACTTCTCCAGTCACAGTCACATTAATGAGGCACATCGTCTAAAACCTCAAAGCTATTCCAGAGCAAGACCCAAGAGCTACTGTTTATTCCCCTGGCTTTGATCTTAGGGAAAGCAAAGTACTCTGCCTCACTGGGAGGCACTGCAGACACCAGCAGTAAAATCTGAGATATGGAAGGCGAGAACATGCTGCAACATGACAGTGTAAGACAAGGGAGCCACAGCCCCAAATTTCAACTGTCTTGATATGTCTCCAGAGAAGTATGACAAAAGATTATTTCATATTATCATGAACACTGGCAGCTGCCTCTGTTTGCAAGAGCTGCCATAGCCATGGGCTTTCAGATGCGAAGAGGAGAGAATGAAACACCAAAGTAGATTTTTCATGTTGCAATGGATCTCCGATTTGGATTTTACTCCTAAAATTACAGTTTTCTACTTTCAAAATTTGAATAAATACATTTTTCTACTCTGTATTAGATGTCTTGGTTAACATGGAAAAGTTCTGATCAGACTTTTTTTTCTGCTCATGAAACATCATTTATCACCATACAACCATACTCTTAAATTGTAAAGTTCCAGCATGACTAGGAATTTAATCTATGACCTTTTCTGAATGCTACAGAGGCTTGCTTGGACAACCACAAGTTTTGTTGTATTAGGATAAAGTATGTAAGTATGAAAATTATTTTCCAAACTATGTAATGAGAATCAAACCAAAGTAAAAAGTTTTCAAGAATACAGATGCTACTGAACATTGTGGTGTTAATACAAGGGGAGTATCCTGGAGAGACAGTTCCTTCCAAATCAGTAGCTCAGGTAAACTGAAACTACTGAAGCCTATTGGGAATTCCATCATGGCAGAAATATATCATATTTTAACACAAGCTTACTAAACAAACATGAATGTTTTAATCTATGACACAACATGTTTTATCCTATGTTCAGCAAAGACATTAACATATACAAAGAACTAAGTACCTGCCCATCAGTCAAGCGAGGCTTATCCAGTTAATTGTAAGAATACTGACATATGCTTGGCTTTAACTTTATACAGTTACTGTATAACAAGTTACAGTATGGCATCACTTATTCATGAAGATAATTTTATACCCAAATGCCTTGTCATGTCCTTTTAGGAGGCATAGCTTTCTGGCAGATCTACACATCAATTATGATGGAATAAGGAAATGTTTAAAAATATATACTTAAAAATTTAGTCTAAACTCTTGTTCTGAAAAAGCAAAACAAACAAAGAAACAAAATCAAACAACAAAAAACTCTGCTGTACCATTATTGTTTGACTGTGAAATAAACAAGTGAAATTCCTATTAGTTTCAATGTTTTTTTCTTCTGTTCTTTAGTAAAACAATCATTGCAGCTATTTCCCTTCATATTGAAGATACAAAAGGTGTCCAATACCACCAGCAGTAGCTAATATGTCTCTAAGGCACACATATCCCCTTATGAAGATGAAAACTATACATTATAATTTCGAACATCAGTTCTGTAAATCATTATTGCTGCTGCTTCCCATAGGACAATTAAAATTTCATGTATGAGAAAGCTACTATGAACCTCCTTTAATAGATGGGGAAACCAAGGCAGTATGCATCGTGGTAGCATGTATCAGTACCCTGCTGAGGAGCACAAAACTGATGAGAAAGATTTAGATCACAGAATTTCAGGTTCTCTCTGCATCACTAATTTCCATTTGCTCTGTTGACTCCTAGAGATTCAGATGCTGCACACAGTAGGCACATAACCTATTCTCACGCGAAAGTAGGATCACTCCCTGGGCCATGGTGTGCTACATTGCCCAAGTGAATATTTCACATTTCACAACACAGGGCAATCATCACTGCAACACAGACTGAATTACTAGAGTCACAGCAATTCCCATGGTAAGGAATGCATCTTTATTTTTTTTCCCTAAGAATATTCAGACTGAATTTCCCTGCCCACTTTCATCTGTCATTTTTTAATGATAGCACTTTTGATGATATCATTGATGTTTCTTTCATTCTTAATGCTTGAGGTTTTTTAAATGTCATCCATTTATAAATCTGTTATGGAACCAAAATGTACTTCTTATTATAGCTTCTGGCATACTACTATCTGTATTATTTAAGCAGCAGGTCTTTTAATCCACTTTAACTATTTATTTATTAAAGAAGAGAGATCATTTATGCGTAATTATAGAACTTATACAGCAAGAGAGAAAAAGTAATGCACTACGCAATAGTAGTACTGGTAACCTGGTGATCTCCAGAGTTTACCAGTACCTTCAAGCTTAACATTTAGTATAAGTCATCCAAAATTTAAATTCTGACAATTGGAGCTAATATTTTTTTTTTGTTTGAGAAACAGCCTGATTCTTCATACCCATGCAATATAATACACAACTTATTTATAATTTTGAGTATTGGTAATTAGTGATTTCTGCAGAATCTAAATAGCACAAGAGTACAAGTACTAGGCCTTTTACTTTATAATAGGAATACATTTTGGGTTTGGACTAAGCCATAACCTCCAATCTCAGTCTTGGCAGAAAAGTTAACCCATGGGCTACAAAATCAGTTCTACTCTAAAATGTCTCCAAAAGTGTACTTAAATCAACTGGTATACTCCGCTACTACTGAAAATAATTGCTTAACGAGATTCACCATTTATTCTTTATTGTTCTAGAGTGGCCTAGCAGGGCAAATGCTAATTGTGCAATAAAATAGGAGTATTAGGACCACACATGTATTTTATTGGAGCTTTAGAAATTATTTTTGAAAAGGAAAGAAGTCTTTAATAGTCTGTTCCACTAAATTAATATATAATTCTCTTTTGTTTAGACTATAAAAACCCTGAAACAAAACAAGAAAGGAAATTACATGTTGTAGCTCCTAAAGAGGAAAGGACCACCCACAATTTCAGAGAGAACTGACACACTACTTCAAATTTGGCTTCAGCATAATCCTTTTCATAGAAAAACTTGAATCTCTTAAGAACACCCCTCACCCCCCAAAGAAAAAAACTGACAATTCTTTATCCTCCACACAGTCTCAAATTGGTCAAGCTGAAGGAAGGCACTGAGTGACATTTTACTGACTGCTGCTTATCACGCATCCTTAATAGCACTATCATTCCGTAATAGGGCCCAAGACAGTAGCAGAGCATTGATGTGTTGTGGGCATTGTTGACCCACAGCCCTACTCACAGTTTGCAGAGTGGGAAATGGCTTTTACCCAGATGGATGTATAGCCATATGGTGAGGCTGCACCTCAGGTGCTGTGTTCAGTTCTGGGCCCCACACCACAAGAAAGACATTGAAGGGCTGGAGTGAGTCCAAAGGGCAATGGAGCTGGGGAAGGATCTGGAGCACAAGTCTGATGAGGAGCAGCTGAGGGAGCTGCAGGTGTTTAGCCTGGTGAAAAAGAGGCTCAGGGAAGACCTTATTGCTCTCTATGACCGCCTCAAAGGAGGTTGTAGACAGGTGGGGATCAGTGTCTTCTCCTGGGTAACAAGTGACAGGACAAGAGGAAATGGTCTCAAATTGTGCCGGGGAGGTTTAGGTTAGATATGGTTTTTGTTCATGGATCTTCCTCTCCTTTATCTTTAACCAGTTTGAAATTCAAGGCAAAATACAAAATAACTTGAATTTTTATGTCTCAGTTTTTCATACAAGGCCACAAAAGACTGTTTCTTTATAGGGAAAGGGTGAAGATTCTGCTATATTCATTTTACTAGTCTCTGATAGGTGATTTGGTGATTAATTTTTAATCAACTCTTACACTTGACAGACTTGAAAATGCATTACAAGTTAAGAACTTTAAAAGAATAAAACAAGATTCTGCCAGGTAACTTTCACTTCTTCTGGTACGTTAGACACTCAGCATATGCATGGCTGAAACATCCATTTGGCTTGGCTGGGGATCTGCTCACATTAAGAATAGATGAGATGGCATATTTAATTTTCCAAAAGACCTCTTCAACAGTATCTGAAAAATCTATCACTACTTTTCCCTGTAACAAAACTTCCTTTTTAGAAGAAGTTTGCAGCTGTCAACATGTCTTTAATATTTAATATTGTTTCACCTGCTTTGGAATTGAAACTGTAAGCACTTTCAGGAACTGATTGAAAGGTTGTCTGGTACATTGCCCAGTTTCACTACACAGTCTATAACCCTGTATATTCTCTTCTGAAATATCAATCAGCAAGCTGTGGCAATTTCTGTTTCTTCAAAACAGAGCAGAGTGGACTCCTGATCCAACCCCATTATGCAGAGCTGCAGTTCCAGTAGAGACAAGTAATAATTACGTTCCTGGACACAGACATTTTTCATGAAGTATAGCTCCAAACTTTTACTCTAATAATAACCTGAGTATTTAAAGTGTTTCCTAACAGTAAAACTAACCTTGAACAATTTGTCAAGAGACAGGGGAAAATTTGAAGAGTAAACTAGAAAAGATCTTGGCGACCATTAATGTTGAACAGCACTGTGCTCACTCTTCCTTCTTTTGAGTTGAATGATGCAATTTGGGGATTGTCTCTCGAGATGGGCTCATTGCTTGATAAGACAGATTCATTGTACAGTCTTAGCTTTATACAATATGTATAGTTGCATAATATATATGAAACACTGATGCTTCAAGCCTTAAGGTTGTTGCCAAAAACTATGCTAAAACAGTGAAAGAAACCAAAGCAAATTATTAAAAGGATTACCACAGATGATTCAAAAAAACTGACAACAGCTAAGCTACCATCATGGCTGCTTATCAAGATTACTAATTTTATATGACTGTTTTTCCAGTCCTCACCCATCTGCTTATACCTATCTGTCATTTCTTATACTGTAATATCTTTCACAAAACTGTTTTGTTTTACTGGGTGCTGGTTTGTTGGTATTTTTCTTATTCTGTGTAAGAGAGTAAGTACAGGGACTAGCACCACTGGGCTTCTGGACCAAAGAACTAGGGCTTTTAGCTGTTCTATGAGAAAACTAATAATGGAAAGGACAAGAAATGTATGTTCATATTATCTTCCACTTCACTGACAATGAACTATAAAACAGTAATAACAAGCTCAATTATTTGGGTAACCGAATGACTGGATTTTTTTGTTTATTCTATTTCTTGTGTGTTGTGTGTATGCTGGTTAATACAAGTCAATAAAAAGCCCTTAGGAGAAAAAAGAAACTGTTGAGAAACTTCAGGGCAACTACTGATACATATATTCAGGTACTCTGGAAGTAAAACTTCCCACTGCCCAGGATTAGATTACTTTAATACTCTAGCTGCACATCCCAGAAGTGTCAAGCCTCAAGTTTCTATTCAAGGGCTCCAGGCTGTTCTTTCTTCTTGAGCCTGCCTTCTCTTTCTGTGACTGTTCCAGCCTCTTCCCCCAAACTTCTGTCACCACAATTTTTTCCCTTTCAGTGCCACACAAAGAATGAGAAATTCAAGAGGTATTTTCCTGTTATAAAAGGAGCTGAGAACACAGAAGAGGCAGTACAACTGGTCTGTAAAGCAAGAAGAGTGCATCCTACCTGGATTCAGGGGCTATTTAGAATTGAAAACCCTCATAAAAATGTATGTAAGCAATAAAAAGAAAATTCGCCATTCCAGAATGAATTGATCACAACTAATTTCTTAATCAATAACAAACTAAAATATAACTATGGGTAAAAAACTGATTCAGAGTGCTTCCATTCTACATTTCAAGAATGTGAAAAATCCCAATTCTTGTTACAGCCCTGTTTGTATGCTGTTGCCATAATACTAGTATGTAAATTACATAGAAATGTTCTAGGAAAAAACTATCCATGCAAAATGGAATTTTATATTTTTTATAGAAAAGCTTAAATTTTATTGCTACTTCTGCATATTTATCCCCTTTTCCCCCATCAAACTTGCAAAAAGGTTCAGCTGCTTGTACTAGGAATAATTTCCCTTCAGACATTTTTTAAAGCTTGAAGTCTACAAAGTTGATTTTCTGTTCCAGGACTGCACTTTTCCACTGACACCATCAAAAAGTAGCTGCTCTTAATTGCACTTTAAAAACCCATCTTCTCTCTCTTCAGATGTTTTCCTCTATTGGTATGTTTTCAAGCCTTTTTTTTTCCAAATTGCTAAATTCTTTCCCTTCAACCAATATCCAGACTCTCCTAAGCAGCTGATGGAGCTTTACCTCAAGTAACCATCCAGAAAATTCCACTGATCAGCCCTAATAATTGGGGTGAAGGGCGATTGTGTGTGGGGTGCAGTGTTTTTCTGTTGTTGTTTGAGGGGTTTTTCATTCAGGAGGATGGGTGTTGTGTTTTGCTGTGTGAGGGCTCACAAAGGGAGTTGGATGGGATGGATATGAGTCAAGCAATTGCAATCACATTGGAGTGCAGCACACTCAGGATGAGCAAGGGTGACACTGATGTCTCTATTCACGAGACACAACACACTCCTGCAGTGAGTAAATGGGTAATTTCCGAAAAGAGAGGTCCAGGTGACCACAGAGAGACTGAGAACAGTTTTGGTAATGGGAAAAAAGACTATTAAATTTACTTAAAAAAACCCCAGCAAACAATGCATAAGCTTCCCTATTGCTCAACGATTAATTTGAAAATATACCATAAAATGTTTAAATACTTAGATTGACTGCATTTTGTTTGAAGCATAAATGTTAAAAAGGGATTTAAGAAATAAGGCTAAATATAAGAACACGTGGCATTGCACCTGTATCAATAATAGCCACTAAACAGATCAACAGCATCTCAGCACTATACAGCCAGGCTTTCCGCTAAAGCAGTCAGTGTGAATCCATTCGAACTTCTAGGGAATTCAGGAAGACCTCCGGCAGCTCAAAAATCCTAGGACATGCATCTTAAAACAGCAGGAGCATCTGTACTCACTCTTTTAACTGAGTATGAACAGATCTCCTCTTAGAACAGGACTGGCTCTGAGCTCTGAGGTGATTGAATTTAAACGATATTTACACAGATAGCTGAGAAGGTGTGAGAATTTGCCTCTTCATAGCTCCACTGCACTTGCTATCTGTTGCCATATGGCTAATTCCTTCTCATGCTTATTCTTCTGTTTCAGTTCATGTTACAGTATACTCTTTTTACAGACCTGCAGCTTCCAACATCTGTAGCGGAGGTCCCAGAAATTGATTTAGAGGCTGAAACACAAGCATATCCAATCCTGCTCTTACACAAGGATATATATCTTTGCTGGAAGACTGACACATGGTCCCCATATGCATCAGTGATAACATAAGCTTGCCAGGCACAGATGTACTTATAGCTCCAGAGAGATGCAATCTAATGATGGATAGGAATAACCCAATCATACGAACATTTGTATTTGTAAACCCTACCTAGTGCTACAGACAATATGTCTACATTTCACTGCCGCATTTCTGCAAGGATATCAAGATGTTCCTTAGGTATGACAGGCATATGATGAAACTTAATGGTATGTAAGATAGAGAGACTGCTTTCTGAAGCACAACTTCATAGCTGGAAGTTCTAAAAATTAATTGCTCTTCTGGCAAACCCAATGAAAATTAAATTAAATTAGATACTGGAACTTTTTTCATTAGAAGGCTCTGGCAAAATAAAGTTAATAGATGGAAAGCTTTCTACAATTAAAAGTGACAGGTGCATTGCTTTCTCTAAGCTTTTAAATCACATCTGTCAAAAAGCCTACTAAAATGCATTTTTTAAGCTCCTTCCAATCTACTCAACTTTTATGAATCAAAATACTGTAGAATTATTGAAGATATATAACTTAAGTCGCAGCTTTATGGCAGTAAAGAGCTAAAATTTCTATGGTGTTATACGTCTAACATATTTAGGACAATGTATTAAATCACAGAGTAACTCTGTCTCCTGTTTCCATTCACTTAATTTGTCAGCATGATTTCCTGCTTCAATCCCTAATCACTGCACAAGGAATCACAAGTCGATTTCCCTAATTTAAAACCAGGCCAGTCACAACTTTGCTTGAATTATCTATTCTACGTGTTTAAGGTGATTTAGGAGAGAGATGGTTAACAGTATTTATGCCTTTGAAGAAACTTTTTCAAGACAGAAAGTGTCTTGGAAAGAGGCAGAAAAGCTTGAGGTCAGGTTCTGCTGTGCTTCTTGCAAGTGAAACTATTTTCAATGAACATGTTTTCCAACAGTGGGAGCAAACCCACTTATTGCACGTCTTCCCCCTGCCCTTCAGACATACCTGAGCCAATCCTCTACCTCTCATTGCTCGCTCACAAAACCAGGAAGTACTTACGCCCAAAACTCAAAAATCTCCAACTCAAAACTCCAAATACAAGATTTTTTTTGTTTTGGTTTGATGTGGGTTTTTTTCTAGGTTTTGGTTTTCATTTTGTTTTGCTTGCTGTTTTTTTGTTGGTTTGGTTTTTGTTTTTTTTTTAGTAATCAGCTACCAACCTCAGTTTGGATAGGTTAGGAATGAAGTTTACTTAGGGAATGCTTCTCATCCCTACTAATTCTGAAAATAAAGGAAAGCATTACTCTTGATCCTAATTATCAACTAAATGTAAAGCTATTACACATTGTAAGATGACCTGTGACGATATGAATTGTATAGGCTATGGCACAACACCTTCAAAGACACAGGATGGAAAATTACACTAACTCAGTGGAACATAGCTCTTATTAACCACACACATACAAATAATCTCATCCCAATTCAGGAGAGCACTGAAGCATGTACAATTTATCGTATGTGCTTAAATCCCATTAAATCAATGTAACTACTCACTAATTTAGTGTTACGCATGTGACAAAATATATCTTTAAATCACAAACTACTTACAGAAAAGCAGCACTGAACACATTTCAATTATAGGCTTCCCTTATTTAAGCATATACGAACAAAGACAAAATTCTCCTCAGGTGGGGAAACAGAACAAGAAAAATAAGTCAATTGTTTTCTGTAATCCATCTATAAATTTTCATCATGACTAATTATTGTGAAGTCAAAACAACTATTTCAGACAACTGGACCAAATGTCAACAGGTTCTTAAGATATTTATCTTTCGTATTTAACAAAATTCAGGGGTTTGGTGATGCTTTTTGGGTTTTCTTTAAGGAATGGGGGTGAATCTTGCCAAGTTCTCAGTTATTTCTGTAAAAAAATAATTTTGAAACTGCAAAGTCCTCACATGCTTCTTCCTAGCACTCCTTATGAGTTCAAAGGATTTTTGTCAGAGATGGAAATCTCTTCCAGTGGCCAGGTAGATGAAAGCTTTGGGGTGGAAGGTCAGTACTTCAGGAAGACTGACCATTCAACATAATACTATACTTCAAAATTATGTGTCAGGTCTGCATCCCTGCAGAATAACACAGGAACTGTGCTATTGAGAACAGTATTCTGAGGAGGAATCAAAAGCAGTTAACATATACACTGGAAGAGTATATCTATTGCTGGAAAAGTAAACACAGATAAGGATTCATCCCTGACTTGCAAAAAAACTGAGTAAGTCTGAGAGCTGAACTGCAGTGCTACTGAGTGCTTCATGTACGAAAACTAAAAATACACCAAAACTGGCAAAGGAGCGAAGGTGTCATCAGGATATGTCTACAAACATTTGCTCCAAACAGGGACAAAAATATTTAAATATTTTCCCTTCGTATCTATTTTAACTAGACCGTGGGTGAGAATGAAAGGTCTGCAATCTGTGAAAATGAAAAGATCAAATTCAGCATTCAGTAGGGATACAGAATACCTAATTAAGCCCTGGATTGGCAGTATTTTTTTTTTCCAGTTTCTCTTCCATATCTCTTTTGTCCTCTGTTAACCATCTTCCCATCCACATCTATAAATAATGAAAATAAGTGAAAGTTTCCTCACTGATATGTTTTACATGAATATCTGAATGGAAAATATGTCCAGAACTGTTTTGATGAGCTGTATTAATTGAACAGTTTAAACAAACACAAAAAATCATACAGAAATATGGACTTAAAAAAAGATATTAGATAACCCTTTTGTAAATAGAACTTAAAATACTGGTACCTTAAGGAATAGGACTTATGAGATTCAAAGCCAGCATTCAAAACAGCCTGGTCATATAAAATGAAATCTAACTCTCTGTGTTGGTGACACTGATTTTATTCAGGTGTTAAGTCTAAACTTAAAAATAAATGTTCTGATGAACTTTAGAATATGTATTTTATTCTCCTGTTCTTTTTTCTTTTCCTTTAACCTAGCTGAAATTTCATTATAGATACTTACTATTTATAATACAGACTAACACGTATTTTTATATAGAACAGGAAGAAGAGTCTTAAATAGACTTCTGCATACCTATACCAACTTCTGCTTGTTGGGTTTTCTTGTTTTGATTCTTTTTTAATTAGGGACACATCACTTTCAGTGGGAAATTACCCTCCACATATGAAAACAAATGTGTGTATGGTACAATGCCTGACCTGAAGAACCAGGAAACATCTCAGTGTCTGTTTTCCACAATACTTTTAATACGCATGATTTCCTTTTCCATACATATAATAATAAGCAACACAAAATAGAGATTCCCAGTTGAGGCAGAGGTGACATCGTAGCTTGCAGTTGAACAAAGAAACATAGAAAAGCCATTTGAACAACAAAGAGAAACTGACTTTTGTTTTTTTAATAAAATCAGGAGAAACCTCTGGGTAAATGTGTTTAACAATGAAAATCACAACAGCCAGGATTACAGTAAAAGGATTTCATATTACTGCCAGGTATGTACATGTCTAATAGTGGATGTCTTTGTCTTCCTTACATTTATGAACAGATGAAGATTATAGTAATAAATCCCCCATGCTGAAATAAAACTGAGACTAATCTCAAGATTAGGAATCTAATCTCCATTAGAAATAAGATACAGGTATTTAAAATGAATAGGAGGTCAACTTGCTACAAGCAACATGACATTCTGTATTGTTCTGTATTGCACATGCAATGCATGCTCCTGCACCACAGCTGAAGTATGTTAAAACTTACAAGCTGACACAAAAAGCAACAGATTGAAAGGAGAGTTTCATTAAAAGAAACCAAATGTGTTAGCAACTATCTTCAAGTTGAATTTTGGTCATACAGCTCCCTGGTATTTTTTGCTTTGCTTTTCTAACTAGTTCCCTTATGGATTAACCTCTTCTCACCTCTGGTTTTATATACACTGCAAGATAGAGCTGCTGGACAGTTCATTAGAGAAGCTCCTGCTGTTTCTTCCACTGGAGAGGAGGCACCTCTAAGTTATCATACACAGGCAGGCCCAAGTCGACATGTCTTCTAACAGCTTCTGGCAGCTTTGATCATGCTGGTGGTTCATACAAGTTTCACAGGCAAAAAAAAAAAAAAGAGGCAGGAACTTTGAGGCATTTCCTGCTACTCCTTTGGAAACCAAATACCATCACTTAGTAATTCATGCACCATACTAGTATCACCGGGCGGGGGCAGTGGGGGACTGGATTTGGGGTTTTTTTCTGTCTGGCACATCTTAAAACTAGAAAAAATATATTTAAATGGAACACTTATAAGCACTGCTAGAAAATTTATGTTTTAAATAACTCCTAGATAGAGGTTCAAACGTAATACTAAATTGAAATTAAATTTCTTGATTCAATATTTCAGTTGCCTGTTTCTGAGATGTGATCCACCCCAAGGTTTACAAGAAGTTTTGCTTTTACAAACTGCTTGAGGCTGCTTCACTTTTCTAGAGTTGCTCTATGTGACATGCTGGCAAAGAACCTTAAATTGTACTTAAGCACTTGAAACAGGCTCCTTCATATCCAGCAACATTTCCCACTGCTCAGCTCAGTGTCATTCCTTGACACCTCTGGTGGCCAAGCCAAAAAAGTCAACGGTCTGCAGCAATGAATGAATACTCCAGGATCCTTTCATAATGGTGTAGCTGATTGAAGCCCTGTTTGAGAGGCCTTACATAATTTCCCACACATTTTCTGGCCCATTTTGTCCGCCTCTTCTCAGAGGGGTTTTGCCTGTTATATTGTGGACTAAGCAGTAAACTAATTATCTTGTTCAAATCCCTTTGCAACGCCTCTAATCCTATTAGTTATCAGAATGTGTGAATACTGATTGCACAACTTAAAACAGGGAGAAACAGAAAAAGAGACAGAGGCAGAGGGAAAAAGCCAAAAGGCAGGATCTGGGAAGATCTGCTAGCCACTTCAGCTTTTCAAGACTTGTCAGGACGCTCAAGACTCCCATCCATCACAAGACAGGACAATTTGTAATGTCCATATTTTCATTTTCTGTCAGTCTTTCGTGTCTGCCCCAGAACTGCGCTATTATTCAAGGCAGTTCTGAGTCCTTTGCTCACAGCAGAACTTGCTGACCCTTGACTCCAGTTAACAGTTACATTTTCTCTCTTTCCCCTTTCATAATGAACATTTTAATGAAGAGGATGACGATATTACAATGTGTCAAAGAAGCCATATGAAGTACCGGAAATGAATGAATGTTAGTGTAGGCATCTATAGGCCCTATGACTCCTACTTTTTTTCTTCAAAGAAGCCTCACAAGTCTTATTAAAGAGCCCTCTCGCCCTCTCCCTCTGCTGAAGATACCGGAGCAGTTGCCTCCTGCCGTCCACTACTGAGTGAACTTTAATCACTTTTCCTATTTTGTTCACACTGGGGAAGGAGCCAGACTTCAGTGAAAAGCCTGCAGTCACAGTTGATGTTAAAGAGCATGAAATTTATCTGACTTCCATAAAAGATGAGCTCTGCCCTTCCATTCCTGCTTTTGCTAAGCTGGCTGCTCCGGGGACAGCCATTCTCTGCTCCAAAAACAAATATTTGCTTTTAGCGTGGATGGATGCTGCTGCCTAGGAGCGCCTTTTCCCTTGCTTTTTAAACTGTACATTTAGTTGTTTCCACCTACAAAGAAGACTTGTGGTCTTGGGAAAGAAATTTAACTTTATCATTTAGACATACTGTTTCACAAATGAAGGTTTAAAAAATGCAAACAGTTCCTGTTTTACATGAGTAATAAGCTCTGGCTAATTGGTTACCATAGAAGCAAATTCACCAGAATTCTCAGAGAGTTAGAGATTTACCTTTTTTTTTTTTTTGACCCTCCTTCCCTGTAGAAATGTCTGTCAGTGAAAACCTAACGTAGGATAAAATACAAAGTTTCTTTTCTCACATACCGTACTTGGAGATTTGAGATATCATTTATCTGGTGAAAATTATAATAAGCTGTATTATTACATAGCCTTCTATTACTTAGTTTTAAAACCTTGCTATTTGGAATTGGCTCTAAAATTCCATTATTAATGTTTGCTTTCCTCAAAATGGCAAATCAATGACACATTTTTGTGCAGATCTCACAGTATACATCTTCTCTAAGGATCACTGCCATATAAATAAGCGTTTTCAAAACAACTGACTGTATAACTTTAGAAATGTGTATTTCAGAAGTGGTAACATTTCTGTGTTTTCAAAACAACTGACTGTATAACTTTAGAAATGTGTATTTCAGAAGTGGTAACATTTCTGTGTCGTTTAATTACTCACATATTTCAAATCCTGTAGCAAAATGGAATGCAAAGAACTCAAAAAAAATTCCAGAAGCAATTTATCTCCAAAACATTTTATGTATATAAGAAACCTGAAAAGCAGTAACGAAATTGCATTGATAAGCTTGATAATAAAAAGATTGTGCTAAAAAGGAATGAAAAGTGGTACTGATCCACTGACCATCCACTCTGCGTGCCATAACCCACTCTAATCCCCAATTGATACTGACAACTGCAATGACAAGGGCTAAATTGGACCATAAGTGGGAGTAATGATAGACTGCCAATTCAGTATGTCAGCAATTGCCTGATTAAAATTAATACCACACAAACCTTCTCCTGTAAAGCAGGGACCTACCAAAAGGAAAGAAGTGCTTCTTTATCTGTAACGCATCCCAAAAATGTGCCACTGTGAGCGGGATGCGCGCCCAAGTGCCCAGCAGAGGTGAGCTGGCCCTCAGCAGGAGCCAGATGCACAGGGGAGGCTTTTCTTGCTGTACTTTTAGCTGTGACCACCTAGGGGCACTCAGCGTCCTACAAATCCATTGCAAATCTCAGCTTTTGATCCAGCCCCATTCCGGTGTAGAGCACAAAACATATTTTCTGTCAAGCATCCTGCCTTATAGTCAACTTGAACAACAACGATGAGTATTGTTTATTGATATTTTATTACTGGCAGATAACCAGCCAGACAGCCTTGTTCCCTCTAAATGCTTATAAAGAGATTTTTTTGATAAAGGCTTTAATATACCATGAAGATTTTCAATCAATAGGCAAAAATATACAGACCATATCTTTTGAGAAAGTGATTTCAGAATTTAAGGCTGGACTTCTTCCAAACTGCTAGGAAACTTCCAAACTGTATGGAAAGCTGTCTAGAGGGAGATCACTTAATTATAATTCACTACTGCTTTGAAAAGGACATGGCAAAAATGGACAGGAATATAAAACTGAGAAAGCACCATAAGGTCAAGGGAACTGCAATTTTTTCTTCTTCACATACATTCTTCCTTTCTACATTATATTTTCTTAGTACACAAAATGTAAATGCAAACAAAACTATTCCTACATTTTGGAATTCTCTGAATTCTTAAAAGAAAAAAAAATTGTATAATTAGTCTTCCAAATTTTCAACAAAAAAACCCCTAAATATTTTCAGTGAAGCAATCAGCAAAATAAAGTTTTAGATTGAAGAAAATGGTTCGTTTAGGCTAAACTGCAGCAGCCTACTAGCCAATCCTATCTGATATTTTATGGTCAAGTTTTATAGCATGAAAATTCTGACTTTCAGCCACATTTTTTTCCGTTCGAACAGGGTTCACTTAACAAGCAGAATGCAGACCTGCTGCTTTCCCTTGTGGCCAACTTCACTTGTTCAAAGTCTTTGAGAGTCTTGGAACATGGCAATAGCTCTTAGAAGAACTTTGGCCTGCAGCTGTTATTAACTAGCTTTGGACGTATGGACCTCCGTTGACAAGCACCTCATGTAGAGAGGTTAAAAAATTGCTACCATATGCTTTCAGCTTTTTTAACCTACAATGTAAAGGCTCAAAAAAAAAAAAAGAAAAAAAAAAGAAAAACCCTTTCAGTACTTTAAAAATACAAATCAATTTACACATAAGCCAACACTTCTGTCTTCTACTGCTTTACAGTTATGAAATATATATGTCATTTTTGAAAGGGTACTGCAGTGTTGCAAAAGGCAAGAGCTGATTTCAGTGGAAGGAACAACTGGTTATAGGTACAAAGATCTCAATGGGCTTTATTACTGGGCACAAATTAAAAGCCACCACATGCTTAAAACCAGCATTAAATAACAATAAAAATCTGTGTCATGAGAAAATTCCTACTGCAGAGAAAAGCATTTTCTCCTCAAAGAAAGCCAAAGCTAGCACAGTTTATTAGACCTTTACTTTAGCCTCATGTGTGTATACCTCACATTAGTTTTCATTTATGTGATCCAGTTCAGATCTGAAGGAGGAGCTGTATGCTCAGCTCCTTGTTCTTTTTTTCCAGACAGATCCACTGGTTTACTGAAAAGGTATTAACTCTCTGCACAAGCACAGTCTCATCATGAGACCAGAGAACTTTAATTACTCACTAAAGGAAGAAAGGTACCAGTACTTGTAGCATACATAGCCAGAAATGGATATTCAGCATTTTTAACTTTGCTGAAATAAACACCCCAAAACAGTTAATTGCTGAACTCTTATGTCTCTGTTTCATAGATTCCCATTTCATTCTCTTAAAAACACCTTAACAGTGTTTAGTGAAGAGGTTAGTGAGCCTCACTTCAGCATACATCAGATCTGGGTTTGAAGATATCAGATTCCACAGGTATTGTACAGATTTCTTTAGTTACTGGAGGATCCCAACTCAGTATCAACAGAAGTTTATTTTTTAAATTTTAATTTATCATGGGGTTAAAATGCCTAATCAGACTATTAGATAAAAAAAAAAATGCCATTAAATCAATCACCTTATACAAGACAGTTCTGCCATTCACAGTGTAGCCAAATATCCCAAGCAGTAATCAACAATAAATTGGAAGTATGTTTACAAATCCAAGCTACTGCTCTAGGAGATGATGAGGAAACCCAAGGAGACTTACTTTCTCTTCTACCATAATAAGCTTTAACTTAATGTATTTAAATCCAGGCCAGTTTTCCCCAAATCCAGGAATATTCCATGTACCAGATACCTTTTTTAGTCAGATAACAGAGTATTCACTGGGAATAATATTAAAATTACCAAGAATTATATCTAGATAAATGGGCAGGAAACTGTAGATCTAGAAGAAATGCAGTCACCAAGGAAAGATTTTCTGTCTATCATGAGTACTTACAGAATTTCATTACCATGTTGCCTAAATACTATACATATTTAATACTTTTATAGTAAAATAAACATTCGTCCTGCAAAGTACATAAATACAGTACAATAATTTCATTTTAAGATGGGGGAGAAAAGGGATCAGTAGCAAGGGACTAGCAGTGGGGGTCTTCTCACCCATTTTCAGCCAGATAAAAAAAAGGTAGTCTAGTCTTAATTGTCTACAGAAAGGTGAAGACACTTTTAGAAGAGTAGCTTTATCTCTATCTTCACATTTGAGAATACAAGAAGTTTTGAAAGGCAGCTTGGATTTAGCACCTCAGTTTCAGGCAAGCCAAGCCGGAAATCCACGCAGACTGACCCTGGCATGCTGCCTAGTCAAGGTCAGAGAGCAGTACACGTTAGTTGTGTACTGAACTGATGTCTCCCAAATATCAGGATGGTTCCCTAAGTATTTGTGCATTAGGATATGGGATTCCCTGAAAATGCTGGTTTATCCAGGATTTTTCTGAGTAGAGGAAACAATCCAGTGCTCCATGTAGCTGCAATGTAGCTCCAGCCAAACCAGAGCATCTAGTAGAGTATCTATGGGCATCTCCTGAGGTCCACAGTCTGCTCTGAAGTATGACAGACAGCCTGTATTAGAAAACTTAGAACCGCTCGAAGCTGGAGTCAACTATCTGAAAGTCTCACTGCCTCTTCCTCTAAGAGATTTAATTGACAACTTTTAAACCTCAACAAGCTCTATATATTTTCATGTTAATTACAAGTAACACAACCTATTTCCCAAGAGGTGACCAGAATGGCATCCCAGAGACTTTTGAAATAATTTACCACTCAGACCCGCTCTTCAGTCACCAGTAGAGTCAATTTTTTCATTTAAATTATTAGCTGGATCAACAGTTAGCTCTTAAACATGCAAATCTGCTTATCACTTCTGGCTCAAAAGCCTTAGTTGAATTCTACCCATATAAAAATGTGATGAGAAATTGCTAAGACTTAGAAAATACAATGCTATTGAATATCCACATAAACTTTCAACTAAAGCTGATCAAAAGAACTTCTTGATAAAGAGAACCTGTTATATATTACTTACATTGCAGCATTTGTCAATGTATGGACACATTGCCTTCTAATGAAATTGTACTAAAATACTAAGGTGGGGTGGGGAGGGGTGGAGTGCGTGCATGAAGTTGATTTTGTGTGCTTGTTTAGTTGTGAAGCTTTTTTTAATTTGGCTTTTGGACAAATTCTTAGACCATGACGTCCAGGATTGCACAGCTTTACCACACAGGCACCCCTAAGGAAGGGATCCCCATTCTCCACTAACAGCACAAAGACATAACACAGGAGGTTCATGTGCTCCATCTCTGCACACATTCCCTGGCACACAGCCAGGAGCCTGACAGCCTCAGCCCAGGGAAGCTCTGGAGATGCTCCCTGAAGCTCTCCCTGCTGCCAGCTACCTCAGCCCAGAAAACGTACTGGAGAAGGGCAGCCATGGGAGCCTCCACTTTCCCACAAAAAAGTCAAACACATAAGTTTGAATTTTTTCAGTTTGGAAAAATGTTCAGGGTGGATCCTCAGAAGTGATAAAAAACCCTCTAGCTTATGTTTTGTCATTGTGAGAAAAAACTCAAAATCTTTCAGAATATGAAATGCAGGAAGATCCATTACTGATCTATTACTGTACAAGTCTACTTACTGAATAATACTCTTTCTAAAACACTTCTCCCCCTGTTTTGGCTCTATGCACCATCTGATCATTCAAAAACTAAACCCACATGATCAAGACAGAAAAAGATATGTTTTCAAAAATGTAGCAACATGTATAGGTGACTAGCAGAAAAAAACAGATACTTTTCAAACCTTTCAATAACTCTCACGTAATTTTCCAACAGCAGTATCAGCCAGCTAAAGGAACAAATTCAAATGTATCTACCCTCCAATACTGATGTAGGCAGTAAAAATACCATGGATATTCTGATTGGCATTCCCCCCATATACTCTGAGGATTTAGCCAGTAGTCCATGGCGTAAACTATGAACTACTTTTATATTTCTTAAACACATCATTAGTATTAAAAGTTTACTGCTTTTGGAATGGGGATCTTTTAACTAAAGAAAAATAAAATAAAATAATAAAAAGAAAATAAAAATTCCTTTCTAGACTACTGCTTTTATATGCTTTTCTATGTGAGACTATTGAGTGACTCACAATTATTTTACTCTAAAAAGTTGTCAACATTTACAGTAAGTTGCTTACAATTTATTCAGTATAAGTAATTTAGGGATTTTAATTAAGCTTGGTAAAAATAGGCCACAACTCTTTATTAATTTTGCCACTGTTAATAAGAGTGTCACAGAAGAGCAAAATGTCTTGAGTAGTTTCATAATATTTTTATATTTTAACTAAATGTAGGTTTTAACTCTCTAATGGAAGTTTCAATGATAAAAGTATACTAGGTCTTAAACCTGCTTGCAGGCATGAAGCTAAGAATTTGATAATTACAGTAAACATCAAATTCAAGATGTGATAAGCAAATAGTCGACTTCTTTACAAAACAGACCTTTTTATTTCAATGTGCAATATGACATATTTCCTACATATTATGGTAAAATGGATATTTTAACAGTAACAGAGTTAATATAGGAGAAAATTGTGATTTAGGAGGAACATTTGTTTTATCTGAATTTAATAAAGACACCACGACTTAGATACAGCTGTTTTAATCAGTGAAAGCCACAAGAAGTTGAAGTTTGGTTATTGCAAATTTAATTAATATAGTGAACCCATTCCATTACCCTCACATACGGTATTCTTTACAGAAGCATGTTATATTTTATGAAGTTCTTTTAGCCGTATCTACTAGCTCTCATAATCTGGTTCACAATTCACCAACTCCTGGAAAGCATCAGTCCTGATTTGCATTTTTAAAAAGATAGTGAACAAAATGTTCTCAGAACAATAGGACTGTCAGCATAGGGCAACTTGTGTGAACTTCTACATTTCCATTCAGATTTGCAGTACTAGTACTGTTTCTAATGAACATGTGAAAAATATTTTAATTTATGTATGATTTTGCATCAGTACAAATTTGCCTATATGAGCAATTCTTGAATGAGAAGAGAAAACACAGTTCTTTAAAGAACAGGCATTCTTTAATGGATTATTCCTCTGTGTTTCTTCCTGGGTTTAGATTTAAATCAGGTCAACTATTACAGCAGGCACCTCCATTCCTGGGGGATGCTAATTCCCTCTCATGAAGCTAAACACCAGGCAGGCTTAGGCTATTTATCTGGATGTCAATAGCATCATACAGTGTCACACAACTGACTAAGCAAAGATTGAAAATCTACTATTCAATAATCATGTCTTCATGGTCACTTGCACAAGTATTATGTTTCATGCTGCAGATATTATAACAATCCTGCAACTATACTTTATGGGTAGCCAAGCACTTTTTAGAGTAAATGCAGCCCAATTACCTGTTCCAACAAGCAATAGGAAGTTATTTCACAGAGAGGTGATGAGTAAATATCATTAAGAAAATGTATGAGGGTTTTTTTCAATAATTATTGTTTTCCTATATATAAATTCTTTTGTTACTTACTACATACTAGCAATCAACTTTTCAGGATCCTGGTATGAAAACTCTTTGGAGATTTCAGCAGTACTGTGAGGCATAATTATCCCTTGTATCTGCACAATGTTAAACTAATTGCCCTCACATTTCACATGCAACATCAGAAGCCATGTGATGGTTTAAACTGAGCTCTGCCTTGTGAGCAGAGCTCTACTCATCAGGTTGGCAACTGAGTGCAAACATCTTGTTTCTTGCCACTTGCTTTCCATCCTGAAGCGCACTGACTAAGAGAGATGGAAAAGAAAACAACCAGAGTCATGTTAGCACCTTCAGCAACTGTCAAGGATATTCTGCTTCATAAGAAAGCAAGTCTAATTTTGACACAGAGTTATTGCTAAAGAAAAACAACAGAATTTTTTAGAAAGTGATCTTTCTGAAGTTATCAGAGAAATACAAATGACAAATACGCACAAATGACAATAACCAAACTCCAAATTCTGAATTTATCCTTTAACATATTTCTCTGACAGCCAGAAGCTTTGATGGGATACCAATAGCAAAACACTAAAAGCAATTTCTTCTGGATTCTGGTAAGAGTCATCTGTCCAGCATCTGAAAAGCAAAGCAATGACGAGTTTTGAAATGAGAGCAAAGATGTGTCATATATGCCACGAGGGCATGTGCAAGTTCTACAAAAACAGCAAAAGAAATAGGAAACTACACCAAGGGGAATTTCAGATCACATCAATTTTTGCCTGTGGCAGATTTGATGTACTGCATTACTGAATCACAAGATGCTTATCAGGCTTTCTTGTTCCTGTCTACAATAACTAATCTATTTATCATTTTTATTTTTGAAATCTTTAGAAAAAATACACAACTTGAACTGGAAAGCTAAATGAAAGACTGAAAATCAATAATTTTTATTTCTGTACCTAGCATCTCTCCAATAAAGAGAATAAAGAGTCACAAACACTCCTTTAGATTAACTTAATTATAACCTTTTCATATGCAGGGACCTAGAGACAAACTGCAATCAGTACAAGTTCTCACCTTTCTGTCTGCTCAGTTACAACCCTGTCTTGCACGTAATTCAACCCAAGTGTATTCCTGCTAAAACATTTTAAACTTCAAATTTAGTCCAGTGTCAAGCAGCAGCAGCCAGCCTAGCAAGCACTGACCTAAAGGATTCAATCCGTAATAAATTACATACATTTTAATTAAGTAAATACAGTTAAATAAGTTTGAACTGATAGACATTAAGAAAAAAAACCCTTAAAATTGTTAGGTTTGAGGTATGATAGTGATTCCAAGGACATCATGTACACATATGTAAAGAGGAAAAGCTTTTGAAATACTAAATAAAAGTAGTTTCTAAACATTAATATCAATGTCTTTGAATATGTGCAATCTAGCAAATATTTCAGTTACTGGTCTCTCAGTTCTATTCTTATTTAAACTTAGTTTATAGGAGATGATACATTATCCAAAAATTCCATGGAAATGTATTCTAGATGACTGTGATAGGATTCTCTACTTCACAAGTTTAGGAAAGATTAAAATTCACTCTGTAACTCCAATCTATTTTAAAGAGCACTATAACAGCAAGAACACAGAGGTTTTTAAGTTGTAATTGAGGGTAAAGAAGGAATACCATGTATCTGAATCTCTGAAAAAGGAATTTTCACACTCAGGAATTTAATTAATTAATTAATTAATTAATGACTCTGTGAAGTGTAAGATGGGAATACAAATCAGAATTTTCCATCATAGAATTTTGTGCTTGACCTCTAGAAATGAGGTACCATTTTACTCAACAACTTTAAAAAACCTACCAAAACCAACTAAGAGCTCTACTGCATGTAAAGCCACTGACAATTAGTCTAATTACTTGTATAAGACCCTTACTTAGTTAAAATAGAATCATATCTTATGCCAGTATATAGATTTGCCTAATATTGACTGAACTATTTTCCATATTTTCATAAAAATTGGCTTAGAAACAGAATTTAAAAATACATATTTCAAATCTGGTGCACAGGACAGTGCACCAGCTCTAACAATTAAGATGATGTGGCACCCAGAATTAAATACTATTTTCAAAAGTTTTTAGTGTTTTAGTAACTTGTATAAATTCTCATATAGGGGAGATCCCCTGCCTCTCACAGGCTATAGAAAGGGCTGAATAAAAGCCTTGGAAGGAAAAGCAGAAGACTGAAAGGAAGTACCTTTTTGGCATGTATGGTTAATGAAAGCCTGCATTTACACTGCAAAATTTGTAAGCAGATCTGTCCTACAATCTTTGAGTCTACTAGTCTAATGGGTAGTCTCTTCTGCCTGGGAAATGATTTTGAATGGAGAGCATCTGACCCACAAGCCACCATACAACTCCTGAAAGCACTGAGTACCTAAATCAGAATCATATGAGCTCTTGGTGTTGAACTGAAACCAAGCTGTGTTTCAATCTGGCCCTCCAAAATGGCAAAGAGATTAGACAAATATTGACCAGCTCGAAGAACCTGAGGAAACACTGAAAAAATTATGTGTCAACACGTGACCATAGTTAAACTGCTTACATGTGTAATCAGCAGGGACCTTAAAAATATTATTTGTATCAACAAAAAAAGAGAGACCTGTCCAAACCATAGCTCTTATTAGATGCTGATGTATTATTAGCAAACTTTGGGAGTTATTCAAAACATTAGGACATCAGATGACTGCCACTGTCACAATAAAACTTTGAGGAATGATCGAACATTATTGTATGTATTTTTATGAGGCTGTAATCAAAGTCGTTCATCAAAACACCATTTCAGCAGAGCATTAGGCCTCCATTGACATTTTCTCCAGGAGCCCAAAGGTTACTAGGAAGAGGCAAGTATACCACATTTCAGTATTTTCTCCTTGGAGCCTAGATTACATCTCCTGGAGGTGCCTGACTGAAAATAAATTCAAGTTTCCTGTATTTATTTCGAGGAATCTAAAAGGAAAGCATGGTAAACAAATTCATAAAAAAATCTGTCCAAGGGGGAGAGGCATAGACTTATACTGAAACAGCTGCTGAGAGGCTGCTGTGGACCACAAAACACACAAAAAGGAGGCTTTGAGCAGGGTTGTGATTTCTAAGCTCCCAGGGAACTTCTCAGGCAAGAAATGGACAATGACAGGACCATGGATACCAGGCTTTCAGAAGGAACAGCTCTTTGGAAGATATTCTCAAGCCCTCAGCACTCTCCTCAAAAGGCTGAAGATCTTATAAATTGGAGATAGTTTTTTAAAATTCAAATTGTTCCCTAAAACAAGCCACAACTTCAGATTTCACCATGCCATTGAGATGTCTCTTCTCCTTTTTTCTAGGATGAATGAGGAGGAAGGAAAAATTGGGAAAAGCACATGCGTCATCCCCTTGCAAAACTGTCCATGGAAATCACTTCAGTGTAGCTGGCCCTCCAAGCTGTTGGAATGCCTCCTCATATATCAAAGTAGGAAGGATAGGAGGTAGCAAGAAAATCTCTGACAAATTCCTACTGAGTCAAACTACGTATTTCCATACTAAATTACACAACATTTTTAGTATTATTTTTCCTATTACAAAGAGCTGTCCCTAAAAATAACTGTGAGATTTTTAACATCTTTTCCTAGCCATTATTAACAGTCTTCACTGTTATTCTCCAAAAATAATATTCCACATGGATTTATTTAACTATTTAAAATCAAAGTTTTAATTCAGGAGGAGAATAGTCCTCAAATCCTACCTTAAATAAAATTTGAAAATTTCATGCCAGTGCAGAATGGGAACAAGGATTAATTTCCCCGTGAAAAATACTTAACACACATAAGACAGTTAATGGAAACAGAACTGTGCTAATGTATTTTACACTATGAATACACATACATATGTTATTACTTCACACTTACATCATGTCCCTTATCTGATAATCCTCAGATGTGTTTAAAACATTAATGACTTTATCCTCACAGAAGCTCTACTATGTTGGAAGCATTTTCCTGTTGATTTCATTCCCCTTGTGTGAGCTCTCTGGGTACGCAATACTACATTGTACCTGTTTGGACGGTGCCTATCAATACCATGGAGAAACCGTCATTAGCAAATGCACAGTAATTAAGAAGTCACACTGGAACACTGAAATTGTGCACTGTAGAGGCATCCAGAAATTATTTATATGCCTCAACTACAATGCAACCACACCATATTCCTATTTCTATCTGCTTTTAACCCTTCACGACTTTAAATCAGAGCTGTTTCTACTGTGTTACACACTGCACATATCTACCATGAAAAGAAAAAGTCTACTACTTCAGAGAATTTACATCTAAATATAAAGCTAAAAGATGAGGCAAGGGAAAAAAGACAACACATAATGTGATTGTAAAGCCACAGGTTAGTGGTATCTATAATTAAAGCTATTAAGACACTGGCAAGTTCCCTTCTACCCTGCTTGCAAAGATCACTTATGTGTGAAAGCCACTTAACTTGACCCAAATGGCTGACTAACAAAGGGGATCTTAACAGGATAATAAAACCCACGCTTTTTGACTGAAAAAAACCCATGCCTTTGAATTATATAAATTGTTTAATTATATATGGTCTATTTAACTGAGGTTTATAGAGACCAGAAAAAGATTTTAAATATTAAAGGCATGACTGTTTCTCAGCATATAAATAAGAATTTTCTCTAAATCCCTAGTATATTTAAAATTTACATTATTCCTCATAGGATATCTATGTAGGTAAAAGACACTGGAAAAGATGGATTTGATAAACACAAAAATAGTATTTCTTAAAAAAACATGAACATCAGAAGTTAAAATACCAACTGAGCGAGGCTTCATGCCCCTCTTAAGACTGAACAAAATTTTGCCTATGGTGTATATACTGGTGAATTCAGAAAAGAGCTGTCTCTCCCCTCAGTGATTTATATGTTTTGAAATTTAAATACATAAAAGTTCACTTTTAGGATGCTATTTATAGTTCTTTTCTATAGGTTAAGATACAATGCCCACCTCAGTAGACACCCTTAGTGAAATATCTCATGAATTAGTTCTAGAAACAGATTTCCAAGCAGCTGTAAAGACCTAAGTCCTTAAGCTATCTGGGAAAAATTGTCACACATGATTTTATTTCACTTTGTATTTGAAGTTGTTTTGTACAATATGTTCCCATCTTTATCTCTACCAGTGTATATGTCAAAAGAAGATAAACAGCTCTCTTATCATCCCCCAAATGTCAGTCTCCAGGAGGTTATCTTACATCTGGCTCTCAGTGTTCCTCTTGGAAACCGGACATAAATGATTACCAGCAATGCTTAGAAGGCTTTGGTCGAGCAGCCGCTCTGGTCAGGCTTTGTAACATAAGCCTTCACCCTTCACGTCCAGAGTCAGAGTGTTCATCACCTGAATCCAGATGCCAAAAATTAGAAGGCTGAGAACCTCAGTGCATTGAGTATTGCATTGAGTATTGCTGTGCCTTCAAAGAACAGGAAAGAGTTTTACGCCAAGTATTCAAAGTGAGCACTTTATTGCCAATCCCTGGAAGCTACAGCGGAGCTATTTCTCTGGCTCAGAAAACTTATATTGCTTATACACATATGTGAATTAACTGGACTAGTGCTCATTAGGCCATTTAAATTTGTAATGGGCACATGAGTATTTACTGGAAATAAGGAATATCATATCCATCTTATTAAAGATTAGGTAAAAACACCCAGGCTGTGTATTCTTTGTGCTTCTGTATCAATTACTGCATTGAATGAAGGAAACCTGCATTTTTGGTTTCAAAATTTCTCTCTCATTTCCCAGTCTAGAAATCATTTCATAGCCTCCGTGTATCAATTCCAGTAGTACATAATTTGACAGATTTTTAAACTAGACTATATTCCTACTTCTATAAAACCCATCGGTTTCTAAGACACGAACTGAGGCATTTCATTTCTCAAACTGTCATCATTCAATGAGATTCCAAAGGTCCTTCCTTGCTGAGGCGCAGAATACGTAATTATTGTGATTTACTGTAGGGAACAGCATTGGTGTAAGCTCAGAGCAGGCAACACTTGTATTGTCATCAAACAAATAAGTGGCATCAGAAGACAAGGAACTGACTTGTCGAAACCCCAGAGCAAAACAACACAGAAACTTAATATTTAAGAATCATGATTCTGCACTGTAAAATAGTTTTGAAGTTCAATACAATTATATGATACCCAATAGCTCACAACAACAACAGTTCACAGACTGTGAATTCTTATGTTTTTTCACATGACAGGACATAGGTTTTCTAAGTTAATGAGAACGAATGAAGACTGAAGTGCTGCACTTGTTGACCACAGAATTAGAACCATAACCAACTACATCACGTAGTCATACAGAATTTTTTGCTATAAATGCAGATGCATCTGTATGTTTGTATTCAGCATGTCACAGCAAATGCATACATTTACCATAGCTCAAAGATATCTTGCTCCAAAACCTCATGAAAATGCTCTTGTAAATTTAAAATTCTTATTCTAAATAAATTTCAGGTCTATCTAGACAGAATTATACTTAAAAAATTATTTACCCAAATGAATATTTTACAGTCTTTTCTAAGTCAGTCTTCAGCCATGAATCCATTTGTTACAATTTTCTTCAAACTTATTCTTGACTTCAGGTGTTACATAACAATTGATCCAATCCATAAACCAGCTTACTTATAAACACAGTTGCAAGGAGGAGGTTTAGTAAAGCCTCTGCAACTGCCCACAAATTGAATGTGCTAGGAATAAAGAAAAACTGTTTACAAAATCAGTTTCTGTGGAAGAAGAGTTAAAGAATCCTCTCAAAGATTTAAATTAAAAACCCGATTTTGTTTCTCTACAGAAAATACTACGACTGCATCTGCAATCTTTAGAATGCTACCTAATGTACCAACGTAAGACGCTTAAGTGGGGGGGAGAATAGGCAAGCAATACAAAGATAATAATTTCTTCATTCTGTAGCTTGTCAAATTCATCCTGAAGAAGAATTAGCAACCAAAGTCATAACAAATGCAGAATCTGTACATTCTGAAGATACTGAAAAATATCCATTTTAGAAGGAACAGCACAGGCAAGGGTGTGACCATATGGGTTTCTGGAAATCATATACAGGAGTATATGAGAGGAGTTTTGGAAATTATAATGACCTCAGCGTCTTGTGAGATATACACAGAATATAGTTTTGATATAATATAAATATATTTCACCAAATTTGTTATTTTTAATTAGTTCCAGCACAGAGAAGTCCTCACCTGACAGTGAAATGAGTTAGATGACTTAACAGATTCTCCAGTGCTGTTTTCTGTTATTTCAGCTTACAGAAATAGAATTACTTGGTCAGGAAGGAATGTTCAGAGGTCTCTACTCCAACCAGGGATCAGGTGGTTCAGGACCACATCCCGTTAGGTCTTGGAACACCTCCAAGGAAAGAGATCCCCTAATCAATCTGGGCACCTGCTCCAGTGTTCAGCCATCCTTCATGGTGAATTTTTGCCCTCTGTTATATAATCAGAATTCTGTATATTCGTCTTCTCTATTGCCTCATGTTCTACTGCTGTGCAGCTCTGAGAGGAGGATGGCTGTGTCTTCTCTGCTTCCTCTGATCACAGTGTTGCACACAGCAATAAGGTCTGCCTCCACCTGCAATAAGGTCTGCCTCCACCTGCTCTTCTCCATGCTAACCAGACCCAGATCCCTCTGCTTCATGTGCCCCAGCCTCCAAACACTGTGGTGTGATCTTTTTCTAATGAGGAGCCAAACCTGGTCACAGTTATCCTACTACTTGAGAATACACATTTGAGAAGAGTGCTGCCTGAAATAAAGCTTTAAATCATGCCCTAAAAGTAAGACAGCATTAGTATCATGAAAATTTTTTTTTAAATCTGTATCCTCTTTCAGATTGTATTTTCATCGTTACATATTTCAAAGATTCAAAATTAATCTAAAGAAAATTAAAATACTGGCCAGAACTTTTGAATGAAGTATTACATGTGGTCATAAAAAATACAATTCCAGCCAATGCTATGGATGCTAATATGCCAGCAGAATTTTAATAAATCCCAATTAGACATCTTTTAGGCACTAGATAAGCAAGACATCAAGACGACGATAAGATATTATGAATGCCAAATACAATCTCTATGGAGATGACTTCAAAGGCCAGTTTCCTGCATCCATAAAATTAAGTTTAAATTATGTGCTCCATGGATCTTTTGTATGTGGTCCTGTTACCAAGAACAACCAAATTCCATTACAGATCTATGAGCAATTGTTTTCCATCTTTTCATGAGAGTACAAAAATTCTCTTTAGATAGACTTTCATTTGTATTTTGATTTTACAGTATTATCACTGACAGACATTAAAGGTTGTCTGGAAAGGACTGATAGAGCATTTCTATGAACTTTTATTTCAGCTCAGACTTAGGACATCATCTTTAATCCTGGTACACAGAAAACTTCCCTTGATGCAATCTGGTATTTTGTCTAGGAACAAAAATTGCAGAATCAGGTCTGCAATTTGAATTATTCTGCTTTTATTTTTCTTTCTATAGCCAGTTTCATGACTGTGATGAACTGACTTTAAGGCAAATAATGAAAGCAACACATTTGAACTGTCTTTTCCTTGGAAGTCAGCTTACATATTAACAGAAAATAAAATTCTTAAATTACAAATTACTTATTACCAATTACAGATTACTATAATTTCATTAAAAAGAAGAGCAAAGCAATGCTCAAGCCCCATTATTTGAACATTTTGGGATTTGTTTTCAAAGTGTTTCTTCTCATCATGGGTCAACTTAATTGGAAGTAACTTCTCAGAACTACCTGTAGTCATGAAACTAGACAGGAAAACTGAACGCATATGGGACTTACAAGGCCCTTCAGTTCTTTCCTACTCTTCTTTAGGGCTCCCCTCTAGAAAATTAAGACTGACTTTTGCCAACATTATATGACTTTACACCAAGAACTTTCAGCAAGAATTGTCACATTTTGCAGATTTTAAGATGATTTTTACCCCAAATGTTGCATTTCTCCCATGTGCCTGGAACTCTACCAAGATTTAACTTTCAAGGTTGTTGTAGTTTCACACTTCAGTTAGGACAGACAAGGATAAATCAAAAACATTTCGCTCCTTCTACTTTCAGTGGTGACTGAAACTGGATTAAAATGTTTCCTGTTTGCAGTCATTTCAATGTGCAATTCTCAGAGCTACAGAAAATTGTACAATGATGAATTTAACCTACAGCAGATGATGCAGACCTTGGTACAGTAAAACATTCAGATACATGCTAATTTTGACATTCTGCAAGTGTGTCATCAAATGATACCTTACAGATAGATGTTCAGATTTTCAAAATATTTTTGAATGTCCTAATCCTGGAAGCATTTAAATGTATGCACTCAAGAGGACTTCTATTACTGAATTCAATAGAACCAAGATTTCATCCTCTGATTCACAGCACCTATACTGGATTAATCACAGCAGCTAATTTTAGGCTCCTACACATAACCTTGCAAGAACACCACACTCATTAGTATTTATTAATGCAATCTTTTCTACAAGATTGTTCAAATACCTTTTTTTAAACAGCAACAGAATGAGAAAAAACCAAAACCGTCCAGTCTCTTGCATTCTCATTCTGTTGATGCTTTAGTTTCTGTCACAGAAACAAACTGTTTTCAGCAACAGTTTTTTGACTACATTTCTGCTGGTGTAAGCAGGTATGATTTAACAAACTTCTATTACAGGAAATTATGAGAAAAAAATTTGCAACATCTCTTTCGAAACCTAATTTAAATATTCTGATCTTGATGTTTTTGAAAACTGGTCTAAACAAAAAATCATAACCACATATTACTCTTCCTTTCCCTTCACCCCTTATTTTCTCAAAAAAACTAATGGAGTAGCTTACCTTTGCAGTCAACCAAGCTCTTTTCATCAAGCCATGCTGACTATCTCTTCCTCCTTTCTTTACCCCCACCATGAAATTAGTACCTTGTAGAACTGTATTTCCTGACGCACTTAGCTTAGTAAATCTTAAAATGCAAGTATTTCTTCTACAAAGGTGATTCTCACTCTTTCCAGTGACTGCTGTTCAGTGTATAATTCAAGATTTGAAAAAATTTTATTTCCTGAAATTTAATAAGCTGATGATGTTAGTATTCTTCTAGCCAATCCTGTGGAATGCCAGTTTTCAGCTACTGGATCCACATTTTTTCTGTTCTCACCTTCTTAAATTTTAGTAGCATGGGGAACTAAAAACTAACTTTTAATTGCTGTGGATCATCTCACCAAGTTTATTTCTGCTTAAATCAACCTGTCAGTGGATAACACTATGGAACTTCGTGACTTGCAGAATACAGACTACATTTGAATTATAAAGCTATTAATTTTGGCAGAGGTGGGCTCTTCTTGGGCCAACATTTGTGGTAATCTCATTTGGTGTATCTAGTGGACTTTCCACTCAAGATGCAACTTTGCTTGTTCCACCTGTTCTTTCATGTCCCCTCAAGTGTCTGCAGCTCTCATTCTCTAGCCAATACCATTTAGAGGACAAATTCTTGCCTGCTAATGCAACCATCTGCAACATCTTACTGATCCCTTCCTTTACCCTCGACATATGTATGTGGACCTTAAACTGCTACTCTACTTACATGTGCCAAAACCCACATGAACTTTCTATAATCTTCTTCCTGATCCTGTTTCCATATCCAGCTACAGGCTAAATTAATCTTCACTATTTATGTGTGTTTCAGGAAAGAATTAAGCAGTAAGCATCCTTTTGAAAATCTGCATGAATAACAAGAATATTATATTCATCCATTTACACGTGAACAACTGAAAAGAAATTTCTAAAATGCATTGGTAGTATTCCTCTTTCTTGTATACACAATGATCTGTACAGTCATACTCTCCTGATTTCACAGTACTGTCATCTAGAGAAGTAGATGCCTATAAATATTGAATAGTCAAAAAATTTTTTCTTAAAACTTTTTTTCATATAATACAAATAGGCTCATTTTTTTCCTCAAGTTAATTAGCTTTCCTATTTACAAGGAAACACCATGTTTTACTACCATGAAAAGACCATTACTTGGATAAAATATCAAACAGAATAGATTTGTAAAAGTGTTGTAAACAATTTTCCTAAAAATAACATTGAGTATATTTATCTTGGATACAACCAAAAGCTTAAATGGACATTAAATTAACATTCTCTGAAGAGTTACACAAATGTTAAAATTTCTTTCAACTCCTGTGGGAAGAAAGAAAATAAGCACTGTTATTTCTATTTTATGGCTAAAGAAACACAGACAGAAGTTAAGTGACTCGCCCATAGCAATGCCGTGAATCAACGTCAGTGCCCGGACTAAAATTTATGAGTTCCTTTTTCCTACCAAGAATGCTAAGACACACACTGCTCTTTAAAATATATGCTACTTAATATTTATTACTACAAAAATATGCAGTGTGCACCTGGAATTGGATTAGTACAAATATGAGTTAAAGGTTTACAGTCCTTTGCCATTAGGTGAGTTGGTAGATGGATAAAAATACTCATTTAGCTACTTCATTACAGCTTTACAATTGCACATTTTAGGCCAAATTAATACTCTGCTAATCATCTGCCTTCCCTTAAAGCTCCTCCCCTCTTAATTGAATGACATTCAGTAACAATCACTGGCATTTAAAAATTGCTGCACTGGGTGGTCTTCATTCCTAACCCAGATATCCATATGTATATGAATAACCATATGTATTCCAAATAATTTAGCTTACTTCTGCTTAGATCAATATTCCTATTTATAAATAATGTTAGGGCTTTTTTTCCATGTGAATCCAGCAGTATCTGGAGACCGAAACTGAAAAGAAGGTAGAATTGCCTAGCAGCACTTAACAAATGCACAGCAAGAAAGGAACTCAGATAGATGAGAGTAAAAAAGTAAAGAGGAAGCAAAGCAAATTGAAGTTGTTCATTCCACAAGTCTCAAAGATGGTCAGGAATTCAACCCTACTTTCATTGCTGTTACTGTTGTTTAATAGACAGCTTTGCCCCTCATCTGACATGCGTGCTTCCCCTTCTGAAGGTCGAGGTACCAAATTTTCCTTTCAAACCCAGGATGACCCCCTCCATAGGGTAGCATGGAAAAGTTCAAAATGCAGTTCTCATTGTCAAAGCTGTACCCGGATAACTTCCTAGTGCTGGCCCAAAGCCTGTGTACAGTTTAACATATGTATAACAAAAATTAGGCAGAAAAAGAACTTTATCAACAATTAAAAAATGCAAATCCAGGCAAAGGAGCCAACAAAATTCTATCAGCACAGAAAGTTGTAGCATGGTGTACTATGTCTAAGATTAAATATACTTCACTGCATTATACTCGTAATATTTCCCTCAAACACATTCTTAAACAAATTAAACTCCAACATAGAATTATTTCACATAGCAACTGGTACTTAATGTTGTATGAAAATGTAATTTGGAGTTTAAATTAAATCTTGTTAAAATGCTTATCTGAGAGATTTACCCAATCAGCTTGACACATCAGTTAATCCATGAAAAAGTGATAGCAGCGTTGTGTAAGTACAGAACCACCTACCAAAACTAAGGAAAGTACAAGGTAAAACAATCTGTGAATACTACATATTTCAGTATGAACAATTTACATATCTGCAGGAACTTCATCTTGCTACAGGGGATATGACACGTGATATGCAATATAATCCTCCAGACAACCAACAAGGATCTTCTCAGTACTGAAAAGCTGTGAGACTGAACAGAAGGAAAACAGGAGTTGTTAAAGGGACGCTGAAGAAGGAGACAGCAAAGAAATGTGTTCAGTTCAAGTCAAAACACGCAAGAAAGTCACAACAAAGTCTCAAAAAAAGAACACAAACACTGAGTCACAAATTTCTTTCCTACAATTTAAAAACATTGAAAAAACATTTGAGCAGTTTTGTATGACCAGGCTATTTTTCATGAACTTAGGAATATTTCGTTCTTAAGCTCTATGCCTTCTTACACACTGCAAACTCTAAGTAGTGACAGCAGTAAAATCTATTTGTACTTACAACAATGCAATTTAAACCAAAAGCTGCTGCTAATTTAGCAAAACACAGATTTAAGGTCCTTTTGCCTTCATCTCTCTCTCCTCCAGTTCTAAACCTATTCCTCTTCAGCCCTACTAAAAATCAATAAACAACAATTTTAATATAAAGAAATAAATATTCAATAATAAGTACTCTAAGAAATTGCTGCCTCATCATCTTTATGTCAATAATGTCATTTAGATTCTTTGTTTTTACTTGTCTAAAAATAGTCAAAATGTCTAAACCTTAGAAGTTAGGTGCTAATGCAAAACAATAAAATATCTTTGGGGCTTGTTATACGAAATTTGACTGGACATTTATATTGTTCATTCAAGAAGCCCCTATACAAAACATAGATTATGAACATTGCCCACTCCGATGTGGGACTGCTTCTGTGTGACCAAAGCCTTCCAAGCAGAGCCAATGATAGTGCCCCAAGGAAAAAAAATTGTCACACTACAGAAAGATTGCATCTAAATGGAGACAACATGCTTGCGGTAGAGTTATTTTGAACAGTCTCAAAAGACTGTTCATCACAAATCTCAAGAGTATTGTAACTGAACAATAAGGTTGTTTTGTTATATATAACCTAATCATAACATTATTAACTTACACTAGCCAGTCAGGCAGGAGGGAAGGTTCAATGAAACATTGTACTAATGGCTTTGTAACACTTTAGAAGTCCTCTCAGACACACTACCACTCACATGATTGTAATTTTTTTGAAAATACATCATACCTTTATTTTAGCAGAAATGTAATCCTGTTTGACAGATGAGTTGCTGAGGAGTGTAAAATTACATTAAAATACTTTACAAAAAAGAAGTTGCAATTTTAATATGTATTTATATACATCATAAAAGATTCTCTTCTCTTTGACTTCCCTTTATCAAACCAAGAGCATACAAGTCCTTTACAACACAGGAAAAAATAAAAACAACCCAACATCAAATACCTGAAACAAAAAGTTTTACCGTAACTGATATTGACCTTATAGGAACAAATACCTATCACAGAAGGCACTGCAAGTGTCCCACAAATATCACAAACATCATTTCACAGCACCTTTTGAATATCGTTTTTCATCTCATTATGAGGTGTTCAAATTTCATTACTTCATATTTTACATTATTATTTCTGTTATAAGATAAAAAGCTATTTGGCAACCTGCCTGCTTTGATCAAAGTATCTGATTTAAGAGAAAAAGAAAATGAAAATTGAACATTAAATACTTTGGCAACAAAAATTTCTGTGTGCACAAACATACTGGATTTCTTAGCAGCATTATTTACATTAATGTCTGTTTTTATACAATAGAGAGTATTTGCCTTTACTTTTCCTTTGTAATTTTTTAAGCACCTCTTATCCTGGCGCCTGAAAATTACTGGCATAAATTAAAACATAATTACATGCAGATTTCTTCCAAGCAGCAAAGAGACAGCTTGGGAAATTCCATCACATATGCAAAGGTTTCTTGTAGTTTACTGTATGTTCACTTTGCAGCTCTATAATCCCGCCATGCTGAATGCAGCATACAAATTATCAAAGAGGACGAGGTCTCTGTGGCTCCACCAGGGAACTGTAGAAGTCATGTACAAAACTTTCATTAGAGTGTGGTACTGCAAGCCCAGTTTCTCAATCTCATTTAAGATTTTCCAGCATTCAGAGAGATGTATCAGGAATACAACTACCTGGGACAGAAACACAGACAACATGATGCTAAGGAACACAATGTCTTTCCTAACTTTCACCAAGACCAGTCATGCCCCTGAGTATCCAGCACCAAGGATAATTAAATATATTTCAAACACATCGTTCCTCATTCAAACATGCAATGTTTCACCCACAGACTGAGCCTGAGGAGCTGCAGATCCCAAAGGGGTATTTTGGATTGCTAATCTATTTGCCTAGAAAGTGGGATCATTTGTTTAATTTATCCACACAAACCCTAGAGATAATGAATTTTTTTACGAAACAATGAGTTTTTTTATGAAACTGATAAATAACTTGATATAGGCAAAAGTTCTAGCTTCACAGGTTAAAAATGGTGTGCCTATATAGGTGTATTTTATATATATTTAGATATATGTGTAAACAGACATGCAAACACATACACACATTCTCCTTCTCCATAAAAAGTCTAGATTACCAACCTTCCCCAAATGAAAAAAGGATTCTCTGATATAAATGCATTCTCAGACTATGGCTGATTTGTTTAATAAGTTTCTAGACATTTTTGCTCAACTTCCCTACAATTAAAATCTTAAAAGACATTCAGTGACTTGATCAGACAATAGACTTGCTTTGTCTTGAAGCTGCATTTGAAGGGGATTATAACAAGGTTTAACCAGTTTATAAGAGTGAAAATCCCCACTAATATTTACAAAATTGAAGTGAATTTTCTCATACAAGAGATCCACTGGTTTCCATAAGATATGAATAGAATATTATTATTCTATACAAATAGAATATCATTATTCTGTATGTGTAATTTCTGCAGCACTGATTCCTCATGTGGAAGACAAAGAATTGTCATATTTTATGTAATTTCCATTCAAGTCAAAAGAAAATTATAGGGACATTTTTGTAAGCAAAAAACTTGATTAGTGGTCCCCATATTGTTCTGTGTAACTCAGATAGGAAAAACTTTTTGATCATGGCCAACAATTAGGTTCTTCAGATGTTAGTCTCCTTTGAAAAGAAGGTTTCCCTGTGTGTTGTATTCATGGATCTTCATAAATACCACAAACTGGAGTGAAAATGTGTTTAGCTAAAAGGTTCAAATATAGAGGAGTTGGTGTTAACACTAACAGAAAGCTGCCCACCACATTGTTTTGAAAGATATTGAAACTCAACAGCAGACACGTCTTTGGAATAATAAACAAGCAAAAAAAAAAAAATAAGAAAGCAAACAACACAGACCACTATGTGGTGATGCCATCACTAAATTCTAACCTTGTCTGCTGCTCTACAGGCAGTTTTCCAGCCTTTTCAACCAAAGAAATTTTTCAGATATACTCCTCCTTTGAAGTATCTGCATATTTCATGGATGAAATCCAGGAATCCAAGGGGAAGAGAATGAACAAGAAACTCACAGAATGGCTATCTACAAATTTCTGAAAATTGTTCTCCTTAAGCTGTAAAATTCAACAAGCACATTTTCTTCTGAGCTATGGCCAATAAGCATGGCAAAATAATGCTGTGTTCCAGAAGCTAACCCCTATCTTTAGTCTTTGCCTTTGAAGAAAGGTATGTTCTGTCTTCTCCAGGAATATCAAAAAATGCAATCCTTTCAGAGACAAAGATGACGCTGGCCTTGCTGACCATCCTATCCCTGCCTTCTCTTTTGCTCTCCTAGACTGCATTGCCCTATTTCCCATCCCCCACTTCCCCCAGCACAGCAGATGGCATTCTGCAGATCACCTGTATGGTGATGGACAAGTAAGTTAAGTGCTCTCTGGATGCATTTCAGTATTTTCTGTGCATGTTCACATCTAACATTCATAAACTATGTGGAAAGATTGCTAAGAAAAACAAAACAAAACAGAATAAGCAGGAAAATAAAGGGGAAAGTAGAGCCATTCTGTGTTTTATGTTTTCTGAGTAAAATGAAAGCATTATTTCACTTTTGACTTCAACATCACATTACTAAAGACTGAACTCAGGTACCAGAACAAACAAAATTAAGGTGTTTACCACTAACTTTTAACTGATGGCCTTCCCCTTTCCATGATGGCAAAAACCTCCTACATTGAGCTGCAGAGAATATATTGGTGTCCATAACAGTCTCAGTCCCATAACCTCCAAAAATCAACAGAAATCAAAATTGCATGGCATAATAGATTACTTTTGCTTCATAAGCTTAGAAATATGAATTTGTGTAAAACAAACAAAATTTGATTCCTCCCTGAGAATTTCTTTTTACTATGAATACAGATTTGTAAATCATTGATACAGTCTTTCTAATGCCACCTTCCCTTGCCTTTAGCTTCCCACAATAAACGTACAGCTATTATTATTTCAAATTTGTTATTATTACTTCAGAATGTTAAATTTCATATCTGAAAACAGGGAATTTTTATGCTGAAAAAACTGCCTCCACACTAAGACAGCTTTCTGTAGTATTATTTCTCCTATGCTTTTTGCTTTGGAACTTGTTATTCTGAAAAGACTTGTCAGCATTAAACTTTAAAAAAGGAGAATTTATTCAATTGTTTCCTTAAAAGAATCCCAGGAATTTTTCCTTTGAGTCAACAAAATCATGCTTGTTCACCTGTACACAAAAGTGAACTCAAAAAGACTGGTGAAAAATCAGTCCAATACTGCAAGGATAAAAATTTAAACACTTAATTTCAGCATATTTTGATGGAATATAGTTCAGGGACATGAAAAGCAAGAGATGTGCAAATGTGTGTGTCCTGTTAAGAAAAAACAGGCAGCCTTAATAATAATAAAAGATCATTACACTGTCTTATGATGGCAGAGCCCAGAAAACTCTTAAGGTTTGTATCTTTCCACAGATAAGTACAAACTCCTCCATGCAAATAGCATTAATTATTGTTACTATTTAAGTCTAGAAAAGCTAGATCTCTTCCCCTGGAATGTTTCTGCCAAACAGTTAATACCTGCAGACTTCAGGCTGGCTGACGGGCCGCTAACACTTCATGAGTTACGCCAAGTGCAGCCCTAAAGCTGGTTGGAGCTTTGTGTTAACTTTGCACCTGCGCAGGGCCCCCGGCCTCGAGAGGCTGTGTGGGATCAAGTGCTCCTGCCACGGGGGTCAGTCAGCTGTATCAAAATCACAGCAGACTCCCTCATAACAAAGTCTCCTTTTTGTTGTTAATTAAGACAGTACCAAAAAAATAAAGTTACTTATTCAGTCATGAGGGCTGAATGCTCCCAGTAGGTAGTCTTTTCACAATTCAATTTCCCTGATGGGACTCGAAGAGGAAATGAAACAACAAATTGTGCTCCTGATGATCTAAGCAGAAGCTGCAATTCCACAGGGAGTCCTGCTAGGTCAATTAGTTCATCAGGCTAACAGAGTGCCAATCCAGAAACCAGTGTCCCACCAACAAAGGTTTGAAAAAGTGAAGTTCATGGCCCAGTTGTAAGGCAGTATCCAGTAGATATTATTGTTAGGTTTGGCAAAAGCACATTTATTGAGTATAAAACCAGGGCAGCAATACTCAAAAGCCAGGGGGATACGCATGTCCTGCCAGATTCATTCTTTTGAATGCAACAGATGCAGCCCACCTTTGTAAGATCTCTAATGAACTTTCCTGAACAAAAGAAGTTCATCTCAACAAAATGTTTCCTTCTTAAATTAGTTATTGAAGAGGTAAGTACCTTTAATCAAGCCTTTCTCTGAAAAGTCAAAGTGCAGTGCTGCACCTGTTGTTTTTATTCTTTTAAAGTGTTTTGATATTCTGTAAACTCAGTATTATTTCATGTTCTATTCTTATTGCGTAGGATTGTTTTACAAATCTCTGGCAAAAATAATTAACAGGACATTCTTCTTACTATACCATCCAATAACATTGTAATGCAATTGACAGCATTTAAATATTTTTAAAGCCCCACTTCAAGCAAATATATAAACTTGTGCCAAGTTTTTATGCTTTATATTTTGAATAAGAACTTGATACTTCAATGGTAATTTTATAAATTGCAAGCACTATTTCTGGTGCCACAAGAATACGCTTCAAAAGAAAAGATGGTCTAACAGACCGTTGAAACTTCCAGCTTTCACCTATAGTCCCTGTGAATGTCCCCAAAATATCCAAGCACCCATTTTGTCGCAGTAACCTATGGGATCTGAATTACAGAACTCATTTTTACCAACCTCGCAGCAGGACTCTGGGATTAACAATTCTCCTCAGTTTGGGAACAGAAAGGACTATAAATTCCAGGCAGCTGTACTCCTTTCCATCTGCATATATTGCTGCAATATAGTTGTCTTACTTGAATAGGTCAAACATGAGGCAGCTGAATCTGCAAATTGTTGTCAATCCTGTTATGTTTATAAACAATTGCTGCATTTTCTGCTGCAAAGCCACTCTAGATAGTCCAAGTTTTTGCAAAAATAACAAAAAAGAAGTACTTTTAAATTTTTTTCCTTTACTGGTCACAGTTGTAAACAAAGCTGTGTAAAGAAAAGTGGGTTATTTGGTTCTAGTTTACTTTATTGCTATCAGCTACTGCAATATTAGACCTTGATGCTTTATTTACAGAACTCCCCACTGACAAAAAATAGCACTGTATAATGAGTAGACAAATGCATTTCAAGAGCACATCTTGAAAGCCGTTTTTGTGAAGCGCCTTCTGGCTGCAGTGTTTGAATGTACTGTATGCTGACAGTCAGTAGGGACAACAACACAGATGTGCTTTGTTTGGCTCCTAATGGATTCAGTCCTGAAAAGCATTAAAAAGAAAGAGAGTGGAGAAAATTTAAGCTTTACCTTTTAATGAAACTCTGATCATGCGCTCTCTTTCTCCTCTGGCCATGTGGGTTGAAATAGCGCAGAACAATAACCCAGGTTATTTATGAGAGAATGCATTCTCTTCTCTTTTGAAAAAAATATTAAAGCTACAATATATATTCACAGAAAACTATCCTTAGACTGTAATATTTTAATTTTATTTTCTTAAGAATAGGTTAATTTAATTTTAATTTAAAATCATGAACTGAAACATTTAGGTTAAGACTCTTTAGATGGTCTATCTAAAAATAACACTTAAATTGTTTGTAAGTCCTGTAGAGTCTGTAAAATTTGTCTTACTTAATTAGCTTTTTATAATTTAAAAAAACTGTTTTTACTTGCAGCATCTTGAAATAATTTGAGTGCTTCTACAGAGTAAATATAAGTGGCAGCTGAAGAAGTGCACAGCCAATGATCCATCGTAAAGCCAGTCCTAGCAGTTAAAGTATTAATGGTAATGCTGTTGCCAGTAAAATCATAATATAGAAGATATTAAAGAAGCATCTTTGTGATTGTCTCATTTTACACTGGAAATCTGCATTTTGATGCAAACATAGACTACCACTAGATCTGATCAATTATCCAGCTGTTCTGACATAAAACTGAAACTAGAAAATAAGGTAACTTTATGGGAGCAATTGTTAGTGATCATGTTCTATGCAAACCTGATCTCTGTGAAGACTGCTGTTTTGAACAATGCATACCTTTTCAGGAGGAAATTATGATGACTTCAATCCCTTTTAAAATTTTCTGGCAGGAGGACTGGTGTGACAGTGCACACGAGTTGGTAAGTGCAAAGTAAACCTGAGCCAGACTACAAGTTTAGCTCCTAAACTTATCTGATGTCACGATTTGTTTCACATTTCTAGGCACCATGCTCAACTGTCAGCGCTAAGAGTCTGTGTCAGGGGAGATTGAGAATACAGGCATGGAGTGTCTCATGTGAATCAATAGAGAGTATGTAAATATAATACAAACATCATTATCACAATCCTGAAGTCTTCCAGATGCCAGCTAAGAAGCAGAAATGATGTCACAGAAACTTGTGTGAAAAATCTTGCTAATAGCAGGTTATACTGTTAGTTTATATCAGATGATGGCTTTGTAAATATTTATATCTAATCCATTTTCACATACCACAGTAGAAAGGATGGAAAGTGGAGTAGTAACCTTAGTTCCACATCTTCTCCAGTAAAACAATATCAGTACATGAGACCACAAGTTCTGTACTAATTCTCTTGCATTTTCTTACAAGGAAGAGGAGAGATTCCAGACACTATGAAAAGGCTCCTGTCCTCACTGTAAGAACATTCAACTGACCTTTTCAACTGATGATACTTCCACATGACAGCTACCAGGAGCACTAATTAATGCCCTATGGTCTTCACATTTGTGTGCCTATTAACAATTATTATCTCACCGGACTTCGGATGATTGCTTTATTTCTATCTACAATTGATTCTGCGCGCCAAAGCTTCATCTGAGAACCACTCAAGCAACTGTTTGAAAACATCTCTCATAAATGTCAGGCCACCATTCAATTGCATTCGGCATCATTTTAAATGACAGCTAAACCATGCAAGTGGAAACTTGCTCCAAATAACAAGGTAATCATAAGATGTTGGGTACTTAATTAGAAACTGCTCCAGGTCCTAGATTCTCTGCTGCTTAGTAATGACCACAGTTTCACCTGATTATGGGCTTTAAATTCAGTCCAGCAGACAGAGAAATTCTATAAAAAGAACATAAACATGAAGAATGCTCTCAGGAAAGTGGACTTCCCAGGAAAAAAGTTCTTGTTAAAACACGGTCTGATGGACCCATCAGATCAGTTGACAAAGGCAACATCATTAATAGAAGCAACTTCTATAAACTCTGTAATGCAGGCAGTGATATTACTTTGACCTGGAGCATAAAAGAAACTCTTCTGAAAATACATTATTTCTAGTTCCAGTATTTATGTACTGTGTTGGAAAAATGGAAAGGAGAACACTAAATGGAATGAGAAAGCAGGCTCTTTAATGACAGTACTTCAGATGCTCATATTGCATACTCAGCAGACATTTGGAAGGTTAATTGAGCACTGACACTGTGAAAAATTTAAAAGAAGATCCTATACTTAGAATATGAAGATAGAAAACCTATAAGAAGCAAGGTACATTTTTAACAGTAAACAATAAAAAAAACCTGGAAAACCTACTGGGGAAAATGCAGCTTTTCATGATGTCTTTACATGAAAAAAAAGCTTTTTAAATAATTTTTTTTTTAACATCCCTTTAGAAAGCATGCTGAGAGCCACTTAAGGTGCTTGAGAACAACATACTAGCCAATTCCAAAATTTTATGCTCCTTACCTAAAACATCCAGTAAAATTGCCTTGTATAACTAACCAGCAGCAGACATGCAATGAAAACCACAATCAATTTCTTAAAAAAAAAAAAATATGCCAAAATATATTATTTGTCATGTTTATAAATTTTGGAGCAATGAGACAAGTGGGATTTCACTTGGTGCTCTCAGCTCTTCTCTGTTTTCCTGTCTGTCCACATGTCCACATCACACAGTGTTCTTATTGTTCACACAAGTCATTTCAAGTGTCAAGAATATGGTGATGGTTCTTGGATAAGTCAATAAATTATACTGATTTACTTTAAGAAAAGACTGAAACACTGATATAAATGACAGCTTGGAATATAGAGACGATTTCACAATATAATATAGGAAATATCTGCCTTTGTTATATGACTATCATACTACTTACATTTGCAAAATAAACTTCAACAAAGGAGCCAGAATTAAAAAGTTTTTTTTTAATTTATATTGAGATTTTTAATTTTGAGCCTGAAGTACCTCCACAAAATCAGGTGTGTCATAGTAGAAGTGAAAAGAAGCAAAACCCAATGTAAACCCCCAATATCATTACACTTTCTGCAACTAGCAATGAAGCAGAGTAATAACTTTTTATGATTTCACTCATAAAGCCACTGGATATGCCACAGGAAAAATTCATAGGTCTTCCTCAGACCCACCTCAAACTGGATTTATTCAGTCTACTGCAGTCAATGTAATTTGGTGCCATGCAATCTTCAGATAGCTTTATGGAATATACAATACCTTATTCCCCATTTCATATGGAATTGGTGAAACCTGCCTTTTCCTTGGTTTTCAGTTACACACTTGCATTTTCATTTCCCTCAGAATATAATCAGAATTTTATTAAAAGAATGCAGAAGATTACTACTTTTCAGAGGCGGCACCCACACTGTTTTCAAGAAAGGAACCAGTGCATTTATCCAAAACTTTTTACAAGCTATTTTTAAAGATGCAGAAGTAAAAGGAAAGAAATCTAATACTAAGTTTTTGACTTTGATTTTACTTTAAAAGAGTTAGAGCAAAATGCTAAGTACTAAGTAGTATTTCAACAAAGAATTGTCAAAATACTTTAAGAATTCAGAAATGTTTGTGGGTTAAGAATTGCTGAACAGAACACTACACCAGTTCTTTTATTCTGTGCGTAAGTATCCCCTGCAGTGCCATAGGAACTTTTTGATGTATTTTTCAAAAGGTTTTCAACTCAACCTACCAGGTGGTTTTAGGAACTCAAATTCTTGTGCTGAAGCCCTGTGCCAGCAGTTATCAAAGAATGTGTGGCATGCATCCTAATATTCTTGCTGTGTGATCAGTCTGTTTCTATATTTGTGTGCATATGTATGTGTATTCCCATATTTGTGGTCCAAATCTTGTGACATTGAAAATGAAATGGTGTAGTGTTTTATTACAGCTATGTACATAGCAGTGTCTCACTAACAGAGGCTTTTCAAGCAAACATTAACTGGCTTCACTAGAACGGTTTGAAAAGCAGGCTTTTCATTTCTAATGGTTAAATAATAATGATTTTTTTTTTTTCCAAAAGAGATGTAAAGTTTTGTTTAGTGCTAAAACAGATTAATTCTCTCAGTTTTCTACCTCCACACCATGGGAGATTTGACTAGGTTAAATATTGCCATGGTTTAAGCCCAGCTGGAAGTTAAGCACCATGCAGCCGCTCACTCAACCCTCCCTTTCTCCCTGGCCCAGTAGAATGGGGAGGAGAATAAAAGTGAAACGTGTACGTTGAGATAAGAACAGTTTAATAATTGAAAGTAAAGTAAGATACAATGATAATGGTAAATGGTAACATTAATGATAGTAAAAAAGGAAAAAACAGTGATGCACAATGTAATTGCTCACCACCCACTGAGCAATGCCAGAGCCTCCTTTCCTGAACCCAGATCAGCACCTCTTCCAGGTAACTCCCACCAGTTTATATATATAAATATAAAGTATATTTTTATTTCAATTATTAAAAGGAAAACATCAAGTAGTCTAGTATTCTGTTCTTGAGGTCTTGTAGTTACCTGAGCTTCCAATAAATGTATATACAGCTGTTAAAAATGAAAGCCATGAAATAGTCAAGGAAACCTTGGTCTTTATGCTTTATCACTGGATACTGATCACGTTGCAGAAAGTAATTATTACAACTTCCTTTTGATTGGTTCTAGTATCTAGTCACAGCCAATAATCAACTCTCATACAACAAATATCTAACTCCTTGACTTCAATCTGAACAGGAATGGGGAGGAAGGAGAGCTCCATGATGCCACATCAAGGGGAGTGCATGTTGTGAGAAGCTTCTTGCTGTTCACTCTCTGCAAATACCAGGTAAATTCTGTAATACTGCTACCTCTGGTATTGAATAAAGCACCTCTATGAGTAGCAGCAACTAGACCAGGCAGCTTTCTGGAAAGTCTTTTTTCCAGAAAGGGTAAATTCAGCTCCTTGAATTGCCTTAAAAATTGCTCACAGTGAAGACACACTATAATACCCGTGTGTTTGCTCTTAAAATTTTGTCTGCTGACAACTATGGCTAAGCATCTGGGATCAAAATTTGCTTCAGCATCCATGTATGCTCTATACCAACTCCATCTTTGCACTTTCATCAGTTACTATAAAAATCCTTCATTTGAATTTATTCAAGTAATTTTGTTTAATGATCAGCTCATCTAAAGCTGGCCAACTAGAAAATGCTTCTTCTCTTCCAAAGCTGCATATATTTAAGATGCTAGAGGATAGCACTTAACAGCTCTAAAGTATTAGCACTTAATAGCTCTGAAAGCTCTGAAGAGTACTCAGTATCCAAACCTCTATAAACAAGACACCTTCCCCCTCCCCCACTTCATGCTTATATTCTTTTGTAGAATGAGTATAAAGTTTCTACTAGTAAACATAATTTTTAAAAGCTACTTCTCTGCATTTTAATACACATGAAATTTTATCAAGTGTATTACATTCAGGTATATCTATTACTTAATGTGTGCAGAGTTAATGCATCATTTTTGGCAACATGTGAAAACTAGTAAAGATTAAATTGTATACTACATTTCATAACAGGTTTGAACTATTACTATCAAGTATTCTCAAGGGAGATAGACAAAACCCACACACTAGAGAATAAAGCCTTTACCTATAACTGCAAATAGCACTGCTCAATGCCATTCGCCTGCCAACCGTGTGGGCTTTCTGGGACAATTGTCTTTATAAGTCCTACCTCTTGCCAAAGTTCACTATTTGTCTCCAAGTAACTTTTTTCCACCACTGTAAGATATTCTCCTTTCACACTAATGACAAAATCTGCTTGCATCTGGCTGAAAGTTAGTGCAGGTATATGTGGCTGACTTAGGGAAATCACTTCTAGCACATAGAGAAATCCACTCACCACTAAAACATGTTTTTCCACCTAAAGTCAGCTCTTAAGAGCCATAAAAAGTAGTTTAAATGCCTCCACTTAGTGTAAGAGTAATGATTTCTCAATAGACAATAATTTCAGGTCTATGAGGGGGTGCTCCAGAGCCAGGATGAGTAATTAGAACCAAAAAACAACCATTGTTAAGCCTCCTCCCTGTACTCTTATCTGTGTGCCATCATTGTTGCTTACAAAGCAGAATGGAAGAGGAATATGGGAAAATTTAATACAAACCATGACTGAGGCAATTCTTAAGAAAGAAAAATTTAACTATGGCTAGCAGAAAGTACTCTGCAGGCTTATAAGGAAGTGTAGGCAGAAATAAAAAATTGAAAATTGTGTGCAACACTGTCTGGAAACTAAAAAACTTAAAGTATAAAAGCACATTAGCGCAGAAAAAAAAGCTCAAGTAAGGTTTAGCTAGCAATTTCAGTGGTTAAGTTCAATTTAGAGTGGGACAGAAGCAGTCCATAGCCAGTTCACCTTACAGTTTCCCCTAGCTTAGCACCAATCCTGATGAGTGCTTCCACAAAGAATCACCAGCATACTCTGCTCTACTCTGCACTGTGCTCACCTGAGTGCTGCATGCAGTTGGCTGCCACAATAAAAGAAGGATATAAAGTGACTAAAGGAGGGCCACGAGGTGAAGGTCCTTGGGAAGCTGTATGAGGAGCAGCTGAGGTCACTTGGTCTGTTCAGCCTGGAGAAGAGGAGACTGAGGAGACACCTCATTGCAGTTACAACTTCCTCATGAGGGGAAGTGGAGGTGCAGGCACTGATCTCTTCTCTGTGGTGACCAGTGACAGGACCCAAGGGAATGGCCTGAAGTTGTGTCAGGGGAGGTTCAGGTTGAATATTGGGAAAAGGTTCTTCACCCAGAGGGTGGCTGGGAACTGGAACAGGCTCCCCAGGGAAGTGGTCACAGCACTGACAGAGTTCAAAAAGAGTTTGGACAATACTCTCAGGCACATTGTGCAATTCTTAGAGTGCCTTGTGTAGGGCCAGGAGTTGGACTCTAATGGAAAAAGGTCTTTAGTGTGAGGGCGGTGAGGCACTGAAACTGTTTGCCCAGGGAAGTTGTGGATGACTGTCTTGGGGTGACTGTATGCTGTTGTATCCCCTACCACTGCTCTATGCCCAGACATGATTCCTGAGCCTTTCTATGCCTTTAAAACTGGATGCAAGAGACAGAGAAAAAAACTGAGCGAACTTTTCAAAACAGTTTGTGCTTCAAGGACACAGAGATTAGCTGCTTCTGCGGCGGGCAGAGGAAGCACTTTTTTCTGGCTTTTCAGTCAGTTTTCTTCAGCTCTGTTTCTTCGGAGAGGGACGGAGAGTTGAGGTNCTAAAATCTTTCAGGTTTTCTCTCCAGAGTGAGAGATTTTATTATTTAGCATTAATATTATTATTTTTTTGTGTGTTTGTTAAATAAATAGTTTTTACTTTCTCCTTCACTTTCCTCCAAGGAAAATTTGTTTTTTCCCAAACCCGGTTGGGGGGGAGGGGTGGTTGTGGCCTGCCTTCCTTTGGGGAGACGTTCCTTTTGGACGTTTCCCTGAATTTGGCCTAAACCGCCACAATGACCCATCCCTGGAACTGTCCAATGCCAGGCTGGATGCAGCTCTCAGCAACCAGGTGTAGTGAAAGGTGTCCCTGTCCAAGGCAGGGTGGTTGGATCTAGATGATCCTTAAAGTCTTTTTGGACCCAGGTCATTCAATGATTCTATGGTCCTTTCCAACTCAGGATATTCTATGATTCTAGGAATGATTTAGTTCAAATATTATAGCATACTGTGTAACGTGCTGTGAAACCAACCCAAAAATCATAAATGAACAACACAAAAGGCAGCACATATGTACATACTTGAAAGACATTTTAAAAAGAGAGGTGAAAAAAGGTGAAAATTATGTATCCCACTTTCCCAAGTACCTATTCATATGCAACACTACTGAATATACAACTCAGAACCATTTAGAAGTGGTTACAGATCATCTCCTTAATATTCTTTACCTTGCTCTTTAGGCATTCTGAAGAATGAACCATGCACACAGTAAGAATTCCCAGTATAAAAAACAAGCTGTTGAAAAACAATCTTTCAATATTTGTTTCACTATTATGCCACAAAAGACTGTAAAAATGCACATACAGCTAAAGTAAAAATAGGAGAATGCAAAATAACATTGAATTATATTAACCCCTTTTCAGAGAGCACAAAAAGTCCTAAGATACATTTCAATCTTATTTATATAACAGAATATTAAAAAAATAATAAAAATAAAAGTCATGCTTATTTGAGCTCCCTTCACTAGATGAATTTCACAGCTATGCAATTTTTTCAACTATCAGTGCTGAAGCTTTATCCTTATCTAGGTCATTTAAAATATATAGATATGTGATCTGTATGTATAGTTGTGCATATAGATATCCACAATCAACATCAGTTCAGGTTTTACATCAGTAACACAAAACTGAAGAAACCGGCATGAAGATGCACAAATATGTCTGCATGTTGACAGAATACTAATAAAGATAGACAGTATTACACTGGGATCTAATTGTTGGTAGCTATAATTTAAAAACAAAAGGAGAGCAAATTTTCATGCCATGCTTAATCCATCTCACAGTGGACTATTCCGTGCTGAGTCCTTCCACAAATGTACAGCCACCTCCCCTGCATCAGGTGTGACAAATAGGCGGTCCCATCAGACAGATCCATAGAAAAACTAATCATGTTTTCTTTTGGATTGTCTGTGGGTCTAGTTCAGTGTGTGCCATATTCTCTGTACCAGGAACTCAGCCACAGGCTCAAGGAGCAAGCAGAACAGCAGCATTTAGAAGCAAAATGCCTTTATTTTGGATCCACCACCATGGGAAATTATATCCCTAACAGGAACGAACCAGACCAAATGTGGCCACAGAAATACATGGCAGTAAATCACACGAACACGGGATCAACGGCAATGATGTGCTAATGCACCCTGTGCTCACAGCGATATCCACTGAAATGCGATTCATAAAACCATGCATTAGAACAACGTCATCCCTGTGCTTCAGGACCACACAGACTTACAGCCTTTCCTATCTGAAATCAAGTGTAAACCACATTATTCAGGTAATACTAGCTGGACCTAATTGACCCATGAGTGCCTAACTTGATCCAGCTTTTACCCTGCTTATTTCTTACTGCCAGAACTTGTAACAGATTTTGGTTTTTTAGCATGAGTACCTAAAATGTGTGTTGCAAACTGTTAATATCAATAAACTAGAACAAAATACCATATTATCTTCAACTCCCAACTGTCTGGATTTAAATCAGTGTATTAATGGGAGAGGCTTTATGGAATAATCAATAAACAAGTAAAAAAGACGGCACAGCATCTTCTCTAAAGGAAAGAACAGAGGGCAGACAGCAATTTAAAAACCATGCCAATAACAAGAAAGGAAAAACTGAAGTGGAAAAGGAAACCCAAAACACATCCTCTCAACAGAGCTCCCAGCAGAGTAGAAGACAAATCCATAAAATCTAATTTTTGGTATCCAGCTGAGATGCAGTAGCAAGTTCTCTTCAAGCACTCAGCGTTCTGCATCAGATAGGTACAGAACAAACATATATAGCTGTACAAAATAATCCAGCATAGACCCAGTGAATAGTAACCAAGTATCCAGTGATCTGCAATATAATCAGGTACTGGTCTGTTCTGCTGCAGGAATAACCAGCAAGTCCTACTCCCAATTTAGGCAGGTTATCCTCTAAGAGCAGACTTATTGCCCTCTTAACAAAGTGCACAGCAACCTTTAAGTTTTCGCTCTTGCACATCACATTATTCTTACCAGTTATTCCCAGCTCCAACCTCTGCTCACTACCTAGGCACTAACAAAGTGCACAGAAAACCACAATGCTGCTACTGTCTTCCTCTCAAAAATAGAAAGGTCAAGAAGTGACTCCTGGAACATCCACACAAAACAGATCTGCGAAATGACACAGAAGCTTATAAAACTACTCTGATTACAGAAAAACCGAAGGATGGTTATAATCATCAAAGACTTCTAAATATAGAGAGGAGGATGACACTGAAGTGAAATAACAGACTTCAAAAATGTTAGACTTGCTAACACATACTGTAGTGACCTTAGTTTGTTTTGTACTTGCAGAGTTGAAAAAAGGAAGGTCATGATGAGCTGTCAGAACCTAACAACACCACAGGCACAGGAGTGCTGCATCAGAGGCCTCATCCTTACTCCAATTAAATTGTGACACAGCAACATCGATTTTAATGGGCTCAGGGTGGGATCTCTGTTGGAGCTTCTGTCACCATTGACCCAAATCAGAACTCAGCTGCTTTGCTTGAAGCAAAAAAAGCTGGTGTCCACTAATCCCTGAAGCCCATCTCTTCACAGTAATGCATTTTTCAGGAACATTTTCTGTGTAAATATATCTACTGTTCAAGCTGTACTGTCTCTCAGAAGTCTTTAAAAAAATCAATAAATTTTTCTGTAACATATAATGATAATCTCCTTTTGAATTTTTAAAATATTTTTAAGTCTTACATATTAAAAATATTCCGCAGGTTTTAAATATACATCATAAGCTATTAAAGGAGAACCCAATTTTAAAAATAAACACAAAATCAAGATATTGCAGTCTATGTATACTTCAACATAATTTCTCCAGAGTTAAGCTTTCAATGCATGCAACACCTACAAAAGACGGGTGAGTTAGAAAAAACCACAGTACTTACTTCTCTGGTTTTGGCCATATGTTTAAACAATCATTACAAATTTTTGTCATTTAAAGATCTAAACTCCTGAGGAGGTACAATGGAAATATCCAGTACTCAAATGTAATCCTCACTCAAGTACGGATTTAACAAACTGTATTTCAATGATTTGAGGTCCCAGTACAATGAACAAACAAAATGAAATTATTAACGGAGTTTTTCACAGTTATTTGTTAATTAATCATTGTATTCAGAGACGAAAACTAGTGCCAAAGGACATTACCAGAATACTATATCTGATGCATATGCATAGTTTTTTTTCATAGATTCCTTGTGGCAGTGCTACCTTTTCAAATCCCGCTCACGTTTCATATCACTGCACACCAATGCACAACTACAATTGTGCTATTCTTTGTACATACTAAAGGACATAGATAAAGTCTATACAGTAATCTTCTGGTATTTTTTAATATTACAAATTGTAGAAGGAAAAACCCTGCTGTGATCATTGAACCATGTCATGATCCTTCCTAGGAAATCTCTACAGAGATAAAGATAACACAAACTGACCTTTAGTAATCACATGAGGGACACAGCTATCATAACAATGGCAGATGAGTTCAAATGCTCAGTCTACAGAGAACAGGAATATAGCATACTCTACAAATAATTTTTTATTTCTTTATCTATTTAACCCAAGTAGAAATGGTTTTTTCAAGCCTCCACTTGAAAGCTGGAGGTAAAAAAAAGATAAATATGCTAAATAATTTCACTAGACATTCCATTTTTTGATTTTTTTGAAATGTAAATTAAAAGATACTTCCAAGATCTCAATTCAAATTAGGAAACCACTGTTGTACAAATGTACAACAGGTTTCATCATTGTCAACAGCAACTTAGAAGCAACTTGTACTTAAACATTATTATGCTGGAGAACAACAGGCAGCAGAAGCATGGGATTCTGCCTTCTACGCACTTTCAGAGACAGGATGACACAACAGCATGTGTAGAAGCTCTACCTGATTGCTTTTTAAAGCAAAAAGTGTAATGGAAAAAACAGATTTTTCTGATTTTTAAAGAGTAAATGTCCTCCCTACAAGTTGACACCCTGAAAATGGAACATCCACAGAAAAAATCATGTATTTGGCAATCTGAGTCATTTTTATATGGAATGACCAGGGGTGGGGTATTAAGCAACCATATAAATGTGTTTGTAGTACATTCACAGCCAGCTAGAATGAGCATATTGGTAAACATAAATTCTTGCATCTATACTACTTAATTCCGAGTTGTGCTGAGTATGTGCATGCAATGAATGAAGTCATACAAGACAGGACATAAGAAATAAGATGCAAGTAGTGAAATAATTCACTTGGCATATTTACTTCCTGTAAATATGCAAAAGCATCTAATAATTACAATCTTGTTTTTGTTAATATGTGTTACCATACACTAGAAATGCTTCATCTTGTCTTAACTGTGATAATATTGGCTGTCTCTGATTTAAATTCAAAAGCTACACAAAAATCTTAACCTTTTATCTTTATTAATATGGAAATTTAGCTTATAGCAGTGAAAGATTTTTTTATGCACGTCCATCAGCATATTTATAGGTGCCTAAATATAAGCAGCTTGATGGCTTTTTTTCATAGTACTATCAAATTCTTCTGTCAGCAGCAAGTATTCAGTGCACAATTAAAAAAATTAATAACTAAAAGATATCTGAATTTGGAGTTGGAAATAACAGTCATATTGAAAATTTTCATTATTCTATTTAGAAGCATGCATTTGAATCAAGTTTCTAATTTATAAACTGAATTGCTATAGATAGACCATGAGTAAAATGCTACTGGTTGACACATTAATGACTGTACATAACTCCTTTTACAGATCAAAAGGAGATTGTTTTCTTGAACAAAAAAAGTATCATTTTCATAGACAAGAAAAGTTACTACAAGTTTAAAGAACCTTTGTCAAGCAGAGATGTATCTATTAATACAGCACATGCGAATGCCTTCAGGAGAAAAAGGTAAAAAACCCATCTAAAATGATACACCTGCAAGGTCTTCTGGTTAAGCATTTCTATTTCCCTTCTGTAATCTTTCCTGCAACAATGACATCATGGGTTTTGAAAGAAGTCAGTCACTTATGTAATGGAGAAATACCGTAGAAAAAACTGCTATACTTTTTTTTTCCATTTCTTTGTCAGATCTCCCTTGCACACCCATAAAGGAGTTTACTGGTGTCTCCCAGCGCTCCACAGCATTTATGAATACGTAAACAATGTATTTAAGGTCTGAGTAGATGATCAGAGAAGAGCTAAAACAAGGCATAAAGCAGGAAAAAAATTGCATCTCATGTTACTGTGATGCTGAAGAGGCCTTTTGGTTATCTGAGGCACTTTGCATGGTATTAAATTTGAGGATGTTTTGTCAATAGAGTTTGCAGATAACATAAAGGCTTGGTGAAAGGACTTATGTTTTAAACAATTTAACTAACATTGCTCTACAAATATGGCAAAAAATGAATTTTCACTGATGAAAATGTGTTGGGTTTTTTCCCTCAGGTCAGGCAAAAAACTCAAGTCCTGTAGGAAGACTTACCTTCACCTCATAGATTTTGTTGGAGCTGTCAATTCATACAATCTAATGATCTGGGGTTTTTTTCTTTTTTTTTTTTCCCCCTATGGTGAAAGATTTTCCAGATAAAAAAATTGCTTTTAGCCTCAAATTATATTTTTGGGGTAGACCTTATCTCTTCTGCCAAACATTTCATCACATTGTTATAATGTTTTGTAAGGCTGCCAGATCCACACCGAAACGAAGATCAGAAAACCCTCAGACAATTAAGCATTCTTTGAAATACCATTAAATAAATTAACTTAAATTGACTTTTAGATAACTGTAGGACAAAGAACCACAAATTAATAGCAGGAAAGTTTCAGGTATCAGGCTCCTTCTATTTCTCCTGTTCACTCTTCATCAGAATGAAAGAAGTTAATAAGTAGTTTAAGCGCCTTTATTAAAAAAACTCCAAGTCTTCCATGTTCTTTTATGATCCTAAAAGACAGCCTCACACACTATAAAGCCAAAAGGACCACTCTTCTCATCTCACACTCATTTCCAACACAATCCTCCAGATTTGTTTGCAAAGTGCCTAATGCTAAGGAGAAGTGCCACTTACAATCATGATTTTAAGTTAAAATCCATTTATCTTTTAAAAGTTAGCTTGCTTGCTACAACTTCCAAGGGTTTCATGATGCACCCAACAGTTACAGAGCTCCTCAGTAAAGTACTAAAGAACTTAGATACAAGTAACCTGCATTTGCAGATTAAAAATACCTCTCTTAGCAGCTGTGGCTTACCATGATCTTCAGTTATCAATGAAAAGAAAAGTAGGTTGAAAATCATCACTGATTTTTTGATGTTAAATGAACAAGGTTAGGCCATTCTCAGTTGGGATTTTGTAGGCAGTACCAGCCATTGACCACTGTCTAATATCATATGTAACCATTTAAAGCACAGATTCTTACACTTTTAAGATTATTTGCTTCTGAATTGTCATGATTAATAAACATACAATGTCATTTTAGGTTCAGAAGGCCATTTTCTCCCACTTTCTCTTTTGTTGACTCTGTTCTGGGCCTATGTGAATCATGAGCATTAAGTTTTGCCAGGACAGAAAGCTCACTTATGAAGGTGCTGGGATGCAAGGAAAGTGGTCATCTCTCTTTGTTTTCTCCCCAAAGCAGTTTTCAAAACCAGAAACAGCCAAAACCTCTTGCAGAGCAAGCTCCCATGAAAGAGCCTCCTGGCCCCATTACAGTGTTAAGAGCAAAAGGATGAAATGAATGTGTCTAGTCTCTTTATCATCAGCCTTGACCTATTCACTGCTGAGCAGGTCGATGATGACTAGGCGAAGATATAACAAAAAGTAAGTCACCATTCCTAAACATTCCTCCCTCTCTAGAATTGCTGGTAAGGGGGTTTGCTAGTTAATAGGTATAAACCCCCAACAAAAAAAAAAAAAAAAAAAAAAAAAGGTTTAAAAAATATAAAAAGAAAAAA